>OY759261.1:2606226-3206226 GCA_963662155.1 Lamellibrachia columna | reverse complement strand
TGTGTACAAGATGTGGTAAACACTGTATATACTATATGTGCACAGCGGCAATCCCTGTTTGTTAATAAATTGGATTGCCCATTACCAACCTACCCAATAGTTGGTGTATCTCAACACAAACAGAGAAAGGGCTGCACAAACATTTCCATACGACAGATGTAACACAGATACACCGGGGGTAACGGGGTACCGAGCGGAGGAAGCACATGAAAAAAGTCAACGCTTTCCTTGGTGCCTTGCGTTAGCACCCATCCCCAGAGTGGAGAGGGGCAGCTGCTCAGCCAAGGAAGAAGTCAACACCTTCCTTGGTGCCTTGCGTCAGTGCCCGTCCCCAGAGAGGAGAGGGACAGATGCTCTGCCAAGGAAGAAGTCAACACCTTCCTTGATGCCTTGCATCAGCGCTCGTCCCCAGAGAGGAGAGGGACAGATGCTCTGCAAGGAAGAAGTCAACACCTTCCTTGATGCCTTGCGTCAGCACCCACCCCCAGAGTGGAGAGGGGCAGCTGCTCAGCCAAGGAAGAAGTCAACACCTTCCTTGATGCCTTGCGTCAGCGCCCGTCCCCAGAGAGGAGAGGGACAGATGCTCAGCCAAGGAAGAAATCAACACCTTCCTTGATGCCTTGCATCAGCGCCCGTCCCCAGAGAGGAGAGGGACAGATGCTCTGCAAGGAAGAAGTCAACACCTTCCTTGATGCCTTGCATCAGCGCCCATCCCCAGAGAGGAGAGGGACAGATGCTCTGCCAAGGAAGAAGTCAACACCTTCCTTGATGCCTTGCATCAGCACCCACCGCAGAGTTGAGAGGGGCAGCTGCTCAGCCAAGGAAGAAGTCAACACCTTCCTTGATGCCTTGCGTCAGCGCCCGTCCCCAGAGAGGAGAGGGACAGATGCTCAGCCAAGGAAGAAATCAACACCTTCCTTGATGCCTTGCGTCAGCGCCCGTCCCCAGAGAGGAGAGGGACAGATGCTCAGCCAAGGAAGAAGTCAACACCTTCCTTGATGCCTTGCATCAGCGCCCGTCCCCAGAGAGGAGAGGGACAGATGCTCAGCCAAGGAAGAAATCAACACCTTCCTTGATGCCTTACGTCAGCGCCTGTCCCCAGAGAGGAGAGGGACAGATGCTCAGCCAAGGAAGAAATCAACACCTTCCTTGATGCCTTGCGTCAGCGCCTGTCCCCAGAGTGGAGAGGGACAGATGCTCAGCCAAGGAAGAAATCAACACCTTCCTTGATGCCTTGCGTCAGCGCCCGTCCCCAGAGAGGAGAGGGACAGATGCTCAGCCAAGGAAGAAATCAACACCTTCCTTGATGCCTTGCGTCAGCACCCATCCCCAGAGAGGAGAGGGACAGATGCTCTGCCAAGGAAGAAATCAACACCTTCCTTGATGCCTTGCGTCAGCGCCCGTCCCCAGAGAGGAGAGGGACAGATGCTCAGCCAAGGAAGAAATCAACACCTTCCTTGATGCCTTGCATCAGCGCCCGTCCCCAGAGTGGAGAGGGACAGATGCTCAGCCAAGGAAGAAATCAACACCTTCCTTGATGCCTTGCGTCAGCACCCATCCCCAGAGAGGAGAGGGACAGATGCTCTGCCAAGGAAGAAATCAACACCTTCCTTGATGCCTTGCGTCAGCGCCTGTCCCCAGAGTGGAGGGACAGCTGCTCAGCCAAGGAAAAAGCACACATAGAAAAAAAATAATGAATCGTATGTTACCTGTAATAGTGTAGTTATCATATAATACACATAATAGTAGTTATGGCCAGTGTTTATTATATCAGCGCTTAGTGTCCTACGCAGTATCTCTACCACAGTACCAAACACTAGACCAGCGGATGAAGTTAATGCTATGTTGTCGAGGAACGAACATTTTCCAGTGCTTTTCAACGCAACCATGAATTTTTTATATCAGATTTTAAAAATTAATTAAATATGTCTTTGGGCACAAAAGACATCCGATGTTTTTTTACTGCCTCAATTTTTTCAGTGGACCACTGGACCACCACACAGAAGTGTTTTTGTAGTCCAATGGCATTTTTGATAGACTTGGGTCACCTGTAATCTCGAACCCTGATATGAGTTGTTTCTAAGTAAACAGCCCACACATGTTGCTGAAGTGACACCCAATGACTTACCTCATGTGTACCTCTTCTTCTTTGGCAACACCAACAATGAATTCATATCGGTCCCTGTCACTCCAGAAGTACAGATGTCTACAACATATCCCAGCATCACATGTCATCTCTGAAAGCATCTGGCATAGTAGTGCGTGCATGCGTGCGTGCGTGCGTGCGTGCGTGTCAACATCACATGCGTAGCCAACATCACATGTCACCTCTGACAGTTTCTGACACAGTGCATCTGGACACTATTAATATACGAACAGTGTATTTACATGTGTGCTCTTTTCTGTATTCTTCTTTTATTTATTTTATGTCATCATCACATTGTTATCTCATATACACATTAAGGTTATGAGACTGATTTAACAAGATTTAACAAGATTGCCATCCAAGGCAAAGGCCCATATGGCAAGTGGACAAGGAAGCTATTGGCTTATCAAGAGTCCAACATTTATGTGTAACCCGCCCTCCTGAGATATGTGTCAACCTTGTTTTTAGTATACAAATTAAGGTTATGAGATTGATGTACCAATTAATCTCTCTTTCTAACAAACATGTCTAGTAGTGACTGCAGTGCTAATGCCCTCACCTTCGAAGTTGTTCTGCTGATGGTCGTGCCTTTGGGTCATCAGCCAGCATGCTACTGATGAGATCATTAGCCTCAAAGTCACGTTCAATAGGTGACAAGTCAGACTCGCCTTTCATAACGTTATTTTCAATCTCGTAGTCCTTGCCAGGTGGTGCGTAGGGATGTTTCCCTCGTGTCATGATGTAGAAGCTCACCATTCCGGCGACCTGCAAATCATATTGTGCAATAAGATTTATCAAGCAAACAGTGCATTGACACACCTTATTATGTGGGTCATGGTAGTGTACAGATTAGAACATCAAACTCTCAGTTGTAGCAAACAGATAATAGTATTCACAATTTATGTGGCAACAATAACATAGAGCAACAATTTACAAAAAAAATTAAGATATAACATACCGCTTCTAGTAAACAATACTCAATGAATAAAAGGTACAATACTAGCACACAGTATGCGTGGATTCATAAGTTATATAAACACTTACTACTTACAAAATTACCAAGAACACTTAGTGAACCTGATTGAGCTGCTACTTATGCCAACAACGGCAATGATTGTACGCCCCTTGTCCTAAATATCACATTTCCAAACAAAAATACACAGTGAATAAACTGTTATCTCTGGTGTATTGTTGAAGGATCTATACTACGCCAGTAACTAATTTACTGCATTATATTCGTAACTAGCACAGAGATTTTGTCAATTAAGCATTTTGAGGATATCATTTAAATATCAGGGTGGCTCCTATGCTGGCGGCCAAGCCTGGTCTCTTAACAGGAATTATCCCCGACCCATCAAGAGGACAGTGGTTCAAATCCTCTTGTTACCGTTTCAAAGCTTGGGGAATTTTGTTCCACCCACACTGAAGAAGAAGTTTATTTGTTTCACCCCAAATACAATAATTCAGTTATGTTACATCTGTTTTGGTTTGAACAAATAGGCATATACCCATATGTATACATATATATGCATTTACATACATATCCCTCATAAACATATAACACATAATACATACATACATCCGCCTATGAATTTTGCTGAAATAGTTGAAGACGTAAACATATCAAAATTAATGCCGATGGGGTTGGTGGCTCCCACTAGGACAAAATTGGTCGCTATCATAGGAGCCACCCCGATTTTAATTAAATAGTTTCATTGCTCTATTAGTTATGTGTCATGCGTATATCTCATATATGTTATTTGTAAGTGTGTGGTGTGTATACATGTCAGTGTTCATTGTACGAACATTTTTGTTTTTGTGCTAATTGTTTGTATATAAGTGCTACATGATATTTATAATTTATTGGTTTTGCAGACTAAAGCCTATTTAACTACTGCCCTCTTGTGGGGAAGTACATAAATGCGGCTGTATTTGTGCTGTTGGTCTGTTTCGTATGTATGAGCCTGAACATTTCTAGGCGTGCTCATTAAAACAATCCATATGAAGGAACTGATGTGTATGCTTGACGTATATTACGCAACTCAGAACAATAGTAGTTCATAGTTATGTACAATTGTTAACAACGCTATGCGAGTTACATCAAATGTCCACATAAGTTCTTTCATATGGTATCACATTGCCTCAGTTCATGGATATTTGAGACCGACCAGTCTTTGTAATTGTAGCATGGTGTACCAGAGAAGTTGATTTAGTGTTGAAATGAACAGGTCTGCCTGAGTGTAAAGAGCAAGGCAGTGTAACTAACTTTATAACTTGTAGTGCCTTGTAAGATGATTGTCGATCACAGGGGATACACTGCAGATCCCGCTCTCTTGTGGATAGATTATTAAATGGTTATCTATTGATCATAGTGGATACCATCCAGCTAGGGGAAGTCATTCTATTCAGGTCACGTTCGTGTGTCCTCGTAAGGGAATTGCCTTTCATCAAACTGGATAAATGGGATTAGTCTAGATGTACACTTGTTTTGTGTGAATAGAATCCATAACTGCTGAACTTTGTAAATTTTAACTTGATGTTAACATATTATATGAAACAGTTGCTATGAAGGCAACTAATTAGACATAGCCTAGATTAGTAGAAGTAGTGAGACAGCGAGACTCAGATCACGATCATGTAATGGTATATGCCAGTTCGATAGCCAGCAAAGACAAAGCACTCTAACTAAAGACAAGCTGGTTGTGACTGTGTCGTACATACTGTTTAATAAATTCTTGTAAAGTCAAGACAGACTTGTAATCTCTCTGAAGATTAACTAGAAAAGACAAACCCACTGTGACGGATTTAACATTTATAAGGGGGTGAAGTAGAAAGTGCTTTGAGTGGACCTATGGACCACAGAGGTCAGACCACAGTACAAAATTGCATTGGTGGCCATGTTAATGTTTTGTCTGATTATAAGGAAACGTGACCATCAAAAATTCTGAAACATTTTCACAGTAACTGCCATCATCTCATTGACATGTTGACCAAGTTTTTCAAAACCACATACCTCCAGCTCTTTTAAAACGCCATGTATTCATGCGCCCACGTGGCCCATTGCAAAAAATTCCCATAAATCCCTCTGCCCATTAAACACTAAAAAATGCCCTATTTCACAGCCAACAGCTTCTACAAACAAACCTGTGAATATGCCTGCTCAACTGCACTTATGTCACATCATATGAATTGTTTAATTTCACATATCACAATTTAATAAGCCCTACATTCGTGTGAAACAATAAATAGGAAGGTCAACTGTGGTCTTACCCCAAATAGGGAATTTTTTTGTTTAAGAAAGTGGCAAATTTTATATCAAGTTGCGGCACAATGTATATGTAGACACATTATGGAACACTCCTGCTTGTCAAGTCATTATTATTTGTTTGACAGCCAAGTCTAAACAATGCCTTGCCTGTAATATTAGCTGAAAACCAGTCACATAATTTAATTATAGGTTGATTTTGACACTTGATAAATCATAGATCAAGTACACTAGATTTCCAGAACACTGCAAACCAATGAAGCCTGCTCACCGTCTCTTTAAATATACCAATGAGTTTATTTTCAAACTAATAATCATATAATTGCTTGATCTTTAACCAAACACAGCATAACTTTGTAAGAAAATGGGAATTTTTTCACATTTAACAGGATTTTAGGTCAAATGTTATTGTTTATGTGCCTGCTTTCATACTTCTAGTTGATAAGATACAAGGCGAACAGCTTGATTTCGATACGCCGCCATAAAGGGGTATCATATGACGAGATACCGTTGTGGCCAGATTTGCTAATCTACGCAATGCTTCCAGTGGCTGTGACACAACCAAAATAAAACTATTCTGTCAAATTTTTTTACACAATGTTACTAACACACTGGGCCACAAAACAAATATCACAATGACTCTTCTTGTGCAACATGGCTACCTGCTCCCTCACATACTCGTATCATATCCCATAATTTTGACCAACTTTCCATTTTGGCATCCAATCTGTACCATGATGTTCGTGATTGCTACTGCTGTCTGCCTTTTCCAAGCAAACTGTTCACTTTTCTATCAACCTGTGCCTATGGGAATGATTATATCTTCTTTAAATCACTTCAGGGTTAGGGTTAGCTATGGATGGGGTTAGCTAGGTATGGGGTTAGCTAAGGTTAGGGTTACATACTTTCATTTCCTTGTGCCCAAGCACTTACAAAGTACTGCACACAACTTAAAATAGGTATTGCTATGTGGTGATTAGGCATCTTGCAAGGGCAACAGTTATTGTTTATACTAAAAATTGCTTATTTTAGGTTTTTAGTTTACTGCAATAAGCTCTTTCCTGCTATTTTAACATATAACAAAAATTGTGTTTATTAACAATTAAATATCATATTAATCATCAAATTGTACAAAATATCAACTTGAACAAATCAATTGTTATAGTACAAAACTAAAATGTACATTTATTTGACATTTTTGATATTTAGTAGATCAGTTATAGGACACTTCCTAAAGGAGACGGTTAAACAGTTAAAATAATAGTGGCGCTTAACAAATAATGCTCTTGACTGGATGGAATCAATAAAATATATGATATATAATATATTATTATCTTGCCTGACACCGGCAATTTTCTAGGTCAAACACACACAATAATAATCTTTATTGCCTGAAGTACAGGAATTCTGTTTGCCGTCACAGGAGCCGTGACAGCATGTCGCCATTGTACAGCGCCATCTACAGACTCATTTATAGAGCTGAGTTAACTGTGGCAACGTGGGATGAACGAAGTTGCCAAAGCTTTAAAACGGCACCAAGAGGATTCGAACCCGGGTTCTTTCGATTGAGAGGCCGATGTTCTAACCGCAAGATGGGGCAGGTTAGCAACAGTTTTTATTATTATTTAATAAAAAATATGAGCCCTAATTATATTATCGTAGTTGCAAATGATAAAAATTATAAGAAACTTGTTAAAAAAAACTAATAATTTCATCCAAATTACTTGTAATATCCACAATTAAGCTAACAACAACGACAAAAACATAAGCATATCAACACTTTATAACCGTGTTGTGACCATGACTTCTGTTTATTTGAGGTCAGACCACAGTACAAAATTGCACTGGTGGCCATGTTAGTTTTATCTGATTATAAGAAAACGTTACCACTAAAAAATCTGAAAGTGTTCACAGTAACTGCCACCATCATTGACATGCTGACCAAGTTTTGTCAAAGTCATATACCTCCAGCTCTTTTAATACGCCCCCACGTGCGATGCCTGTCAATATTTACAAAAATAGCTATGTATTCATGCGCCCACCTGTTAAACTCTAAAAAAATTACTATTTCACAGCCAATAGCTTCTACAGACACACCTGTGAATATGCCTGCTCAACTGCACTTATATCACATCATATGAATTGTTTAATTTCACATATCACAATTTAATACGCCCTACATTCATGCGAAACAATAAACAGAAAGGTCAACTGTGGTCTTACCCCTACACATTGATTACTATAATTTTTGCTATTTATGGTAACAAAAGTATAAAAAAATTGCACAATATAATGTTAGGCATACATTGCTCAGCTTTTGTTGTGCGTCGCACATTAATGCAACTGGGACAGCACACATTACGCAACATTTGTGGCCACGATAACATTTTAGAATCGATTCAATAAGTTTCATTCGTAAAAATGTTCATCAAGTTGGTATATATATATATATATATATATATATATATAAATTACGATTTTCTTGAACCACAACTATTTTGATTACTTACTCAACGTTTCGCCTGCCATCGGCAGCCTATGGGATGGCCTGCTTGCCAAGACAACTGGCAAGCAGAGGAAGAACTAGCTGTCACAGAATTCCTGATGAAGGCTTTAGCAATTCACGTCTAACATTACAGGAGTTTATTCACAAAACGGGATATATATGCCAAGGTGCATAACAAATTTTATGCGGAATAATACATATGCATGAGGGTTCTATATGACAGGGCGTAACATGATCTCATGCACTGGTTATACTTTTGGTCGTCAAATCACCTGGGTGCTGGCTAAATCAATGTTGGTAAACATCGAATTTCACCCACCCACCTCCCAGTTATCATCTAGCCAAAGAAGTAAGGATTGGCTCAGTAATCACATTGGTTCTTAAATAACCCAATGGATTATTCCACATACCGGTACTTGTATAATTGTTGTATTACATTTAATCTATGATATGTCATTGATGAAAATGTTCTGGCAGGACCACCCCCACTGATACGGGGTGAATTGTTATTGCTAGCCGGTGTAATACTATATTTATTAATTGTACGTGGTAGCTGAAGGAAATATAACTAATATCGTGATCAATGTTAAAGAAACTCTGGAGTAATTCGTTTTCGAGGTTAGTGATTTAGAAGTTGTCAATCTCCAAGCCCAAAGGCTATTATAACTTATTGATTACATAATACATTTACTCATTTATAGTAGTATAGTGGCAAATAAACGACAACTGTAGTTAAAACTGATAAGATTGACCAACACTTACTCCATATTTAATATAGTCCACTAATGTTCCACCATATTAAGTTTGGATTGTTGTACAAAGAATAACAAGGGTCAATAGGGTCAATGGTCCGAGTCTGTTTATTATGTACATCAATGACATGTGTAATGTCTCTAAACTGGTCAAATTGATCTTATTTGCTGCTGACATGAACATCTTCTGTTCAGCCAATGATATAAAACAGCATGAAAATATTTTATGCAACGAACTATATAAATTGCAATTGTGGTTCTCAATCAACAAATTGTCTCTAAATTTGGCCAAAACCAATTACATGTTATTGTCTGATATAAATATCAAGATAAAAAATACACAGATATTAAAAGTACGAGTTAAAAAATTTCTAGGCATGCTTATCGATGAATTATTAAACTGGAAAGACCACATCAGTCGAGTAAAGTCTAAACTATCAATAAGTGTTGGTATCATATCATATCAGATGCAGCAAAGTACTTGACTGCTATAGTTTATGCCATATTTATTGTATTGTGTGGAAATATGGGGAAATACGTATCCTACAAATTTGCATTGTATAAATATGCACAAAGCACAGCAATGTGACCACACAACTGATTACTACTTAAATTAAAAGCCCATGGTATCGGGGATGGCATAATCGACTGGATAGAACAATGGCTGACTGACACGAGACAGCATGTTGTAGTAGATGGGGAGGTTTCAAACTGGAAATCAGTTTTGAGTGGGGTACCACAAGGATCAGTATTGGGACCTTTATTATTCTTAATATATATATATCAATGACTTGGATGATAATAAAACAAGCAACGTACTGAAATTTGCAGATGACACAAAAGTGTTTAGAAAGGTTAACACTGATGGTGATAAACAATATTTACAAAACAATCTAAATAAATTAGTGAAATGGTCTGAGAAATGGCAGACGTTATTCAATTTTGGGAAATGTAAATGCCTACATACAGGACACGGGAACTTGGATGTAAACTATAAAATGGGAGATACTGTTCTAGGTACTACTATAAAAGAAAAGGACTTAGAAGTTACAATAAGGGCTGATAGGAAAGTTTCAGAGCAGTGTGATATTGCAGGTTCAAAGGATAATCAAATTCTTGGATTGATTAGAAGAAACATAACATACAAGGGAAAAAAGTTAATTATACCTCTTTATAAAGCAATAGTTAGACCTCATTTAGAATACTGTATACAAGCATGGAGACCAAATCAAAGGAGATCAAATTCTCAAGTTGATTAGAAGAAATATAACCTACAAGGATAAAAAGGTAATTATACCTCTGTATAAAGCGATAGTTAGGCCTCATTTAGGCCTCATCAAAATCTGGTATGGCCGCAATGGCGGACGGCATTACTTCAACTGATGATTTATCGCCTTATGTTTTGGACGGATTATTTGATAGTTTTAACGACGAATCTTTGTCAGATGTTGACGATCAAAACAACCATCGTATTCGTTTTCATGTGCTTTCTGTGCATACAGTCGTTAACATACCTCTTTTCATAAGAAATCCATATATGTTTTTAATGACAAGTAGGTATAGTGAAAGTTTATTCATTGGGACATTTGTGTATGGTCGTAGTATTCGGATTACGCATCGCAACGCCGAGATACGGATGTTGAAAGGTGAGTGGGGTCATTCCTAGTTGCATACCCTGTTATATATATATACAGCTGTATATATATATTAGTTACAGGGGCTCAAAGCTGATTCAGTTGCCCGTGGAAACAACAGTGATGTTGGCAAACTTAGCGACCGAGCCGGAGGCAAAACGGATACTGACAGCGGGAGTATTTTCGATGGATACTCGGACGTCAGTGATGATGAATGTGACGGTGTAAACGCTGAGGATGAGCTGCACACTGTACTATCAATGCTGGATGATGCGTAGTTTCATTTTTGTTAGAAGAAAAAGTGTCTGTGAATCCGTCAACATGCAAAGTTTGATTGGAATCGGTCCAGTAGCAATGAATGTGTTAGCAAATATACAAATGAACACTTCTGTCATATATGTTTAAAATACAGATAAATAACTTGTTTTTAACTTTCTCATACTCCACAAAATGTACTTTATATTGTATTTTATATCATAGTACACTCCTGTAGCATGATCAACATGAGTAGTTTACATTAAATATATACATTGGCATACAACTGCATTCAGCAACTGCAAAACCATTGAAATCGTGGCAGCCATCTTGGATTGCTGGTTACCATGAAGACGAAATGTAAAATGATATGGCTTATTTTACTCAACGATTATCATACTTTCAGAATATATATAATATTCATAAAATGCATTTTTGTTGCTGAAATCTTGATTTGAAGTGATGCAGTCGATTTTCTTGCATATTCACTTGGAATGCAGTATTCAGTGGTCACAGCAGATCAGGGCTGTAGTACTGAAATGGTTAACAACCTTAGAGACAAGGCGGTTAAGAGGAGATCAAAGTGAAGTTTTTAAGATATTGAATGGATATGAAAATATTGATAGCAATATTTTTTTCTTACTCAAGAAAGATAATAGAACTAGAAGACATGAGATAACATTAGTAAAGGATCACTGTCGATTGGATATTAGGAAGTACTCTTTCTCACAGAGGACAATCAATGAATGGAACAAGTTATCTAAAGATTGTGTGGCTGCTAGCAGCGTGAATATGTTTAAAAACAAGGTTGACACATATCTCAAGAGGGTGGGTTACACGTAGATGAAAAATGTTGGACTCTCAATAAGCCAATGGCTTCCTTGTCCACTTGCCATCTGGGCCTTTGCCTTGGATGGCAATCTTGTTAAATCTTGTTAAATATTCTTTGTATACTTAATTTGTACAACTAATTTGTTGATCTGTTTGAATAAACGCTTTTGATTGTTTGATTGATATGGTATGAATGCTTCTTGAAACCAGGGGTGGTACAGTCTCGCCTCGTTATTGTGCGCCCCATTATTATGCGGATTTGGATATAAGACGGTCGGATGTGGGCCCCAATTTTCTGCCACCAGGGGGAAATGAAGAGGATAACACAAAAAGATAGATAACAGAGGATAACACAAAAATACAAAATGCTATAAAGGAAGTTAGTAAAGGGGAATGTATCATAATGGGAGATTTTAACCATGGACACATACAATGGAAATCTCTAGAGAGTACATGGGGTGAGGACCAACAATTTCTATTTTTAATTCAGGATAGCTTCCTTACTCAGCATGTGCTAGAACCAACCAGGGGAGAAAATGTATTAGATATAGTTTTATCATCACAAAAAGAATTAGTGGACAATGTAAAATACATGAACCATTGGGTAACAGTGACCACAATCAAATACATTTTGACATCAATGTAAAATCAGAAAGTAAAAATAAAAAAACCGTATAGGAGAAACTTCCTAAAAGGTAACGATAAAGATATGAAAAAATACATAGCAAAGCTAGATTGGAATAACATGCTGATGAATAAGACTGCAATTGAATGTTGGAATATTCTAAAATATGAAATTGAGAGTATCATCGATAAATGTGTTCCCTTGAAAAAACAAGGAAAACGGTCTAGAAAGAAACACTTGTCAAAAGAAGCTATTAGAAAAATAGTGTTTAAGCAAACTATGTGGAGGGTTTATAGGCATACCAAAAAGGATGAAGACTATGCAAATTACAGAGGCACTTAACCTAGCTACAACTGAAATTAGAAAATCTGAAACCTTTGAAAAAAAATTGGCAGGTAATATAAAAAATGACAGCAAGAGTTTCTATGCTTATGTAAGGAGTAAACAGAAAGTTCGAGATAAGGTCGGACCACTGGAAAACAACAGGGGAAACAATTTCAGACGGGTTTCAAATGGCAGCAGTCCTGAATAAATATTTCAGCTCAGTTTTTACCACAGAAGATATCAGCTCACTTCCAGTTCCATTTACTAAATTTGAGGGCAATAAATCAGAACATTTAGGGCAGTTATTTGTAACTCCTGTAATGATAGCAAACAAAATTAAGAAGATGAAAGATAATAAATCACCCGGAGTTGATGGGATACCACCAAAACTGCTTAAGGAAATTGTTGAGCAAATTAGTACACCACTTGCAAAATTGTTTAACTTGTCACTAGAAGAAGGAATAGTTCCTTCAGAATGGAAAGAAGCAAACATTACGCCACTATTTGAGAAGGGATCGAGGAACAAGCCAGAAAATTACAGACCAGTGAGTTTAACATCAGTTGTATGTAAATTACTCGAAACATTAACGATAGACCACATGGTGGAATTCCTTATAAAACATAATTTAATAAAAACATCTCAACATGGGTTCCTAAAAGCAAGGTCATGTCTAAACAATCTCTTATGTTTTTTGGAAGAAATTACAAAGTGGCTAGATGACGGGTCACCAGTGGATGTTGTCTACTTAGATTTTCAGAAAGCTTTCGATAAAGTGCCACACCAAAGATTGTTACTTAAACTAAAAACCCATGGCATAGGTAATGATGTAATCAACTGGATAGAAAAGTGGCTTACACACAGAAGACAGAGAGTAATAGTAGATGGTGAAATTTCAAACTGGACATCGGTTTTGAGTGGGGTACCACAGGGATCAGTATTAGGCCCTATACTGTTTTTAATATATATAAATGATTTAGAAGATGACATATCTAGCAAAGTGCTCAAATTTGCAGATGACACAAAAGTATTCAGAAAGGTTACAAATGATACAGATAAACAAAGTTTACAGGATGATCTAGATAAATTAGTTAAATGGTCAGAAAAATGGCAAATGTTATTCAATTTTGGGAAGTGTAAATGTATACACATAGGACATGGAAACATGGACGGAGAATATAAAATGGGGGATGCTGTACTAGGTAGAACCACACAAGAAAAGGACTTAGGAGTAACATTTAGTGCTGACATGAAAGTTTCAGAGCAATGTGGGATTGCTGCTTCGAAAGGAAATCAAATTCTAGGGCTAATTAGGAGAACTATCATGCATAAGGAGAAACAGCTAATTGTACCCCTGTACAAAGCAATAGTTAGACCACATTTGGAATATTGTATTTAAGCATGGAGGCCGTATCATAAAAAGGACATAGACAAGCTAGAAAGAATACAACGAAGAGCAACTAAAATGATTCCAGAATTGAGAGAACTTAGTTACGAAAGTCGCTTATTACAATGTGGTTTGACAACACTAGAGACCAGGAGACTAAGAGGAGACCAAATAGAAGTGTTTAAAATAGTGAACGGTTATGAGGATGTTGATAGGAATATGTTCTTCAAACTTAAAGAAGGCAGTAGAATCAGAGGACACAAAGCAGCATTAGTTAAGGAGCAGTGTAGGTTGACCATGAGAAAGTACTCTTTCTCACAGAGGGTGAAAAATGAATGGAACAAACTGCCAAATGATTGTGTTAATGCTAGTAGTGTGAATATGTTTAAAAATAGAATTGACAGATATTTGATAAGGGCGGGCTCCATATAGATGAGAAAATTGTTGGACTCTCGATAAGCCAATGGCTTCCTTGTCCACTTGCCATCTGGAACTTGTTGTTTGGGATGGCAATCTTGTTAAATTCTTGTTAAAATGCCAAATGGGCCTGCTTAGAATTGCTTTGACAATTCTCAAAAAAACTTTACATGAACAACGTCAATGACTGAATGTCAATGTGTTGTTTGTTTTGCGCTGCCGCCTACATCATTCGCTGTCGCTGGCTTCGCTTTGGCGGTTTGTAAATTGCAATCGAGATTCACAAATACGCCTTGTATTTGTGAATCAGATAAAGTCTTAAATGCAATTTAGTATGCAATACCAATATATCACTGGGGTGAAATTGCATGCATTCATTGCATTGTAAATCTAATCGTTTTTGCGACATGAAACCAACACACCAAATGCCTAACGCAAGGCGCTACCGGTGCGCGAAAATACGAATTCGGCATCAGCATATGAAACAATAAATCGATGTTAAGTGTTGCGTCATAAGAATTTATGCTTTGGTCGAGACTGGTTGAAAGATGAAGTGGAACAATTATTAAATTCTACCTATTGTCGTTTTCTATGTTTTACCAGCTTACATACTACGTGTGTCAAATAATTTTTGGCTGCTCAGATCCAGGTTATTATTTTCGATTTGTAGGCTTATTGGTCCAGTACATCATCATCGTAGCAGATCTATGTCATAGTGGTATATATACATGTATTTTATTCAGTTAAAAATTCAACAGGGTGTGATGTTTTAAAATAATGCATGTTGATGCAAGTTGACTCGTTTAATAAGCTCTATAAACTATGTATTGCCGTATAAGACAGTGCTGCAAGCATATAGTGGCTTCGACAGTGTTCTTGGACTTGGTGCAGCGGGCGGCGATCGCTGCTGTTTAGTAGCTCCCTGGTGGTAGATATGAGAACACCTAACATGCCTCGCGTATAGCGCGGTCCGAAGTCGTGGACCCCGACCACCGCGTTTTAACTAGGCTTGACTGTACATGATTTTGGAGGCATGAAGTGGTATCCATGATTACTATTGGTATTGCCCTACCAAAACTTGACTGGTAGTGGAAGTTCTTGCTGTGGCTGCCTTTTCTCAAGTGCAATGCCAGACAACTTTGCTTGTATTTCATAAACACAAGCAGTATCATACATTAGCATAATTATTCAAATAAAACTAAATACTTAACAAAAACAGCAGTGTTTGCATCTTAAAGGATACTATACATATGTTAATAGTACTCACTTGCACGTCACCATATGATTTGTAGCCAATCAATGGTTCAGCGTCTGTTTGAGCATACCTCTGACTAATTACCTCTTTAGGCAGCCAGCACTTGGTTCCTGTACAAATGCAAGGTACATACAATAAGGACTTGTTACAAGGGGTGCTTCCATTGCACATCCAACAAATGTTCTTTTAAAGATGTGGGATATATTCTTTTAACTTTGTTTATATACATGTGTGAGTGGGGTTTCACATTTAATCTATAAAAAATTGTATATATTAGAACATAATTATTTGAAGTGTCTATTTGTGACTAATACAAGATACTAAAGCGATTATTCATATTGAACAACACAGAAATTTTAGAAGAAACTTTATGTGACACTTCTAGTGTGAATGATGTCAACAGTATTATTAAACAGTAACACACCTGCAATACGTGTCCAATAGGTACTCTTATCATTTAGGGAACGACTTAAATCAAAGTCTCCAATCTTCAAGCACAGCTTTCCAATGGCTTTTTCCACAACAAAGACATTTGCTGGCTACAACATCAAATTCATTATTCAAATAAATCAAAGATGGGTACAACTTTTTTAATAACATTAATAATCTGGTCTTAATATTAAGCTTTTGCATCCAGTGGCCCAGATGGCCAGAAGATTTTAAGTTACTGACCCTACAAAAAAATACTGGCTCAAAATTTTACGGGGATAAACAATTATTTAAAAACACACAATGTTCTCAATACATCCCATTACAAGTTAAAGGATGCAAGTTTGGTCGTTATTTCTTTCACTCTTGGTGATTGACTTTTATACGTTCTGGCAGTTTTCCACATGGCAGATAATGTTGCTGCTGGAAATGTTTGAGAATCAGATGCTGCTGTTAAAGCCACAGCAGGTCGCTAGTCATACTTGAAAATACCTAGTGCTCTACATTGTTGTGACACCTATCGGACAGTCCATGAACCTTCAGTGTTTATCGGTACGTCGAAGGGAACAAAGTTTACCAAATGAAATGACCATGTGCAGAATCTGCGCATCAAATGTAAGCTGTGGCAGTGATGACATCGTGAGTGACCTAAATTACATTCAATATATGGCGCCACTGGTGGGAAGTTTGCATGTTGTTGCTAGTAGCGACGCCAAGCGGACTTTTGGTGAATATGCTTATCAAAACAATAAAAAAAATATTATGGCGACTGTAGGAAGCAATAACACAAAGTCAGATCGATGAGATGAAGATTTTATTGAATTGTGGTGCTGAATTACAGGCAATAGAAACGATTTGAAAGGATTACCTGTGATCTATTTGAAAAAAACAATCTGAAACCATGGTGGTCCAGCAGGTCAGCATAACATGAAAACTGGCGGCCTGAACTGGCCCAACAGACCCAAAAACGGGCGGGCCAGCATTACTGACGAGGCCTGATACAAGCTGCTTTATCAGTTTTGTTTATTTCATATTTAATTCAACACATATAAAACAGTTGGGGCTCCTCTGCTGTGTTTTGTGAGAGATCAAGACAGTTCCGTTTACCAGAACCAGATCCCTATTTTATTATACTTTTAACCAGCCAATTACTGCAATTGGCAATAAACACTGCCTCCGCCTTTCTGATCAAGAATTTAGAGCAACCACGCGTGTTCAAAATAGTTCAGGAAGTTATCGATTGTTACTTGTTCCCACCCATACTGTCCCCCCTTGTTTCAAGACTTTGGCACTTTTATGAAATGACGCTTTCAGTGACATTCCACCTATTTTTCTAGGACATGTTTGTAAATGTAGGTATTATAATACCTTACCTTAGGTACCTTATAATATGTTTACTATGTTGTTACATAATAATGTATAGACAACTAGAATTGTGTCGCTATCTATACATATTTTTGTTTAATAGGACACATGCTGGGACAATTCGCAAACATTCTAGTGTTGCTAACTTTACGGACAGTTTATGTTTCACTGTGTATACATGCATTATTATTATATTGTACCACAACTGTCGTCAGTTGACTTGCCTTGTATATATAGTGAAAACTACTGTCATTAAATATTTTAATCCCAGCACTGTCGTCTTGGTTTCACACAAAATATTGTTATGGCATTGTGAATTCTTGTACTCTTAAGTGAAACAGGTTCATGCAGGCCTCGACATTAACACTGGCCTGCCACCATTTTTGAGGCTGCCGAGCCAGTTCGGGCCACAAGTTTTCATATTTTACTGGCCCAGTGAGCCATCATAGTTTCAGATAATTTTATACGATTAGTCACAGCCACAGGTCATTGTTTCAATCGCTTGTCCTTGCCATCCACCCTGGCACTACAATTAAACACAATCTTCATCTCATCTGCTTTCGTGTTGTCACTTCATATAGTTGCCATCTTGTTTTGATATGTACGAGCCTCACAACAAGTCCGCATGGCGTCGCTACTAGCAACGACGTGCAGACTTTTTGTGAAGCTCATGCACTGCAATATATCGCAGCATTTTTTTCTGCACAAAACGTATCAGCTATCGCGATACGCCCTCGACGTACCGATTTCATATAAACCGACTTGTTCACGGACTGTCCGCTAGATGTCATGACAGTGCCTAACATACATTCCAGGACACGCTAGGGCGCAGATAGTTAAGTTTACCGTAACTTTGCACTTCAGTCCAGAAGTTTATATTCGAAAGAAATAAAACCCAACTGTAACAGTTATAGTAATATACAGTGTCAGGTCCAGTTCACCCATCGTATTTTGACTAGCTGTAACTCGACACGGATTGTAAAAAAGGGGGCATCTAATTCTCAAACGTTTCTAACAGCAACATTGTCTGTCATGCGGAATACTGACTGAAAGCATAAAAATAAATCACCAACGGTATAAAAGAAATCATGACCAAACTCGCATCCTTGACTTGAAATGTGATGTATCGTAAAAATGTGTTTTTTTTTATAAAAAAATTTGGGCCAGTAACTTTTTTGGGGGGCCAGTAACTTTTAAAATCTACTGGCCCGACAGGCCACTGGGTACAACAGCTTAGTGTCAAGGCCTGTTCATGTTTCTTCAATATTTTCATATAAACATCACACTTTATGCAGTACTTTTATAAGGCTTCCACCATAAATAGTCATCGTTTAACTTGAGTATAGTTAGTGGCTGTTTTCCAACATGAGAAGTAATGCAGTGGCACAGGCAATGTTGGGATGAGAATGTCAAGACGTGAACACAGGTGAGACCAACCTTTAAGTCTCTGTGCAACATATCCTTTGCATGCATGTGTTCAAGTCCACGCAGTAAGTCTCCAATCAGATGAACTGACTTCATCCTCCAGTCTTCTTCAGTCAGGTCTTTCACCTCTTCCCGCTTGAGCCATTCATCAAGGTTGTAGTCACACAGCTCTAGAACTATGTAACTGTGGTTTGTGTCATGTATGACTGGCATCTAAAACAACATCGAATGTGGTAAATATATCACAGAACATGTTTGATAAAGGTTTCTGTTGTCAGATACTCATTCCTGAAAACGGTATACCAGTTAATCTAACTAGGTTGTGCATAAAACTGACGAGTAGCTAAGTTTAATTAAAAGCCCCTCCTTGATTAATTGTTTCACTTGTCATGTTTAACTGGCCAAATCAATGCCAAATATGTGCTGGTAATGAATCCTATTAAATTGGGAAATGACATGAGTCAAATGAAACTGTATTTGAAGAACTAATTCCTGAAGTAACTAGCAAAAAAGTGTTACCGGTATGTAAAATGAGAGTGTTATGTGAATGGTCGTTATATTTAAACTGCGTAAACGAATATGTGTTACAAAACGTTGCTTCCAGACATCAACATTCCTTAGAAACTCTCTTCCAAAATCAACTAAAAATTTGAATCGCTGGAGTCCAACATAATGACATTTGTAATTGCAATCAAACTATAAAGACGCCATTTTTATCACACCGTGTATAATTAACGTTTTTCAATCAACTTGACCACTCAAAAGTTACCAGACTTTGCCAAAGTATGCGTTTTTAAAGTTGCCATGAATGTTGCTACCCCACAGCAAATAATGATGTTTAATCTTGTTGGATGAAATTTCTTTTACTACAGCATCATTGAATGCCAAAACAGGTCCAATCAGCAAATGTTGCATGTCCTCTTTATACTATATGGCATCAGGCTAACAAAATTTTTGTAAGTCATTTGATTTTACAATCAAAGTAAATCATTTTGATGATTGAACAAAAGTTCAGTGGATCCTCACTACTTGGGACTGGATAAAAATGACCTGAATAGCGAGGTGACCATATTAGTGGGGTAAATGTCCTACACTTTAGACATAATTTGGGACTGTTCCAGGGTGACCATAATGGTGAGGTGGCTGTATTACTTATTAACTATATGTGCATGCATAATATATGAACATCAACAAACCTGATCTGCAATGGGCTAAATTAATTGAGGGAGTTCTAGTCTAATTCTTAAAAAATCTTTTGAGCAACATTCAATGCACTTGTTCACATCTGAAATATTGGCGAAAAAAATAATAACCTAACTTGGACCTGCAATTTATTAAAAATATAACCATGAACACAAGATTTAACAAGATTTGCCATCCAAGCCAAAGGCCCAGATGGCAAGTGGACAAGGAAGCCATTGGCTTATCGAGAGTCCAACAATGTTCATCTACTTATAACCTGCAATTCTGAGATATGTGTCAACCTTGTTTTTAAACATATTCACGCTGCTAGCAGTTACACAATCTGTAGACAATTTGTTCCATACATTTATTGTCCTCTGTGAGAACGAATGCTTCCTGATGTCCAATCTACATTGATCCTTTACTAATTTTACCTCATGTCCTCTAGTTCTGCTATCCTTCTTGAGTGAGAAAAACATATTTCTATCAATATTTTCATACCCATTCAATATCTTAAAAACTTCAATCTGATCTCCTCTTAACCTCCTTGTCTCTAGAGTTGTTAAACCACATTCTTTCAGGCGTTCTTCATAACTAAGGTCTCTCAGTTCTGGAATCATTTTAGTTGCTCTCCTTTGTATGCGTTCAAGTGTATCTATATCCTTCTTACGATATGGTCTTCATGCTTGTATACAGTATTCTAAATGAGGTCTAACTATTGCTTTATAAAGAGGTATAATTAACTTTTTTCCCTTGTATGTTATGTTTCTTCTAATCAATCCAAGAATTGTATTACCCTTTGAAGCTGCAATACCACACTGCTCTGAAACTTTCATATCAGCGCTTATTGTAACTCCTAAGTCCTTTTCTTTTACAGTAGTACCCAGAACAGTATCTCCCATTTTATAGTTTACATCCAAGTTCCCATGTCCTGTATGTAGGCATTTACATTTCCCAAAATTGAACAGCATCTGCCATTTCTCAGACCATTTCACTAATCTGTCCAGATCGTTTTGTAAATGTTGTTTATCACCATCAGTATTAACCTTTCTAAAGAGTTTTGTGTCATCAGCAAATTTCAGTACGTTACTTGTTATACTGTCGTCCAAGTCATTGATATATATTAAGAATAATATAGGTCCTAATACTGATCCTTGAGGTACCCCACTCAAAACCGATTTCCAATTTTAAACTTCTCCATCTACTACAACTCGTTGTCTTCTGTCAGTCAGCCATTGTTCTATCCAATCAGTTATGCTATCACCGATACCATGGGCTTTTAATTTAAGTAGTAATCTTTGATGTGGCACTTTGTCAAAAGCTTTCTGAAAATCTAAGTAGATAATATCTACTGGCGATCCCACGTCTATCCACTTAGTGATTTCTTCCAAAAAACATAACACATTTGTTAAGCATGACCTCGCTTTAAGGAATCCATGTTGAGATGAATTTAGTAAATTATGCTTAACGAGGAAGTCCACCATATGGTCTTTAATTAACCTTTCTAATAATTTACAAATCACTGACGTTAAACTCACTGGTCTGTAATTCTCTGACTTATTTCTCGAACCCTTTTTAAATAATGGCATGATGTTTGCTTCTTTCCATTCAAACGGAACAACTCCCTCTTTTAATGACAAGTTGAATACTCTTGCAAGCCAAGCCAAATATTTGATGCAGCTGTGTGCCCAGATTTCTAGTCACCAAGTAGCCAAAACTATGCTGATGTTTTTTTGTCATGCCATGCTAACCCTGGCCCTTTCACAATTCCAGATGTACCATACAAACTTGCATGTAGTTCACAAAGATTTTAACTGGCCGTACAACAAAAAGTAGGATTTGTAGATTTCTCCCAAACTTACAGGATGTGTAGGATTTTGGGAGTTTGTTTTGTCAGAGTTTTATTGACAACTGTTCAGGACTGGGGAAAATAAACAATGCCTTATGTCAATATTTACAGGACATGAATTTCTACCAATTACATTTATATCAGTAACAAGGATTATCTAATTCAATGGGTAGTTATGAGGATATAAGTTATGAACTGCACGGGGAGTTATGAACTGTACGGGGAGTTATGAACTGTATGGGGTTTATGAACTGTATGGGGAGTTATGAACTGTATGGGGAGTTATGAACTGCACGGGGAGTTATGAACTGAATGGGGAGTTATAACCTGTATGGGGGGTTATGAACTGTATGGGGGGTTATGAACTGCATGGGGAGTTATGAACTGTATGGGGAGTTATGAACTGTATGGGGAGTTATAACCTGTACGGGGAGTTATAACCTGTATGGGGGGTTATGAACTGCATGGGGGGTTATGAACTGTATGGGGAGTTATGAACTGTATGGGGAGTTATAACCTGTATGGGGGGTTATGAACTGTATGGGGGGTTATGAACTGCATGGGGAGTTATGAACTGTATGGGGAGTTATGAACTGTATGGGGAGTTATGAACTGTATGGGGAGTTATGAACTGTACGGGGAGTTATGAACTGTACAGGGAGTTATGAACTGCACTGGGAGTTATGAACTGCACGGGGAGTTATGAACTGTATGGGGAGTTATGAATTGTATGGGGAGTTATGAACTGAATGGGGAGTTATGAACTGTATGGGGAGTTATGAACTGAATGGGGAGTTATGAACTGCATGGGGAGTTATAACCTGTATGGGGAGTTATAACCTGTATGGGGAGTTATGAACTGTATGGGGAGTTATGAACTGTATGGGGAGTTATGAACTGTATGGGGAGTTATAACCTGTATGGGGAGTTATGAACTGAATGGGGAGTTATGAACTGTATGGGGAGTTATGAACTGTATGGGGAGTTATGAACTGCATGGGGAGTTATGAACTGCATGGGGAGTTATGAACTGCACGGGGAGTTATGAACTGAATGGGGAGTTATTAACTGTATGGGGAGTTATAACCTGTATGGGGAGTTATGAACTGAATGGGGAGTTATGAACTGCATGGGGAGTTATGAACTGCATGGGGAGTTATGAACTGTATGGGGAGTTATAACCTGTATGGGGAGTTATAACCTGTATGGGGAGTTATGAACTGTATGGGGAGTTATGAACTGTATGGGGAGTTATGAACTGTATGGGGAGTTATGAACTGAATGGGGAGTTATGAACTGTATGGGGAGTTATGAACTGAATGGGGAGTTATGAACTGTATGGGGAGTTATTACCTGTATGGGGAGTTATGAACTGTATGGGGAGTTATGAACTGAATGGGGAGTTATAACCTGTATGGGGAGTTATGAACTGTATGGGGAGTTATGAACTGTATGGGGAGTTATGAACTGCATGGGGAGTTATGAACTGAATGGGGAGTTATAACCTGTATGGGGAGTTATAACCTGTATGGGGAGTTATGAACTGAATGGGGAGTTATGAACTGTATGGGTAGTTATGAACTGTATGAGGAGTTATAACCTGTATGGGGAGTTATGAACTGAATGGGGAGTTATTAACTGTATGGGGAGTTATAACCTGTATGGGGAGTTATGAACTGAATGGGGAGTTATGAACTGAATGGGGAGTTATGAACTGAATGGGGAGTTATGAACTGAATGGGGAGTTATGAATTGCATGGGGAGTTATGAACTAAATGGGGAGTTATGAACTGAATGGGGAGTTATAACCTGTATGGGGAGTTATGAACTGTATGGGGAGTTATAACCTGTATGGGGAGTTATGAACTGCATGGGGAGTTATGAACTGAATGGGGAGTTATAACCTGTATGGGGAGTTATAACCTGTATGGGGAGTTATGAACTGAATGGGGAGTTATGAACTGTATGGGGAGTTATAACCTGTATGGGGAGTTATGAACTGCATGGGGAGTTATGAACTGAATGGGGAGTTATAACCTGTATGGGGAGTTATAACCTGTATGGGGAGTTATGAACTGAATGGGGAGTTATGAACTGAATTGGGAGTTATGAACTGAATGGGGAGTTATGAATTGCATGGGGAGTTATGAACTGTATGGGGAGTTATCAAAACCCTCAGTTAAGATCAGCCAGCAAAGGATGTGTTTCGCAGGCCACTGCTACAAGAGTGAGAACGAGCCAGTGTCTCAACTAATGCACTGGTTATTTAAATATACATTGATATCCTAAAACGAAACATATTAGAACAAGAAATATGTAGCTAGAAGTTGCAATGTTCGTTTTACTCACCGTACCATTGCCTGATCTAATGCAGTTGTTGGACGTGATGTGCATTGGAGCTTGATGCATGCTTAGTTTATGAAAACACATATATGGTTGTTAAATGGCAATGCCCTTTAATGACATATAGTAAAACAGTATATATAGTGAATAACAATGGGCATTGCCGACACTTTAACTAGATATCACATCAATTCCCCTTACATATTATAGGTGATTCATACAGCATATATATCATAGCAGTCGATGGGGAACGCCCATGATTAACTAGCTAAGTGTAGTAAATGTGGGGCCTAGAAACCACCACCACTGTAGATCCAACAAATAGAGGCATAAGTGCAGGAGCCGTTGGGGAAGGAGGGTGGATAATTCGGAAAAAACAAAGTGGCGATGCGTGATTCCGGCTTTCTTGGGCGACCAGGAATATGAGCCTGATGGCTTGGTCGCACCAGCCATGATTCGCTGACGCATCGTTGTCTTGTGTCCCATAATATGACACCGCGCTGCCGCATTCCTGAACGGTGATGCGGGTGAGCCTTCTAGCCCCCATGAATACCCAGGCACACTTCGTAAAAGGTGTTTAATTCATACTGGATTAAATACTAATTATAAAATGTCACTATGATTTATAAATATTCCCATATTTTTGTATCTGTGCATGGCATGGTTCTATGTGCAACTACATAATACCTTAGACTACCTAACAGTTCACAGCTTTCATATATACTATAATTAACAACAGGCACTTGTCATGTCACGATTGAATCCGAATAATTCAATGTAAAGTAATGTTACCATGTAATCCACAATGTTGGGATGATGTTCCAATTGTACTAGAGCGTTCACTTCTTTCTCTACTCGTGGGTCGATGCTCTGGTTGTCGTCACGTGTCACCCGCTTCACAGCAACTTCCCGCCCATCATTTGTGATGAGGCCGAGATATATGGTTGTTCCAGGGTACCTACAAATAGTAACTACAATTACTTGTTGTGAAACAAGATGCAAATTTAAAATATCACTTCACATAATACTAGTATGAGTGGGGTAGACTGTGTCACCTTTTAAGTGGGACTGACTGTCCAGTTGATTTACATAGCTGGCCTGGTTATTTTGGCAGGAGTTGCCAGGGGAGATATAAATCTCATTTTATGAGGTTTTACCTACAAAAAATAAGTAAAGTTATAAAAAAAAGTGTTGCGTTAAAAAGAATTCCATGTAAATTAAGCCAAAGCCAAGCCAAACAACGCAGTATCTACTTGAGCCATAAACTTCACAGTATCTACTTGGGTCAGAAACATGACTGTATTCACTTGGGCCAGTTTTAGTTTTAAACATAAATAGTTAGACCATGTCTCACGGCCTTCATCAGCGGACTGGCTTCAATTTATTTCAGAGTGGAAACAGTGCTATTATTATGGTTTATGTACATAAATATGGGCATTCTATCGCAAAGATACTATATAGAGCAGAACAAGATGGATTACTGATGCAGAAACCCATTCAGTGAGACGAATACATGCTGGAGTGGCGCATCCGCCATTTTAGTAAGCAACATCACACAAGTGAGTTTTGTCAATACATAAAACGCCAGTGAAAAACGTCACATTTCATGCATGATACATGTATCTATCTACATTTGTGTTATCACTAACAACCAGGAAACATTATCTAATTCAATGTTTTAAACAAAAATCACAACACTTGTGATGCTGAAATTTGGCGTATGGATGCATCTTACATGTAGGCAACATTACATAAATTTTAATTACTATTGGTGAAGGGTTTGTGTCAAAAATACACTGCCACATTAGGCTGTCATTCAACTTTTGTCAACTTATTCATTCACGGTGGTGTAGCAGACGTAATTCATTTATGTTACCAATATTTTCCTCAAAGTTATCAGTGACACTGTTGTACTTATGTGTATGTCATTTATTTATTTGGGGATTTTCTCAAAACGATATAATTTAGCATTTTGTGGCTATTTTTCACACTTACAATTTTGTTAGTCTTGTAACATAACCAACTAAATGAAAAACTCAAACTTTATTACATTAATCATGAATATTATATAGTATTTAATCTACAATCTATGAAGAAATGGTTAATTTATCTAAAAAAACTTGTACTGAAACTACTCAATTAAAAAAAACATACAGTAATCACCCCAACTACCTTATGGCCCGAGTGGACACTGGTGTTTATGGCCTTAGTGGATACTGTGAAGTTTATAAACTGAGTAGATACTGTGGTGTTTCTGGCCTTATTTGATACTGTGGTGTTTCAGATCTGAGTGGATTTTGTGTTGTTTCTGACCTTAGCGGGTACTGTGATGTTTATGGCCCGAGTGGATTTTCTGGTGTTTCTGGTCCGAGTGGATACTGTGGTGTTTCTAGCCCTAGTAAATACTGTGGTGCTTCTGACCCCAATGTATATTAAGCTTGACTGAATATTTCACTTTTAGAAGATACATATAAACTTACCTACTCTCAAAACTGCCACATCTTGATAACATTCTTGGAATACAATGATTTGAGAGAATCACCAACAACACGATGCTACTTAGCACCAATACGCCCTGCATTGAGGCATTGCAACTAAAGAAACACTTGTGTTGGCCTGGATATTTGAGGACGGACAATTTCCAACAGCTCAAAGCAGTGATGTACTGTTGACTATTGGTCACTCATGTTGGCCACTAGGGTCAAACTCTGCTGGTTCCGATTATTAAGCTATTGAGTAATTGCAATCTAGAGGATGATCAAAGTTATAGTATAACACTGGTCTGATGCAACACCTTAATGCTGAAATTAACTCAAAAAACTCAATCAACCCAGACGGTGTACTGTTGAGAGAAGGGTGAAGTCAACAGCTGAGACAAGATGTGCACCCAAGACTGATGAGTCTCATTGCTGTTGTCAAAGGGGTCACACTAGACTATTATTACAAGCAAGGAAGTGAATGTTCAATCTGTTTGACATACTCGGTTTTTGTAAACGAGTCATTGTTACTGTGTACAAAGTACTCACGCTTTAGCAACCAAGAAGTCTTCTGATGTGCACATGCAGATCTGGTTACTAATGTCCTTTACCAACTTCTCTGGGTGGTGTAGACTCAACTCATGCAGCTTCTGTAGTTCCTTCTTCCATCGAATGCGTTTACTCTTACATTTGTATGGCAAGGGCTAAAAGAAATGTGTAATGTCAACTTAGAAACAAATTACATTTGCTATATATTTAGGCAGACCAAATTCAAGAATCAAATCATAGTTCATCGTGCTGTTTCATTGGTCTTTAGATATTTGACACATTTAATTCACCATCATCACCAATAGTCACATGGTGCATAGACAAAAGCCCACTGGACAAAAGCTCCACAATACCACATTATAAGAGTGAATTATGAAGGGTATGTGTACAGATAGAAGAGTAAGTTGGATACAACAATTGGGCGGGATGCACCAAAAGGAAACGTTTCAGCTGCAAAGATGCAAAGATAAGAAATGCTGAAATAAACAACAACTATGTACATTTTATGTCTTCTCTAGATAATCTGACATGTTCTATTTCTATCTGGAAAACTAAACAACCATATGGGAAGGCAGTGTTAGTTGAGCCACTGGGCTAGTTGAGCCACCCACTTTTCCCAGAAGACTACAAAAGTTCCCAGGAGACTACAGTAGAGACAGTTACTTGGTACCACCCAGTGATTGAACATGTTATTACAACATGATTGACATACAATAGGTGCCATTTGTCACAATGGTTAAAAAAATGTGAGTTAGAAGTATACATTTTTTTAATGTTTTTCATAACTTTTGGTGATTGTGATTAATGTCTGCTGGTGTGTAAACTATCAAAGCATGTGACTAGACTTTACTGTATGTGCATTAATGAGAAATTAATTAAAAAAAGCTTAATTGTTGAAACTGGGCTAGTTGAAATGTAGCAGTAAAGCAGGGATGATAATGTATATCCACAAAACACACAACAACACAATCTTAGTGAATCCACACACAAATGGCAAATGGGACACTTTGGCCCTGGACAGTTGTTAAAATGTAAACATATTGAATATGGTTAATGTTGAATGTTTGAATAATAAGTTGTGATTGTTTTATCATTGTTCGAGTTTAATCAATCAAGCAATACATTTCTTTTCCAATAACAAATGTAAACATTAGTCAAGTGGCAGTCTAAATTTCTAACAAACTTTATTCATAATATCAGTAATATATTTTGGAATCAGTACTTTGTCAATATTTACAAGGTGGGGCTTTTGTCCAGAGGTTTTTTTTATCCAGTTGTATGCACTCAGCCATCTGTACTGACATAGTTATTTGTGATATGCACTCACAGAATCACCTGTCACATGCACTCGTAATCATATGTTACATACACTCATCTGCTATGTGCACTCATCAAGTCATCTGTCAGATGCACTCATAATCATCTGTCACATGCATTGATAGTCATCTGTCACATGCACTTGTAGTCATCTGTCATATGCACTCGTAGCAATTTGTCACATGCACTCATTGTCATCTGTTCTATGCACTCATAGTCATCTGTCACATGCACTCATAATCATCTGTCACATACACTCATAGTCATCCGTCATATGCACTTGTGATTTGTCACATGCACTCGTAGTCATATGTTACATGCACTCATAGTTATCTGTCAAATGCACTCATAGTCATCTGTTATATTCACTCATCAAATCATTAATGAAATGCACTCGTAGTATGTGGTAATGTGGTACATCACTAATATAGTTAAGTGAATATGTGATATTATGGTATATCATTAAAGTGAAACCAAAGGCATTGTTTTGGGCCTTTGCACCTATATGAGTCCCTAAAAAATAATCATTTACAACTATAATGAAGAATATCACGCAAGTGGTTTACTGGGAATCTGTTCTAAAAGTGCAAAATTCTGGTCTAAGGTCAGCAGCCCCTTAACCCCCAACGCGGCTGTGACGTAGGCTGTGTGGATCGCGTGTATTTTTAACGTGGTTGAGATGTGCAATTACAATTTTATTTGATTTTATATTGGATTTACACGCAGCAAAAAACTCTTACAATGCCATACTGTGCAGCATTCAGATGTAAACATTATTCAGCGAGGTATAGAGAGGTGTCTTTTTTAGATTTTCTCTGGAAAAACAGATAGTAGTGAAGCAATGGATTCACAATGGCGGGCGGGCTGGCTGGTTGGAAGCCCACGCAATATACTAGACTTTGTTTGGCCTTTGGGAAACCTAGTCAGCACTGTGATAATCAAACGTTACATATAATTTTTTTAATTTTTTTTTTTTTTTACAATTAGCCGCAGAATAAAAGCGGCCCAAAGCTCGCACAGCGTGTCCAAACACGATAATCGGACACCTCAGAGAAAAACGGCTATAGCTAACACAGTGTGTACAAACACGATAATCTGACACATCAGAGAAAACCGGCTATAGCCAACACAGCGTCTACAAACACGATAATCTGCCCCAGCAGAGAAAACCGGCTATAGCCAACATAGCGTGTACAAACACGAGAATCTGACGTATCAGAAAATTCAACTGCAGCCAACACAGCGTGTAAAAACACGAGAATCTGAGAAAGCAGAAAATATAGGCTACAGTAAACACAGCCTTGTAAAAAAAACGAGACTGTCACAACAGAGAAAACTGGCGAAAACCAACCTAGCGTGTAAAACATGTGAATCTGGCACAGTAGAGAAAACCGGCTAAAGCCAACACAGCATGTAACAACACGTAAATGTGCTACAGCAGAAAACATCGGCTAAAAGCAGAGGTAAATATCACCCAACATAGCCCGAGAATCTGCCCCAGCATAAAATTCGACTGAAGCCCACCCAACGTATAATCACATGAAAATCTGCCCGCGCAGCAAAAGTATTGGTGGGGTGTTCACAGGTTTCGATGAATGGTGGCGTTATGGCCCCACCTTTTAGGTTACTAAAGTATATAGAGTAGGAATTTTAGCAAGTAGTGTAGTCCGGTGCTGCAGTATAGGCAAATAGGCATTGTGTCGAGTATTGTCGGTGTTGGGTTAATGTTTTAATGTGCTGGTGACGATGCCATGAATTGTCTTGTGTTGTAGGAATATTACTACATGTACTGTATTGCTATGTCGAAATGTGGGCTCTGGGAGCATTGTGTCCAGGCGGCTTTGTATGAGGCTCAGCCACAGGCTTGGCATATGTTACAGGGTCCACATTTCATGCTCTTAATCGGAATAATATGCCATTAGGCATACCCTTAATAAACGTCATTCATTTGGCCTTTTCATATCTCTACATCTGGCTTGCGTTGTTGATTGCATGAAAGATTTTTGGCATTCAACGAGATATATTTAATTAACCACTTGCGTGATATTCTTGATTATAGTTGAAAATGGTTAGTTTTCAAGTACTCTTATAGGTGCAAAGAACAGAAAATGCCTGCGCGTGTGTGTGTGTGTGTGTGTGTGTGTGTGTGTGTGTGTGTGTGTGTGTGTGTGTGTGTGTGTGTGTGTGTGTGTGTGTGTGTGTTAATATTGTTAAGTGTGTGTGTGGTATTATGGTACATCATTTTATGTGGGGTGCGGTAGCGTAGTGGTTAGAACGTTGGGCTCTCAATCGAGAGAACCCGGATTCGAATCCTCTTGATGCTGTTTCGAAGCTTTGGCAATTTTGATCATCCCGCGTTTCCACAGTTCACTCAGGTGTACAAATGACTACCTGGCTACAGACGGGTGGATATTTGAACGAGTAGTCTTCGTGCAGTAATTGCAGCGTGGCTGAATGCTTCCAAGAGAAGTTGAAATGGTGCTGGAATGAGCAGGTCTACCAGGGGGTGATGTGTAAAGCGCTTTGAACAGTCCCAAGGACTGGATACTGCACTATATAAGAAATTACCTTTAATATAGTTAAGTGTGTATGTGGTATTAATATAGTTAATTGTGTGTGTTTTATTGTGGTACACCATTATGACACTGTGCCCTGTCTACATGTTCTCCATACAGTGTTTACAACAAATATAAAACAACTGTGTACTGCGATGCTACAAAATAATAGTCTATTATGTAACTTCAGCTGATCTGCTAAGATAACAGACACATTTTTAAACCATATCAAAATCTGTTATGCACATGATGCTGTGGCCATGACCGAGCACCGCTACTGCTGCTGGCTGGGCCTGCCAAGTTAACATGGTCAGTGGGCCGATCTACGAGCAATGCCAGCGGCATGTCATCACTGGAAGATTCCCATTCTCCTAAATAGGTATATTTGTCACTTTATAGGCCCGTATTCCTGAAAATTTGTATAGCTACCGCTGGCCAGTAATACCATGTCATCACCCATCTCATTATTTTCGAATTTTATATGCACTTTGCCATTTTAACACATTAAACATCTAATTTATTTTGTGGCATATGTTGACAATATTAAACTGTGTACACACATTAAAAAACCTCTTAGCTAATGCCTTGTTGTCAATCCCTTTAATACTCGATTATTTGAGCATATATTGTTTTTTGTCATTTGCTATGTAATACCTTTGTCTGGTCTCCAGCACGGGGAAAGTCAGACAGCAGCTTCTTTTTCTCAGGAAATTCCTTGACAACTCTGTACGTCTCCAGCACCAAACGTGGAAAGTTTGTGTGGAAATAGGAGAAAGCTTTGGAGTAGCAGAAGGTATGAACTCCGTTTTCATCTTTGTCTCCCAGTTCATCTCTGACCATCTCAGGCCTGCAAAACATACAGGGTGAACGTTTTCAGATAGCAAATAAATATAATAGATAATTAATTATCTGGGTGCAGAGTTTAGGCGCTTAGCAGCCATTCAATGGTTTGGATATTATCACTATTCTTTTAACACAGAACCTGATGCTTGCAAAATCAGGAAATAAACTGGGTTATTAATAATCTGGTCCCACTGTTTATATGGAAGAGGGAAGTTGGCTTTGTAGATTTGTGGGGATGTTTTGTTGGGAGGGCTGACATGTACATGATGGATGGTAAGCATAACAACTATTTTGGGTAACAAGCATTGTTTAAACTAGAAGCGCAGGGGGGTTACTTAGAGGTGCCTCAAGCAGGACAAGAAGCCACTAGTACACACAAAGCAGTAACAAAATGTCCGGAAAACATTTCTTAATCTGGTTATAAATGCATGTGTTTAAATGCAAGGAGCATAGTAAATAAGAAAAACAAATTAAACATTATGGTAGAAGATATTAACCCTCACATAATTTGCATAACCGAATCATGGGCCAACAAAGACATATCAGATGCTGAATTAGGACTGAAAGGTTACGTAATGTTTAGGAGAGAACGAATAGGAAGAAGGGGAGGGGGAGTTATTTTATATATTAAAGAATCTATTCAGGCTTATGAAATAAAATTAGAAAGGGAAGCAAATTGCGATAAAGTGGTTTGGTGCAATATAGTTACAGGAAATTCAACATTAACTATTGGATTAGTTTACCGTAGTCCAAATATTAACGAAGAAGATAACAGATAAATACAAAATGCTATAAAGGAAGTGAGTAAAGGTGAATGTATCATAATGGGAGATTTTAACCACAGACACACACAATCTCCAGAGAGTACATGGAGTGAGGACAAACAGTTTCTACTTTTAATTCAGGATAGCTTCCTTACTCAACATGTGCTAGAACCAACCAGGGGAGAGAATGTATTAGATTTAGTTTGGTCTTCACAAAGTGAATTAGTGGACAATGTCAAAATACATGAACCATTGGGTAACAGTGATCATAATCAAATACATTTTGACATCAAAGTAAAATAAAAAAGTACAAATAAAAATATACAGGAGAAACTTCCCCAAAGGTAAATATAAAGATATGAGAAAATACTTAGCAGAGCTAGATTGGAATAACATGCTGAGGAATAAGACTGCAATTGAATGTTGGAACATTCTAAAATGTGTAACCGAGGGTATCATTGATAAATTTGTTCCCTTGAAAAAACAAGGAAAACGGTCTTGAAAGCAACACTTGAAGAAGCTATTACAAAAATATTGTACAAGCAAAATATGTGGAGGGTTTATAGGCATACCAGAAAGGATGAAGATTACACAAACTACAAAGAGGCACTTAATGCAGCTACGAATGAAATTAGACAATCTAAAAGAAGTTATGAGCAAAAATTAGCATGTAACAAAAAAAAGACAGCAAGAGTTTTTATGCATATATCAGGAGTAAACAAAATGTATGAGACAAGGTCGGACCTCTAGAAGACAGTATTGGAAATCTAATATCACAAGGGTTTTTAATGGCGGAAGACCCTAAATGGTTACTTCAGTTCAGTGTTTACCACAGAGGATATTAGTTCCAGATGCTAAATTTCAGGAGGTTAAATCAGACTATTTAGGGCAGTTAATTGTAACTCCAGAAATGTTAGCTAAGAAAATAAGGGCAATGAAGGACAATAAATCACCGGGAGTGGATGGGATTCCTCCAAGATTACTAATGGAAACAGTAGAACAAGTTATTATTCCACTTGCAAGAGTATTCAACTTGTCATTAAAAGAGGCAGTTGTTCCGTTTGAATGGAAAGAAGCAAACATCATACCATTATTTAAAAAGGGCTCGAGAAATAAGTCAGAAAATTACAGATCAGTGAGTTTAACATCAGTGATTTGTAAATTATTAGAAAGGTTAATTAAAGACCATATGGTGGACCAACTTGTTAGGCATAATTTATTAAATCCATCTCAACATGGATTCCTAAAAGCGAGGTCATGCTTAACAAATATGTTATGTTTTCTGGAATAAATCACTAAGTGGATAGACGAGGGAACACCAGTAGATATTATATACTTAGATTTTCAGAAAGCTTTTGACGAAGTGCTACATCAAAGATTACTACTTAAATTAAAAGCCCGTGGTATCGGGGATGGCATAATTGACTGGATAGAACAATGGCTGACTGACAGAAGACAGCATGTTGTAGTAGATGGAGAAGTTTCAAACTGGAAATCAGTTTTGAGTGGGGTACCACAAGGATCAGTATTAGGACCTTTATTATTCTTAATATATATATATATATATATATATATATATATATATATATATATATATCAATGACTTGGATGATAATATAACAAGCAACATACTGAAATTTGCGGATGACACAAGTGTTTAGAAGGGTTAACACTGATGGTGATAAACAACAAAACAATCTAAATAAATTAGTGAAATGGTCTGAGAAATGGCAGATGTTATACAATTTTGGGAAATGTAAATGCCTACATACAGGACACGGGAACTTGGATGTAAACTATAAAATGGGAGATACTGTTCTAGGTACTACTATAAAAGAAAAGGACTTAGAAGTTACAATAAGGGCTGATATGAAAGTTTCAGAGCAGTGTGGTATTGCAGGTTCAAAGGGAATCAAATTCTCAAGTTGATTAGAAGAAATATAACCTACAAGGATAAAAAGGTAATTATACCTCTGTATAAAGCGATAGTTAGGCCTCATTTAGAGTACTGTATACAAGCTTGGAGATCGTATCGTAAGGACAGAAACACTTGAAAGAATACAGAGGAGAGCAACTAAAATGATTCCAGAACTGAGAGACCTTAGTTATGTATAACGACTGAGAGAATGTGGTTTAACAACCTTAGAGACAAGGCGGTTAAGAGGAGATCAAATTGATGTTTTTTAAGATACTGAATGGGTATGAAAATATTGATAGCAATATTTTTTTCTTACTCAAGAAAGATAATAGAACTAGAGGACATGAGGTAACATTAGTAAAGGATCAATGTAGATTGGACATCAGGAAGTACTCTTTCTCACAAAGGACAATCAATGAATGGAACAAATTATCTACAGATTGTGTAACTGCTAGCAGCGTGAATATGTTTAAAAACAAGGTTGACACATATCTCAGGAGGGCAGGTAACAAATAGATTAACAATTATTGGACTCTCGATAAGCCAATGGCTTCCTTGTCCACTTGCCATCTGGGCCTTTGCCTTGGATGGCAATCTTGTTAAATCTATATGCTGTCTGTGAGGCCTTGTGGCACAGTAGTTAGAAGCCAGTCTCTCAATAAGGTTTGTATCATCTTGCTGTCATCATGAAGTTTGGGCAATGCTATTCACTCGACGTTCAACAGAGCGTGAATTGTAAAACCCTTTCAGTGGTCCTGATTACTGGATACGGTGCTATATAAGAAGTTACCTTCTTTCAGTGATTTAATGGTAGAGAGGCCAACTCACATGATAACTATTTTTGTAACATCTCTTTCAATGTCACAAACACTTATCATTCTACTACATTGAGTATGGTAAGAATAGACAACAAATGTTATTATCTTTCTGTTATATCCTTGTTGCTAGGTTTGTTTAGAATTGACAACAAATGTTATTATCTTTCGGTTATATCCTTGTTGCTAGGTTTGTTTAGAATTGACAACAAATGTTATTATCTTTCTGTTATATCCTTGTAGCTAGGTTTGTTTAGAATCCACCCCTTCTTCCTATTCGATCTCTCCTAAACATTATGTATCCTGTCAATCCTAATTCAGCATCTGTTATGTCTATGTTGGCCCATGATTCAGTAATACCAATTATGTGAGGGTCAATATCTTCTACCATAATGTTTAATTCGTTTTTCTTATTTACTATACTCCTAGCATTTAAACACATGCATCTAAAACCTGCTTCAGACCTGTTTTACGGACATTTTGTTATTGGTTTGTCTGTACTAGTGGCCTCTTGTCCTGCTTGACGCATCTCTAAGTAACCCCCCTATGCTTCTAGTTTAAACAATGTTTACTACCAGAAATATTTTTTATGCTACCCATGCCACTGTCTACTGCTGCTGTGAGTCCATCCGCAAATAGTGCTGCCCCTTTCCCACTTAGATGAAGCCCATCCTTCATGTACATATCAGCCCTCCCAACAAAACATCCCCATAAATCCAACTTCCTCTTCCCTACATAGCTTCTCGACTAGCATGTTAATTGCCATCCCCCAGCAATTTCGATATCTGTGACCCCTCCTTCCTATTACTGGTAAAATCCCTGACAGTATTACCTGCTCAACCCGCGTCTGCTTTAGTGTTCTGACCAACTTCCTGTATTTCCTAACTATGGCAGTTGTACCCTCCCTCTCTACGTTATTTGTCCCTACGTGTACTAAAATAGATCCACCCTTGCCCAAACCCACAATGTTTTCTACCCTCTCAGTTATCGCCTCTATTTTGCCCAGGCAAGCAAACCACTACGTCATCTCCCTTGTTCAAGACTTCAAGACGGTCTTCCTCTGTCGGTCTTCCTTTAGCAGTCATGTTGCCAATTGTGATTACAAAACTACTTCTTCATAATGCTATCGCAGATGACAACAATGTATTCAGTCAATGGTTTTCTGTCCACACAGCATTTGATGCTTTTTGTTTTGTGCAGAAATATTGCTGAATCCAATTACATCTCCTGCTTTCTCCGTCTTTAGCCATAGTTTCAGGTTAGTTCATTTAATTTCTTTCATTTAATTCTTTTTGGTAACAGGTGAATTTAATTAGCAACGTGCAAAATTTAAATATATATTGTACTAATAAAATATAAAGTTAAATGGTGGTATTTTTATCAGAAGACAAACATAAATGAGACTTACTGTTCTACATAATTCTCTTTGATATTTCTCATTGTGTGAATGAGCTGATATACAGACTTTGAGTCTGTTGAGTAGAGGCGTCTGTATCTTGGTACATTTGCTGCTGCAGCTCTATACATAGGTACGATACTCAGACTTTCCTGCAATAAATACACAACAATGTTTCACAATTTACATTGATAACACATTAACAAGCATTAATGAATTTATGCACCTTACCAGATGCATAACAAATTTTTTGAAATAACCAAGGCAGGTCTTCGCTAAACTTGCCCTGGGTGTCTGAGACTACACCTGAACTATTTTGGCCAAATATTAGTCCGCGCTAGCCAGCCAATCACGGCATAGTGGAAACCAGTTCAAACCGGAGCCAGTAGCTTGAAACTTTCACTCCTGCTCTAGTCTCCGCATAGTGAAGTTGTGTGCAATTGTCTCTCGAAATCCGCCCTCCTCCCCAACTTTTCTTCTTTGCTTTCAATGTTTAGCTTAAAATGCAATTGTACATCGTTGATGAAATAGGAAGTTGGAAGATGTCGAAACCGCTTTCCCCACTTTGGTTTTATTTCAGATGAACACACGGGTTTGTCCCCTAGTATTTGGTGTTCATGGGGTTTTCTGTGCAGACAGGCTTCCTGTTTCTACATCGGTATTCTTGGCTTATATTTATATAGGTTAGTTGGCGAAATGGCCCCACCTGTTTGTAATTAAATTTGTGTATTGGTGGTGGAATGTCTGTATTCCTTGCATATGTTATATGTTCATGACGACTTCTTGATGTATATATGTTATCGTCATGCTTGTAGGAATGTGGGCTATGAGAAACTTGCCGGACGGGGCTGTACATGTGTTCAGTTCCTGCCTGGATTGTTTTGAAGAGCTCACATTCCTGTTAATGTTCTTCCCAAGGTGGCTGTGTGATAAGCAGTCCACTTTGTAATAAAAAAACTTCATTATTTGGCCCATTTCAATTTTCTGCTACATCTGACTTGCATTGGTTATTGCATAAATGATGTGAAATGAAACTAACACATTACAATTACACAATAAATGCTGTACAACATGTTCATTAATGTCACAGTATCTTAATACTAGGGGTGTAACATACATACATAATTGTGAATATGGGTATTGTCTTAAATATCACAAATAATTGTTTTTTAATGCAAGCAAACAAGAGTCACGTGGGGATGATGCACACAAGCAAACATGAGTCATGTGGGGATGATGCACACAAGCAAACATGAGTCATGTGGGGATGATGCACACAAGCAAACAAGAGTCATGTGGGGATGATGTACACAAGCAAACAGGAGTCATGTGGGGATGATGCACACAAACAAACAGGAGTCACATGGGGATGATGCACACAAGCAAACAGGAGTCATGTGGGGATGATACACACAAGCAAACAGGAGTCATGTGGGGATGATGCACACAAGCTGAGTAAGGCCAGATATGGCAGCTGCATAGGGTATTTTTTATATTGATAATTATGGCAAACTTATTTGTCAGGTCAGAGTAGTGTGTTGAACATTTTTCAGTTAGAACCCCCGCTGCCATGGTAACAAACAAAATGGCTGTCATAATGGGAAAATATAGCATACTTTGTGCATGGTCCCCAGCCATTACTACAGCAGATTTGATCACAATTCTTTCATTGTCATATCTAGACAACTTGATATCATGCAATAACAACCTTGCTTTTGTAGTTTTAGTAAATTATATATTTTATTTTCAATTACAAATATTGTCGACAAAAAATCCAGTGTTTTTCGTTATAAATACCTTCATTACAAATACATTAAGGAAGTTATTACAAATATAAGGTTGTTATTGCATGGAGGTTAATGCAGCATATAACAATGTAAACCTGACTGATATGACTTTAATATTACCAGAGTTATACGGATTACAAATAATTTGTAATCCGTAGCCATTACTCACACACACAATGACACACAATTATTCCAGAAATCATTGTCCAATCGTTATTCAATCTTTGTTGGCCATTTACAAAAAATGCATTTCATAAATTATTTATAAAATGCATGTTCTGTAAATGGCCAACAAAGATTGAATAACGATTGGACAATGATTTCGGGAATAATTGTGTGTCATTGTTAACATACAAAAAAAGTTAACATGTCATGTATCTAAGAACATCAATCTTGATTGATAAAACAAATAGAAAGCTATGTTTCCAAATTTGTAACTTGTTCTCAGGTCACCCGCGGACAGGCTATATACATGTGTCCAATTTCATAAAATTTATCAACTAAATTTGTTAGTCTCAGGAACAACCAAGAAATAATTAGACAGTAACAGAGTCCACAAGAAAAACAAAACAAAGTTCCACAACATTCAGTCAAATCCGCCAGCCTCATATGCTGGCCCTTCTTCCTCCTCAGTGCTTGACCTGTGCCACTGTTCTACTCCCAACTCCGCCGCCGGCCCCGGGAACCGGTGTCACTAACTTGTCATCTGCAGCGGCAATGCACAGCTGCATTTCTGCCATATCCAGCTGTTTCGCCGCCGAAAATGTCCTATTTGCGTGTGCATCCCGCAGTTGCTGCGCTCTCCCTTTCTTTTTCTGTCCAAAAACATGCTTTGTGGAAAATTTATTCGCTCTGACTCGATCATAACTTTTGTTAGACGCCATCATCTTTTACACTCGGAAATTGTGGGAGATCACGCATCATATATCCAAATGTCCGCGCCACATATGGAAATATTCTGGTCACCATGAGGTCACAAGCTTAGCATTGTGGGAGACCACGCACCTTGTATGCAAATGTCAACGTCATATATGGAAATATCTGGGTCAACGCGGGTCGCAAGTACAGCGGAGCGTCCCAACAGTGACGTAGCACAATGCTGAATACCTAATATGGAGATAGTCGGTAGAATCCAGCATGCATATATGACGATTTCCAGCGAAAACGGGTCAAAGGGCGGGGATGCCGTCTAGACAGGCGGTTAGAAAACAGAAAGAGGAATCTAAACGGGATTATTACTTTATAGGGGTACACTTTATTCATGAATAAAAGTGATTTAGAGGTATGTAACCATTATAAAAAATAAAGTTTATTGATAATAAGCTATCAGAATACGGACGAAACACATTTTTAGTATATTTTTTCAAAATACGTAATTTCAGCTACCATGTCTGGTCTTAATCCTGTAACATCAAAATGATTAGTGTCATTCTTCGACCCTGCCCCGTGCCACCAGACCACACCTTTTTTGCTGTCTATGTCAGCTTGTGGTGTTGTGTACAGTACATCAGCGACATTACTGGCATTCTGTGACTGGCCCACTGGTGACACTAGATGAGATTACTTGTCTTAAACTGTTGAAAATAATGAATACAAATCAATCTGGACTTAGTTTTGATTAACTGACAACAAGAGTAAATTATTACATCCTTAAAACAAACACACAGTAGTAATGTGCACAATATTCATACTAATATATACTATACGAAATGTAAACAAATATAAACTTATTAGTGCTTACCCAGTCTTCTCCATTTGGAAACACACGAATCTTCGTATCTTCCAGCTTGCCAACAAACTCACTGCTCTTGTGTGGCTCTGCATGACTAAAAATAATGAAACAGAAAGTAGAGTACCTCATAATGGAATCAGTTATTCTGTGAACACATGAAATCAACAAGCAACATATGGTACTCACAACATTCAGTGACACACCATGGTGATGTACTAGGGTGACAAACTGAGAATTATATTAGGAAATATACATGTGCTCCCTCCTCGTCAGTACGTAATATACTCGAGTATATCAAGTTGTTTGGTTTATCATCTTGTACATGTGCTCCCTCCTCGTCAGTAGGTAATATACTCGAGTATATCAAGTTGTTTGGTTTATTATCTTGTACGTGTTCCCTCCTCATCAGTAGGTAATATACTCGAGTATATCAAGTTGTTTGATTTATCATCTTGCTTAGAGATTCAATAAACATAATGACAAACTCGTAGGGCATCTGCTACTTTTGTCAACTTTTTCACAATGCAGGGGGCCAAGGCGTACTTTGTGAAACACCTCGTCTTTTGAACCCCACGTGTGAAAACCCAGGGAATCTAGCTGTGGGGAAACATGGATGTGAAGAGAACAGAAATTCCATCATTTGATCTATAGAACTTCCGCTTTCATGTGGCACTGGCCGATAAGACACAGGCAGATACAACCTTAGCCCTAGAACCTTTTCCACATGTTGTGTTAAATTTGAATTCAAGTGACAGCGGCGCATAAGGGATTTTATGTGGGATAACAAGGTAATGAAAGTGGTTCGAGGTTAGACCAACTCTGGAAACGAGGATATTGATCAGTTCATTGTTGGTTGATCTTATCAGGTATTTTCGTAAGTGTGTTTCAGGTGAATTTCTTCTGCAAAGACGGACGCCAGTCGATCGAAATTTGTTTAACTTCGACCCGCGAGCCAAGAAAGGTGATCACCAGTTGTTTACCCATATTCGTGGCGGGCACAATGCAGCACAGTTAAGCAGACGTGAGTCGAATTGCACTATTATTGTGAAGATGGTTGCTAAACCTTTGGTTTTAGTTCTGGGAGACAGTTACGTGTACTGGCTGGAGCGTTTTGTCGCCTCGACCGAGGTAGATTTTGCGCCAGGGTCTGTCTGTAAGGGTTTGGATTGCCGGATCGCCTTTAAGGGTTATTGGGGCGGTATGGTTGCTAATATGGAAAAGAACCGGGGGTTTGGATCGTTTACTGGATGTAGTTACCCATCGTGGTGGTTTTGAGCGTGTTGGAGAATGCGATCAACACGGATGAAGGGGCATCTAGAGTCACAGAGATAAAAAAAATTTTAAGGGCTGTGTGTAATGACGAACACCTATCATTCTGGCGTCATAAGGGGTTCTGGAATGGTCCCTACGGCTACGGTGTACAGGGAATGTTAATTTTAATTTGTCTTATTCGGCCATACGGTGGAAACGGTTGGATTAGGATATTGGCCACTACGGTGTACAGGGCATGTTAATTTTAATTCGTCTTATTCGGCCATACGGTGTAAATGGTCGGATTAGGATATTGGTCCCTATGGTGTGCAGGGCATGTTAATTTTAATTTGTCTTATTCAGCCATATGGTGTAAATGGTTGAATTATGATATTGGTCCCTACGGTGTACAGACAACAATACGGTGAGTAAAATGTAATATTGTATGAATAGGAACACTCATTTTTTTTTAACAAAAAGGGTTTTTGAAAATGGAGGTATCCATGAGCAGAGGTGGGCAGTGGACCACCAGCTTTGGAAATCTGGTTTTCCTACCAAATTTCTGGTGGTCTAGACCAGTTTTTTTAAGCAAACTGAAGATAACTGGGTAACATCAAATACAGACAACAGAATATACATACTGACAGTAAAAACGTAGGCTGTATACGATTATATTTAATTTCTGATTATCATGTACATTAACATGTCACTGGCAACTGATGTGGCTGACATGTTTGTGGCCGTCCAGATAGCAATGCTGATGGCGACGCATGGACTCAGTCAAGGCAACCAAGGCTTCAACTGACCCACAACAGTATAAACAAATGTAGCACGGTTTAACTGTCAGCTTTGGCGATTGCAATTAAAATGACGCCGGCAATTTTTTAGTATTTATTTCCATACTGGCACCAATCGAATGTTTAAATAAGTCAACACTCAAACACCTTTGACTACTCATTTGTACTTGGAGAACAGTACATCCACCACCCGAACACTAAATAAGGAAACCCTCACCTCAGGCTAAACTTGCTTTCATAAAGCAGAAATTTCCAAACTAGACTGACAGAGCCCATGGACCAAAGCGACAGCGAGACGGAACAATAGAAGGACACTGTGTTGTTATTAATGTCTTACATCCGATCTGGTGCACCATACCCTGTAAACATCCGGTGACCTTTTGATCTAAGTAAAGCTACGTCAGCTGTCACTTGTACTCGAGCACACTGGTTGTCAATTTACATTTATGATAGAACTAATCATAACATAGTTTTTAGAAAATGGATCTAATACCAAGAATGAATAAGATTTGTAGCAAAGGTCATCTACAACAATATGTAGCCTTGTCGCTAACTAGATCCATTGATAAATAAATAAAAAAGTGAGTAATCACAGTATAAGTAGAAAACTGCTCCGTTGGACAACGATGTAAACAAGTTTGTGCCCTCGAATTTCTGTGGACGTGTGGACTCTGGACCTTGTTTGGCTGTGATGACAAAGCCCAGGAACATTAGTGTTTAACATATCATACACTGCTGTCTACTGCCTGGCTGTATGATGTCCAGCAAACAAGGAATTTCTGAACATAATTGTGTAGGCATTCCATGAACGTATGTCACACTGTACCGCTGCTTACTGCAGGTCTGTGTATAGCAGTGAAAGACGTTTCTACCGCTAGTATGATTATGTGAACATTAAATAGATATGTTTACTAGTATGGCAGAATTTATTGCTCAACCAGAGGCGCTGAACTTGACAGGGAATGTTGCTGAAAACTGGCGTCATTTTAAGCAGGAGTTTGAGCTGTACCTGGTTGCTGCTGGACTCGATACAAAGTCGGACAAGCAGAAGATCGCATTACTGCTCCATGTCGCAAAGAAGCCAGCAATATACAGGTGTAATAGAGCTTGTCAAGCATGCAGACACAATTGATCACACATTCAAAACACTGAAGGATGAGATACAGCTAAAGTATCCCCATCCCAAGGGCAACGGAAGCTTGCCAGACACCCACTCATTTGTGCTAAAGGAGGGATCGACAGGGATCATTCATGCACCACGGCGAGTGGTTTTCACGAAGAGACCAAGACTCAAGGAAGAGCTCGATCGACAGATATGGTTAGGTTACCTGGCTAAGGTAAATGAACCAACCGACTGGGTCAACTCGATGGTCATTACCGAGAAGAGAAACAGCGAAGTCCGAATATGCATCGACCCAAAAGACCTCAACAAGGCAATTAAATGGTAACATTTCTAGATACCAACAAAGGAGTGTACCAGTACCTTGAGGATGTTAATGGCGTCTGTGTCTACATGGACGATATCATCGTATGGGGGGTCCACGATCGAACAACACGACGAGCGTCTAGAGAAAGCCGTGAAGAAGTTAGTACAGATTGGGTTGCGTCTCAACGGTGAGAAATGCTACTTCCGGCAGCCAGAGCTTCCATACCTGGGAGAAATGGTGACGACACAAGGAGTAAAGCCCAACCCTTTGAAAGTACAAGCCATTGAGGACATGCCTACACCGAAAGACCAAAGCGAACTGCAACAAGTCTTGGGCATGGTAACTTACATGGCAAGATTCATACTGAATATGTCAACCAGGACATCGGTTCTATGCTCGCTACTAGAGAAGGACGCAGACTGGCAGTGGCCGCCTGGGCACGAGAAAGCAAGGCAGAGAATCAAACAGATCCTGTTCAGTCATCCGGTGCTACAGTACTACGATGAGAAAAAGCCTGTGAAAGTCTCTAGTGACGCATCCAAAGATGGCATCAGAGCAGCTCTACTACTAGAGGCTGATGGCCAGTGGATTCCTTTCGCATATGCATCACATTACACGACAGCAGCTGAACGCAATTATGCACAAATCGAGAAGGAACAGCTCAGAGTGGTATTTGCATGCGAAAGATTCCATAGTTACACCTATGGATGTAACTTCACAGTGGAGACAGATCACAAGCCGTTCATTGCAATGTCACAGAAACCGGCCTGTGTTGCACCACCATGACTGCAGCGCTTGTTGCTACGAGTTCAGAAGTACGACTGCACACTCAGCTACACGCTAGGCAAACACCTGATAATAGCAGACGCGCTATCAAGAGCTTTCTCTGATGATCCTAAGACATGCCCTAAGCCATACGCAACATTTGTTGAAGACTTGACAGTTGTAGATGGTGTGCTACTGAAGGGCCACAGGATTGTTATACCGAATGCGAGCAAATGCGAGCACTCATGCATGAAGAACATCTCGACATCGAGAAATGCAAACGAAGAACCAGAGATGTCATATACTGGCCTAATATGAACAGTGATGTGTGTGACTTTGTCAGCAGATGTGACGTTTGCCAGAAGAATCGTTATGCACAGCAACAACAGTTGCGTGTGACATTTTCTACCTGAAACAGAAGCCGTACCTTCTCACGACTGACTGCTTCCCGCATTATACAGAGACAGCGCTGTTGTCAAGTGAAACGCTTTGAGGTGGACAAGTTATTGTCCACCTCAAAGCGTTGTTCTCAAGATATGGCATTCCTACCACACTAATGTCGGATGGAGGTCCACAATTCTCCATTGTTGAGTTTCAAAGATTTGCAGAGGAATGGGGCTTTGATCACAAAATGTCCAGCCCATACTACTCTCAGTCCAATGGGCTTGCAGAGAATGGCGTCAAGGTGATCAAGCGCCTACTGACAAAAGCTGCAGAGAAAGGAGAGGATCCTTATCTAGCGATGCTAGCATACAGAGATTCACCCTTGGACAAAGGTAAATCACCAGCTGAACTGTTACTGGGATGGAAACTTAGAACTCTGTTGCCTTCTGCAAACTATTGATGTGAGAAGTTCCAGAAGAGAATAACAAGACGCAATGACAATGGTAAACCATTGCCCGAGCTTCACCTCAGCTCGACTGTGCAGGTGAAATCTTGTCAGTGGCTTGTCAAAGCAAGAGTCATGAGATCATCAGGTCCATGGTCATATGATGTCAAGTTGGAGGATGGACGTGTAATGTGCCGAAATCGCCAACACCTGCTACTCAGCAGGGAATCATACCAGTCATCCATGGACAGTGGGCTAACACTGAAACCGCCAACACTGATGGATGCCAGCCAAGATGTGAGTACACCCAGTACACAGTCATCCGCAGTGTTGTGCACAAGTTCAACAAGTGAGAGTACACCCAGGAGTGAACCACAAGAGAAGGCTGTATGCAGATATCCGGAGAGAGCAAGAATGCCTCCGAAGAGATAGTACCACAGAATAATCCCTTGCCAGTGGTTGGAACATAAGCAGTCTACTTGTCTTCCATAGATTAGCTATTAGATACAAGGACGTTTGTTAAATTGTAGTTACTTATATTTACAGATGTTCCTTATAGATTAGTGACATGGACATTAGATCAATGGACACTTATTAGTTGGAAAATGCTCAAGTTACACTTAAGTTTGAAAAGGGAGATGTGTTGATATTAATGTCTTACATCCGATCTGGTGCACCATACCGTGTAAACATCCAGTGACCTTTTGGTCTAAATAAAGCTACGTCAGCTGTCACTTGAACTCGAGCACACTGGTTGTCAATTTACTTTTATGATAGAACTAATCACAACAGACTCCTGCCACAAAAAGAAAGATAAGCATAACCTGAACAACTATCGACCAGTATTACCAATTAGTGTCATCAGCAAGGTAATGGAAAGTCTCTTAAACTGAGCCATCTGGAAGTATGTGTGTAGGCACAATCTGATTTCAGACAAACAATTTGGATTCAGAGCTGGCCAGTCTACAAGCGATGCCTCAACATACATTGTACAACAATGGCATTGATTAAAAGCAAGAAGCTAGATTAATCTGCCTTGACATCAGCAGAATATTCGATACAGTGTGGCACAAAGGCCTGCTGGCCAAACTGGAGTCCATAAGGATACAGGGAAAGCCACTATCCTGGCTGAATGACTATCTGAAGGACAGAGTTCTCAAAGTTGCCATCAATGGAATAGGCTTTGGTGCCAAGTCCATCAACGCAGGGGTTACCCAAAGATAAAGACACATTTATGAACAGTATGAACACTTGTCAGAAGTGGAAAGGCATCTTGAACATCTCTATCCAGAAAGATGTAGTAGACAAGACGGCCAATGATGCAGGAAAGCAGCCTGGCCTCCTGAAAAAAGTTTCACCTTACTTGAACCCAAACCAGTGGGCTATGATCTACAATAGCACGGTGAGATCCAAGATGGAATATGTCTCATCTGTTTGGATGGCAGCCTCACATCGTTTGGCAGACTTGAAGCCATCCAGTGATGAGCTGTCAACATTATAGCTATGCCAGAGGCTTCTTTAACAGGAATGCCATCCAACAACTAGCACAAAGAAAAGTTGGTGCACTCACGTTGTACCATGGAGATGCACCAACTCTACTCAATAGCATGTTACCCCCTCCTCCAGTAGTACAAAGAGCCACCAGGGCATCAACATCTCACCACACAGCTGCTGTGGCAATTTGATCCTCAAACACATCTGGAGATTAGAGAACATTCTTACCGGCCACTGACCGCCTCTGGAATGAACTCCCAGAGAAAATTGTTATAATTAGGAAGAGAGAGCATTTCAAAAAAGAAGGTAACATCTTCCTTGGTGCCTTGTGTCAGTGTCTGCCCCCAGAATGGAGAGGGACAGCTGCTCAGCCAAGGAAGAAGGCCACATAGAAAACAAATAATGAATCGTATACCTGCAACAGTGTAGTTAGTGGCGGACAAAGTTAACACTACGTTGTCGAGGAATGAAAATTTTTTAGCTATGAATTTCTGATGTAAGATTTTTTCATTAATTAAATAAAACTATGTTAGAAAATAAATCTAGCAGAAAAATCAATGTCTTTGGGTACTAAAAACATCCGATGATGTTTTGTTAATGCCTAAAGTTTTTCAGTCGACCACCGGACCACCATACAGGAGTGTTTTGGTAGACTCGGGCCACAGGTAATTTTGAACCCTAATGAGTTGTTTCTAAGTAAACAGGCCACACATGTTGCTGAAGTTACACCCAGTGACTTACCTGTTGTGTACCTCTTCTTCTTTGGCAACACCAACAATGAATTCATATCGGTCCCTGTCACTCCAGAAGTACAGATGCCTACAACATATCCCAACATTTGTTCAGCGGGAGAACCTTGGTGCAGCAGTGGCTTGAATTTGGTGCAGTGAATTGTTAGAAAGAGCGTGGAATATTGATAAGAATAAGTATTACTATTACATATATATATATATTATACATAAACTTATTATAAACATACAGTAGGAAAATTGTTTTGTTAACATTTAGTCAGAGGCAGCATTTTAGCCTAACATAGATTCTGTTAGGGAAGTCAGCGAGCGATAATAGGGTTGTTTACAGTCCGAAAATTAAGGTAGCATGGTAAAGGTGCATTAACCTGGCCGAAATTATTAACGGTATTAAATGACATTTTCACCAAATTTTTTCGATGCTAATGTGTTCTTTGCATCACTCCCCATCGGATCAGATACAAAACGGACGTATATTTGTAAAAAATATTGTGTTTGAGCGCACTTTTAGTGCCCAAAACAACGCTATACCGGCAATAGCCTGTGTTGTTAATATGGCGATCATCCTAAATGTGCTGTAACAATATCACGGTGGCATCAGAACCGGAAAGGCGATTTCACTGTCAAATATTTCGTACAGCAGTATAAGAAAATACGAAAAATATAAGAAAAAGTGCAATTTAATGTTACAAAAAACTCTAAAAACGACAATTTAATGTTAAAAAGCCCCAAAAAATCTAACCGAACAGGTGACTTCACTGACAAATATTTTGTACGCAGTCTAAGAAAACAATAGAGTTCAATTTAATTTTGAAAATCCAATAAAAATCTACCAACAAATATCTCGACAAAAAATATAAGATAATGTAAGAAAAGCAAAGACATCGCATATATATGAAAATATTATTAAAAGTTCACAGATGGTGCAAATATCTTTAAATCTTACTCATAAACAAGTGTCTTCCTTGCCCAAATCACACAATTCAGTAATAAATAATTCTTCAGGGGACATTGAAGTGTTTATTTTTGACATTACTAATGTTTGGACCGTATCATGAGGAAAATTGGACATTTCACTACAAAAAGATGTCGTTTTGGCATTAATGGTGAATTTCGATGACCAAATTTATCGAGATATTTTCATTAATTGATATCTACAAGGGAATTATTCAAACCTAGACATCGTTCACACCCAATGTAGCAACTCTTTTGTGAAAGTAAGGTTGGCTCTGAAAAGAGCCGTTTTGTGTCTTCGGGGGACTGCTGGGCGAAGTTCACTGCTAGTAAGCATTTGTTCATGGGCATTGGTCGCGAATGCACACTAGCCGTGACGAGAGACGTCGTTGGCGGTTCCTGTGCTGCTGCATCCACAGGAACTCTTCCAGGTAAGTGACAAACAGAGGTCGCGGCGTGCCGAACTCTCTCCAGAGTTTCCTCTGCTCTATTTATTACTGAACTGTGTGATTTGTGCAAGCAAGACACTTGTTTATGACTTATGAATAAGATTGAATTAAAGATAGTGGCACGATATGTGAACTTTTAATAATATATATATATATTTTATATATGTGCGATTTTTTTTTACATTATCTTATATTTTTTATCGAGATATTTGTCGGTTGATTTTTTTTTGGATTTTCAATTAAATTGAAAAAAAAATTTTTTTTAGACTGCATACAAGATATTTGTCAGTGAAATCACCTGTCTGGTTCGATTTTTTGGGGCTTTTTAACATTAAATTGTCGATTTTTAGAATTTTTCGTAACATTAAATTGCACTTTTTCTTATATTTTTCATATTTTCTTACACTGCGGTACAAAATATTTGACAGTGAAATCGCCATTCCGGTTCTGATGCCACCGTGATATTGTTACAGCACATTTAGGATGATCGCCATATTAACAACACCGGCTGTTGCTGGTATAGCGTTGTTTTGGGCATTAAAAGTGCGCTCAAACACAATATTTTTTACAAATATATGTCCGTTTTGTACCTGATCCGATGGGGAGTGATGCAAAGAACACATTAGCATCGAAAAAATTAGGTAAAAATGTCATTTAATAGCGTTAATAATTTCGGCCAGGTTAATGCACCTTTACCCAAATTCAGCGAGTCGTTAAAGGGGTTTGTTTACGGGCCTGTATATTAGCCGGAACGAGATTGAATTGCTAATAGCGTGGATTGCGTGATCTATATACTGATTTCACTGGAATGTGTAGTTAGATAACGTAATAATGCAACTTTCCACCAAGTGGGAATTAATTACACGTACATTAAGATATGTTTTGGCCTCCCGGAACGATGATTTATTGACGATCGGCGGCCATGTTTTGGCTGTTCCGTCTATTGAACATCACCTAGTTTGCGGCCTTCCATTAATTAGTGGGTTATTCATGATGATCTCGGCCTTAGTTAACTTATAAACCTGTCTTTAGGAGATGTAATGGTTGCTCCATTGGGGGGGGGGTTGATTGATAGTATGGGTGTGTGTGGTTATCAATAGCCATTATTATATTTTAGTAATTTCCTTGTTTTTTTTTTACATTTCCTGAATACTATTTAATGACTGCATAAGTTACCAGTTTAAATTAAAAACAATTTAAATGTGACTATTTAAACACAACCTAACTTATCAAAACGACACAAAGCAAGAATGTGAACAGAAATCCGAATGTTTATTTTTTATAAAGCATGCATACATGTATTAATTCGTACAACAATTATGACAATTTTATAGCATAAAATCTTATATCCATGATGTTTTTGAAAATGTTATATTGATGTTAAAATGTTGACTCTTAGAAACATTGTATAAACGTTATTAAAAAATGTTTTATTAAAACATAATTATATAACATCATAAAAACATTTCCCTGAAATATCATGAAAATGTTATAATGATATAAAAATGTTGGCTCTTGGAAACATTGTAAAAACGTTTTTGAAATATGTTTTATTATAGCATATATATATAACATAAAACATTTCCATAAATATTGTAGAGTTGGATACTCCTCTTCATGTTGTGTCTCTTCGAAGAGTCTTTTCACAATTTGGGCAGCAGGGTTTCGGCCAGACCTCACCTTTCTTTTAATATGTTGCATATAGTTTTCATATTTCTGATGAAATCACATCCATAATATCCACTATAGAGTTTGGTGCACTTGACCATTGATCTTGCTTGGGCATCACATATTATGTATGTTACACTTACATTAAACCTTTTCCCTTCAAATTCCAACAGAACATAAAACTGGCCATACAGAGGTTTTGCTGCTCTTGAAAAGGGGAAAGCCATCTACATTTTGTGATGTTTATGTTCCTTTGTCAAAAATGTTTTTATGATGTTATATATAATTATGTTTTAATAAAACATTGTTCAATAATGTTTTTTAAAGATGGCACATTTTGATATCATTATAGCATTTTCAAACACATTATTATGACATTATTATGTTTGCTGGGAATGTTTTAATGATGTTTTAAAAACATCACTGAAAAATGTAAAATTACGTTATCATAAAAATATCTGTATGTTTCTGAAATTTTACATAATATTTTAGTTACATCTACAAAATGTTATTGAATTTTTTTTCGTTATAACATGTATATAACCTTTATCAAATGTTATAAAAATTTTATGTGTTTGCTGGGTAGTGATTCCATAGTAAAGTATAATTGCAATTACTTTTAGATTCACACCCCTATTCACTAAATAAGGCAGCTCATTGCAGAGTGAGATACAATGCTGTTGATTGCCTGAGTTGTAATTGCAGTAGGTACTGAACCCTGAATAAACAAGGGGTCCATTAAACAATAAGTAAAAAATTAAAGTACTAGTATGCACAGTTACAAAGAACATTTTGTGAAAGTGGATTCACAAGTCAGACAATGATTCAATAATCTGACCATTACAAAGCACATTTACAAAGAACATTTTGCGAAAGTGGATTCACAAGTCAAACAATGATTCAGTAATCTGACCATTACACACCACATTTACAAAGAACATGTGAAGTAGATTTCCTTAACAATAAATAACAAGTATGCATAGTTACACGGGCGCGTTAGGTACACAACAAGAGAGAGGCCCAATATAAAATTGCGTATCAAGTTCAGAATCTAACATAAATAATTATTCCATAATTTATTCTTTTAAATTCACTCATAAATAGCATTAAGCACAACAACAAAAGGCCGCCCCTAAAAAGCATTTAGTTGTAGTGTTCATTGTGTAACACTAAAGAATTAAAAACAGTGCCATGTAGCATACAATGTTTTAATAAATATTTAATTTTCTTAAAAAAAATTGCGTTACATAATAATGTAATATAACACCAATATTCAATACGTGGAATGAAAGTTTTATTGACCAATAGTGTATTGGAAAAAGGGTTAACAGAAGAAGTGTAATATAGTTACCTGTAATAAATATATAAAGTAAATTATAATACATAGTCAGACATAATATACATAATGATGTTGTGTAGAATGGTGTAGTTAAACTGTATCATTTCATATTTACTCCATTTTATTTAGATATAAATTATTTCATATACCAGTACACATCCCAATCAGTGATTACCAGTATTACTGCAGTAGATGGTGTATGAACAGAACCCACTAATGTAAGGCCACCCACTAGGTGATGTTCAATAGACGGAACAGCCAAAACACAGCCGCCGATCATCAATAAGTCATCGTTCCGGGAGCCCAAAACATATCTTAATGTACGTGTAATGATTTCCCACTTGGTGGAAAGTTGCAATATTACGTTATCTAACTACACATTCCAGTGAAATCATTATATAGATCACGCAATCCACGCTATTACCAATTCAATCTCGTTCCGGGCTCATTCCGGCCTCGTTCCGGGCTCGTTCTGGCTAATATACAGGCCCTTTGTTTACAGTTCGTGAATTAAACTGGTGTATCAAACTATCATTTATATTGTTGAATATATATGAGATCAAGTGATACATTTACATAAAATTACATACATAAGGTAGTTTCTGACATAGCGGTAGTAAACGTTTTCGGTAAAAAAACTAACAGCAGGATTTTAGCGTAAGTTGGTATACAGTGACCATACATGTTACGTTTCAGAAATGCAAATGCAGGAGATTTATGCGTAAATCGGAGGGTCTCGGGATCTCGGAGAATGGTGTTTAAATTGGAGTATTTCACATCCTTGCCAAGCAAATAAGTTACACTAGCTTTAATGCCAAACACATTGCATAGGTACTATTAAATGTTACACTAACCTCTTGATATAACAATTGTGGCAGTAGACAAATTCTTTGTGAACTAGTAATTTTTACTACTCTAATGGTCTAGGAATAAAACAATTTGTTCTACTCCTGAAATTAGTATTTAATCCAGTATGAATTAAATACCTTTTACGAAGTGTGCCTGGCTATGCATGGGGGCTAGAAGGCTCACCCGCGTCACCGTTCAGGAATGATTTAACAAGATTCCAATCCCAAAAAACAAGTTCGAGATGGCAAGTGGACAAGGAAGCCATGCATTGGCTTATCGAGAGTCCAACAATTTTCTCATCTATGTGTAGCCCGCCCTTATCAAATATCTGTCAATTTTATTTTTAAACATATTCACACTACTAGCATTAACACAATCATTTGGCAGTTTGTTCCATTCATTTATCACCCTCTGTGAGAAAGAGTACTTTCTCATGTCCAACCTACACTGCTCCTTAACTAATGCTGCTGGAATGCGACAGCGCGGTGTCATATTATGGGACACAAGACGACCCGCATCCTAATATGGTACTACATCGAACGACGATGACGCCTCAGCGAATCACGAGGGTGTGACCAAGCCATCAGGCTAATATTCCTGGTCGCCCAAGAAAGCCGGAATCACGCATCGTCGCTTTGGTTTTTTTCCCCGAATTATTATCTTATTTCGGCTACTTTCAATTTCGCGAATCTTCGATGCATTCGCTTGCTGACCACTGGGTGACTCTACAATTCCTGCGAGGTTCACAAACTATCCGGTGAGTTCCTTGACTCTAAACACTCGACGTACGTTAATCTCATGTTTACGTCAGTACCAGGTCGATGCTAAGCTTCACATCGCGTAGTTCCGTTGAGTTGCATTAGAACCTCACCGGCTTTCCTGCCGTTTGTTGTGATAGCACGTGTGTAATGTTTGGGGTGCGGGTTTAAATATGGGTACCCAGCTCTTGCTTTTCACGTATGTGGCGAGCGTTGCATATTATAACAGTTGATTGATTATAGCTCCAGCAGGAGGTTTGCTCGATAGCACAGTAACTCGTGGCGCCATCTGACTAGGTCCACGTTTACCTCGTCTAGATTAGTAGTGGGTCTGTGCTTTTGGTAACCCACTTTTACTATACGTCGGAAATATCCTTTAGATTTACCTTTGAGCTGCGAGTGTATGCATGTTTCCTAATTTCCTCATACCTGGCATTTCGCATTTTCACCCACATAACAATGCATAATACTATGATTAATTTTTTATATGAACGGTACATTTGACCCTGTTACTGGGACGGAAACTTAGAACTCGGTTTCCTTCCGCAAACTACAGACGTGAGAAGTTCCAGAAGAGGATAACAAGATGCAATGACAGAAATAAACCAATGCTCGAGCTTCACATCAGCTCGGCTGTGCAGGTGAAATCGCACAACACACATGTGATGTCATGAATTGCTGCTAGGTAATCTGGTACATAATTTCACCCACTTGTGCGGAATACTGCCTTGCGATGTTTCTTCATTACAGCTATGCCGACAGTGAAGAATGGGCGAAATTGTGGCCCGCCGACTGATCGCAGACGCTCCTCGAGGCCAACACGGATGCCGGTAAGACCGGTGGATGATCCGTCGGACAGTTCGTCCTCCGAGACCGACCCAGATGAGCTGCTTTTCGTCAACCAGGAACTGCGGCGACAGCTGTAGGAGGTACACCAGCAGTTGACCGAACAGGCCTGCAGCACAGTCAACCCCGGCCATGCACAGCGCTCTCAACTACCTTGGCTCCGACATCTACAGCGTTGCCGCGGTAACAACTTGCTGGGCCATCGATGGTGACGCCCACTCCTACGCAACAGCCAGGGACATCTGCAAGTGATGGCCAGGGCACTGACTTCCAGGCCTTGCTGGCCAGTACCTTTCACCAGATGACGGGATCAACCCAGCTAGGGGCCGCGCAAAATGAGTCGCCAATGACTCCCTTCCTTCTGTTGGGAGCTACTCTCGATCCGAGCATTAAGGTCATGATCTGGGCCCATAATTAGGTCGAGTTGGGTTCATTGGCAACAACTACCAAACCTACAGTGTCCTGGTCCATCAATTCACATGGTCAGCAACCACTGATGTCTATGACGCCACCCCGGGCATCACCCATCACCACCATGGCGCAATGGCTACGTGCGTTCCGCATACATACGCCAGCGTATATGTCGAGCGCTACACGGTGGAGGCTCCATTGATGTTCACTTACTTATGTCGCATCATGGGCATGCAGAAGCGCCATGGCGTTATGGCTTGGCAAGTTTATGACGAACAGTTCCGCCGCATCCACGCTGCGATGCCGTCTCTGCCCTGACATACGACCAATTGGGACCTTGCCATGGATGCTCTGCATAGTGGTCTCACCCGGTCATGATTATGTGAACCATCATTCAGCCATGATTCATCACCAGTTCGTTACTATTAACTACCCCAAGAAGTAGCCGCAGGTCGCATTGCAGGCCCTTTCACACATCCTTCGCCTGTTGGCGTTGTGCTTTCTAGTCTTGGCTTTGTTCCCAACAAGGTACCTGGGCAATTTCGATTAATATATGATTGAAGCTTTCCTAAGGACAACAGTGTAAATTTTCACATAGGTAAGAAGTTCATCATGACTTGTTAGATGACTGTGTAGCAATAAACCGTCAGATTGGACAGGGGTGTCTTGTGGCCAAGGGCGACATACAAGACGCATTTCGCATTATTCCTAATCATCCTGCTGGCCATCGACTGCTCGGCATGACTAGGGAAAACAATTATTATTTTTATAAATGTCTGTCCATGGGCTGTAACACATCCTGCCAAACATTCACATGTTTTGCCCAGGCATTGCAGTGGATCCTTTTCACTAAATTCCATGTTTATTCCCTCTCGCATATCTTGGATGACTATCTTTTTCTGACCTCCTGTGTCAACTCAATACCATGTTGGCCTCCAGTCTTTCCTGGCATTGGCTACTTCGCTTCACATACCTGTCAACTCACAGCAAACTGTGTTTCCTACCTCATCAGTTACTTTACATGGTATTGAAGTAGACACAACTGACATGCAGTTGCACCTGCCTCAAGATAAGATGCACGAGCAAAGATTAATGCACTCTATCACCGGAAGAAGGCTTCATTATGTGCCTTGCAATCACGTGTCGGCACTCATAGTAATTTTGCTTGTCTAGTAATGGTGCCAGGGAGGGCTTTTTGAGGCTTATTGATTTGACGCAAGGGATACGGGGCAATCTCATTTGGTCTGTTTGAACCGGGAAGCTAGAAAAGATCTGGCCACCTGGAAACTGTTTCTTGACAATTTCAACGGTGTATCTCTTTGCCTTCCCAATACTTGGACTTGTTCAAATTGTGTTGGGTTGTTTTCGGATGCCAGTGGGACTGGGGTTGCTGAAATTTTAGGGAGCCGGTGGTTCCAAGGATCGTTCTGCAGGGATTGGTCCGCTAGCAATATTGCGATCAACGAACTTTTACCTATAGTTTCATCCATGGGCCAGCCTTCTCGCCACATCACGCCATATTTATTATGCTTAGCTAGTTAATCATGGGCAATCCCCATCGACTCCTATGTATGAATTACCCATGATATGTAGAGGGAATTGCCTTTGATATCTATTTAAAGTGTCGGCAATGCCCACTGTTATTCACTATATATACTGTTTTACTATATGCCATTAAAGGGCATTGCCATTTAACAACCATATATGTGTTTTCTACTGCTACATAAACTATGCAATGCGCAGCAGGCTCCAATGTACATCACATCCAACAACTGCATTAGATGAGGCAATGGTACGGTGAGTAAAATATATTACTGAGCAACAATAATCCTCTACCTGACTGGCAGTAGCCTACATATTTTATTACATGCAATTAACATAATATTTAGTGACAAGGCTAGAACTGAAGCATTTTTTCTTCAAAGTTTGTGATCCTGGGTGACAGGTCGCAATTCACATTTGAGACCCTAGGTGACGGAAGCATTTTTTATTTGTAAAACCTATTTTAAAAATAAGTATTTTGGTCCATATTGTGCTCCAATTGTGACAATTAACAAATATGTATTAATTAACCCATTAGACCCCGCACATTGAATTAAGCGTGTGCTGCTTTTCCCCAGGCAACTGAGGCAGATTTTAAAAATTATGGGTGCTTGTAGTTGTTAAGCTATAGCTTCAAAAGTATTGATATCTTATAATTGCAAGTTATGTTTATTTTGAAGCAAATTGAATTATTTATACAATGGTGTAACTGCGGTGTATATAAGCTTGTTATATGTTGTCATTCTGAGGTGTGGAACTTCAGAAATAAATTTTGTGAACAAATATTGAGAGTGAAGTTTGACATGATAGTCATATTTTATTACAATAACATCACCAACTGCTGGCTCCACACAAGGAAATGTTCTTCCTATGCATGGTACTGCACAAAGAATCCAATTTTGCACAAATGCACATTGCATGTCAGACATCCAAAGCATGTCTCAATTGCACGTCCAGATGGCCGTTTCACTCCGTTTTCGCGACACAACTGACAAGCTCATTTTGATGACAATGAGTTGTTGGAGTTCTCATCAGGGATGTCATCATTACTACTACTTGCCACCTGAAACACACAAACAAACAGTAATGAAAACAGAAGAATAAAAATTCTTATGCATTTGTCACATGTCATATCCAACACAACAATGTCAAATTAAAATTTTTTACAAGCAGCCAATAATGAGATGACTTTTTTCAAGTTTACTAATATCTGAAATATAGATAAATATAATTAATTACAAAGACCACCGATACCGGCAATATAATAAAATTGTCAACAATGACCAAAGGCAAAGCAACAAATCCACCCATCCAGACACCGCCGAGCCCGAGGCCAGGGCTTGACTGTTTACATGCTCGTCGGGCCAGATTTTTCTGTTTTACTTACTCATTTGCTTTATAATTCATTATATAACAACATACACAACTAACCAAGTAATCTAAGCCGAGTAAATGGCACAAAACACACAATGTCAGTGTTGGAACAGTCGACAAGCTGAATAAGACAATGACCAAGCTACTCTTGGATGAAGAAAACCAACCGACGCCATCTTCAATTTATCGCTCACTCAGTCAAAGATCGAGCCACATATAAATCTTACCTCCACATCCATCTCAAAAGCACTTTCATCCGAAGATTCATCCCAAAAATCGCGCAAACTTCATCTGCAGTGAACGCATCTGTTCTACGAGAAACGGCCATTTTTAAAGCCCACCAGTGCTCGACTTCAAACACGATTATCTTCGAAACTTTCAATACGACCATATGAATCTTCGTTGTTCTCTCGTGCGGGAGACCTGGAAATTTGATAGATTTCCAGGAGACTTAACACGTTTGGACACTGAGTCATTGTTTTGTTTACACGGTGTTCTGCATATTCGCTAGGTGGCAGGCTTTTAGGCTCATGCAAGCTTAGTAGATAGAATATAGATATCAAGTATATTACTGTCAAAAGTAAATTAAAACCTAAATACTCCAGCCTAAAGTGTTCTTTTGAACACAGAAAACAGCCTTATTCAAGGCTAACGTAGCAATGTAACTAAAACTAAATTCTGTGATGGCGCCGTGCAAACAGCAGGTATAGGCCACCAGGCATTTAATATGCGGGAGTTGCAGAACTGGGTGGACTTCGTCAAGTCCGGGTGTGAGAACTCCTGGGCTGAGGTTCAGGCGGATAGTTTTATTTTTGAGTGTAGGGGATGTGTGAAGATGAAGGAACTAGAGGTGGAGATGGAACAGCTGAGGCAGCTTGTTGTGGCGATGGCAGGAAAGGAAGAGGTGGGTTGTGCCAGTGCCGTGGTTCTGGTGGGGGGGGGGCAGTGCAAGGATGAGATTTAGATTTTAGTGGTCGCCTGGTCGCCAATGGCACCCAAAAATAGCTTCGGACGACTTCAATTTTTGACTACAGTGGCCCGTATGGAAACTAGAAATATTGACCGAGCTGCAATATTTTAGATGCAGCAAAAATAAACGGAATGTTAATAAACATCTCAGAAGTGTTGTCCTGGCTATATCGCATTTATGTTAACCATAAATCGTGTGTTTGTGACACGTTTGACATTGCAAGAAATGTTGCCAAACCATAACCGAAGCAACATTAACAGGGAGCATTCATTGTATTTTTAATCAACCACATCGATGCTCAACATGTAACTGAACAGTCATTCTACACTGAAATAATAACTGTTCATGTTAATAGTCTTGGCGCTGTGTGTGTATGCATGCGTGTGTGCATGCATGCGTGCGTGTCTATATATATATATATCCACATGGTGCGCGGAGTGCTTCTGGTGAATTGATCGGAAACCTGGTTAAAGTTTCTCTAGGCTGGCACCACGTGACACCATTTATATATAGGGGAAGGTCAGGTATATTGGACCTCTTATGAACATGGCCCGATGTGTCAAAGGAAACTATCAATGTTGCACTTTCCACCATTTAATTTGAAACTTGTCAGTGATAGGCACCAATAGGTACAATATGGCAACTATTTGACCACGCATTTGGGAGAAAATTAGATTATGGCATACCGGTCCAATTTAGACAACCATTCGTCTATATTGGACCACCTTTTATATTGGACCGGGTCAATTCAATGGATCACTTCGTTGGGTATATTGTTTTCTTTGAAGGTTGGTTTAGGAAATGGGGACGTAGGGAATAACGATCAAAATGTCATGAGTCTGTGCCTGCAAGCATTTATACATTGTATGATGATCTGAAATTCCCACAAATGTGTAATCAATGGATTCATTAATAAAACTGCTAATAGAAAAAACAAGTTTTGGCTACAAAAAAGTGTAAAGAACTTTATTCAACGAATGTATTAGTGTTAGCCATCAAGTATCTTGTCATTCTCCATCGTTTGCCCACAGATGGGGTTTCACAGCTCGCAATACCAGTGGTCCAATATACCTGAATGTGGTCCAATATAGCGGATCCCACAGTGATGAACCCGTACGTAGATATCTACAAAGCTAGTGAAACTTTGCTCTTCAAACCTTCTTCATTCATTGTTTAAATACTTATTTCACCACCCATGTACCTCGGTTAGCTGAAGCATTACAAACTACTGTCCCACATCACTTTATTTACACACAAATGTTACTTCAGAAGGTGGAAAAACTAATATATGCTCACCTTTTCAAAGTTTTTGTGGAGTCAGTCATTTTTTACTCTAGATGCACATTTTATTTCAAAGTCAGTCGGGAGATGGAGCCACGTTACCTTCGGTACCGTAGTGAGGGATATATATATGCACATGGTCCAATATAACAGATGGTCCAACATACCCAACCTTCCCCTATATATCTACGTGGTGCGAATGACACCGTTTTAGTAATATTTGGAGGTAAAATCAGGTCCTGTGAAAAATCAACAGGTCCTGTAAACTGTTCAGTTCACAGGACCTGATGTCCTGTGACGCTTGGAGACTTTTCGCGTAGACTGTTGGTGTACCATGTTATGAAAACAAAACAATCTGTCACATGTGTACAATTGTATACTGTATTTTATTCAGTATTATGTATTACATTTTACTGATCCTGCCTTGAAAACAAATGTTTCAAAACTGTTTCTTTTTGATGTACTTATTTGTTGTTGATGTTCATACTTTCTATCTTCAAAGTATTTGCTTTCTAACATCAGAGTATTGATTAGCAAGTGGGCTACCTAAGACGCTGTCAGGCTACTTCACTTTGCAAGGTTGGTAGCTCGACTTCCTAAATTTCACCCCTGCAGTGGATGACATAGTGGGGGGTTGCCGATGAGATAGATGCTAGGTTGAGCTGAGAGGAGGTAAGGTGACAGGACATAAGGAGACAGGACGAAAGGAGAAGGGATGGAAGGAAACAGAAGTGACTGAAAAGAGATAACGGGAGAGGAGAAAGGAGACAGGAGGGAAGGCGATGGGAATGAGGAAGGCGGGAGTGAAGGAGATGGGAGGGAGGGAGACGGGAGGGAAGGCGAAAGGAACAGAGAAGTCAGGAATGAAAGCGACAGGAGCGCAAGACAGCCAGGAAACGGGAGGGAAAGGTGACATGTTGATGGGTGAAAGGGAGATGGACAACAGGCTGCCAGGTGACACAAATGCGGGACAGAAGAATGCGACGGAAGGGATGCAACGCAAGAGCAAGATAGTGATAGAGGGGATGAGGAGAGCGAGGGTGTTTGTGGGGGACTCAATAGTTAGGAAGACCGACAGGTTGCTAAATAAGGGGGATGACGTGGTGGTTTCTTTGTCTTGGGCCGAAATAGAGGCTGTAACATAGAGGGTGGAGAAAATTGTGGGACCGGGCAAGGGTGGATCTGTTTTAGTACACGTAGGGACTAATAACGTAGAGAGGGAGGGTACAACTGCCATAGTTAGGAAATACAGTCAGAACACTAAAGCAGACGTGGGTTCAGCAGATAATTCTGTCAGGGATATTATCAGTAATGGGAAAGAGTGGTCAGGGGTATTGAAATTGCCGGAGTATGGCAATTAACATGCTAGTCCAGTAGCTATATATGGAAGAAGTTGGATTTGTCGATTTGTGGGGATGTTTTTTGGGAGGGCTGATATGTACATCAGGGACGGCCTTCAACTAAGTGGAAAGGGGGCAGCAGTGTTTGCGGATGAATTCTCAGCAGCAGTCGACAGCGGCATCGGTAGCATAACAAATATTTTTGGTAGCAAACATTGTTTAAACTAGAAGCACAGGGGGCTTACTTAGAGGTGCCTCAAACAGGACAAGAGGCCACTAGCACACACAAACCAGTAACAAAATGTCCGGAAAACATTTCTGAAGCTGGATATAAATGTGTGTTTAAATAAACGAATTAAATATTATGGTAGAAGATATTGACCCTCACATAATTGGTATAACCAAATCATGGGTCAACAGAGACGTATCAGATGCTGAATTAAGACTGACAGGATACATAATGTTTAGGAGAGATCGAATAGGAAGAAGGGGAGGGGGAGTTATTTTATATATTAAAGAATCTATTCAGGGTTACGAAATAAAATTAGAAAGGGAAGCAGATTGCGATGAAGCTGTTTGGTGCAATATAGTTTCAGGAAATTCAACATTAACTATTGGATTAGTTTACCGTAGTCAAAACATAAACAAAGAGGATAATACAAAATGCTATAAAGGAAGTGAGTAAAGGAGAATGTATCATAGTGGGAGATTTTAACCACAGGCACATACAATGGAAATCTCTACATTTCTGAAGGTGGTTATAAATGCTTGTGTTTAAATGCAAGGAGCATAGTAAATAAGAAAAACTAATTAAACTTTATGGTAGAAGATAAGCTTTTGACAAAATGCCACATTAAAGATTACTACTTAAATTAAAAGCCCATGGTATCAGGGATGGCATAATCGACTGGATAGAACAATGGCTAGCTAACAGAAGACAGCGTGTTGTAGTAGATGGAGAAGTTTCAAACTAGAAATCAGTTTTGAGTGGGGTACCACAAGGATCAGTATTGGGACCTTTATTATTTTGGTCGATAATATAACAAGCAACATACTGAAATTTGCAGATGACACAAAAGAGTTTAGAAGGGTTAACAATGATGGTGATCAACAACATTTACAAAACGATCTAGACAAATTAGTTAAATGGTCTGAAAAATGGCTGATGTTATTAAATTTTGGGAAATGTAAATGCACACAGGACACAGGAACTTGGATGTAAACAATAATATGGGAAATACCGTTCTAGTACTACTGTAAAAGAAAAGGATTGAGGAGTAACAATAAGTGCTGGTATGAAAGTTTCAGAGCAGTGTGGTACTGTAGCTTCAAAGGGTAATAGAATTCTTGGGTTTATTAGGAGAAATATTACATACAAGGAAAAAAGCTAATTATACCTCTATATATAACAATAGTTAGACCTCATTTAGAATACTGTATACAAGCATGGAGACCACGTCATCAGAAGGGTGTACATACGCTTGAATGAATACAGAATAGAGCAACTAAAACAATTCCAGAACTGAGACCTTAGTGATGAAGAACGCCTAAAAAAAGTAGTTTAACGACCCTAGAGAAAAGGAGGTTAAGAGAAGACCATATTGAAGATTTTAAGATATTGAATGGATATGAAAATATTGATAGAAATATATTTTTCTCACTCAAGAAATATAGTAGAACTAGAGGACATGAGGACATTAGTAAAGGATCAGTGTAGATTGGATATCAGGAAGTACTTGTTCTCTAAAATACAAACAGTGTATTTACATGTGTGCTCTTTTCTATATGCTTCTTTTATTTTACGTCATCATCACATTGTCATCTCATATACAAATTAAGGTTATGAGATTGATGTACCAATTAATCTCCCTTTCTAAAAAACATGTCTAATAGTGAATGCAGTGCTAATGCCCTTACCTTTGAAGTTGTTCTGCTGATGGTCGTGCCTTTGGGTCATCAGCCAGCATGCTACTGATGAGATCATAAGCCTCAAAGTCACGTTTAATAGGTGACAAGTCAGGCTCGCCTTTCATGACGTTACTTTCAATCTCGTAGTCCATGCCAGGTGGTGCGTAGGGATGTTTCCCTCGTGTCATGATGTAGTGGCTCACCATTCCGGCGACCTGCAAATCATATTGTGCAATAAGATTTATCAAGCAAACAGTGCATTGACACACCTTATTATGTGGGTCATGGTAGTGTACAGATTAGAACATCAAACTCTCAGTTGTAGCAAACAGATAATAGTATTCACAATTTATGTGGCAACAATAACATACAGCAACAATTTAAAAAAAAATTAAGATATAACATACCGCTTCTAGTAAACAATACTCCTCAATGAATAAAAGGTACAATACTAGCACACAGTATGTTATATAAACACTTACTACTTACAAAATTACCAAGAACACTTAGTGAACCTGATTGAGCTACTACTTATGCCAACAACGGCAATGATTGTACGCCCCTTGTCCTAAATATCACATTTCCAAACAAAAATACACAGTGAATAAACTGTAATCTCTGGTGTATTGTTGAAGGATCTATACTACGCCAGTAACTAATTTACTGCATTATATTCGTAACTAGCACAGAGATTTTGTCAATTAAGCATTTTGAGGGTATAATTTAAATATCAAGGTGGCTCCTACGCTGGCGGCCAAGCCTGGTCTCTTAACAGGAATTATCCCCGACCCATCAAGAGGACAGTGGTTCAAATCCTCTTGTTACCGTTTCAAAGCTTGGGGAATTTTGTTCCACCCACACTGAAGAAGAAGTTTATTTGTTTCACCCCAAATACAATAATTCAGTTATGTTACATCTGTTTTGGTTTGAACAAATAGGCATATACCCATATGTATACATATATATGCATTTACATACATATCCCTCATAAACATATAACACATAATACATACATACATCCGCCTATGAATTTTGCTGAAATAGTTGAAGACGTAAACATATCAAAATTAATGCAGATGGGGTTGGTGGCTCCCACTAGGACAAAATTTGTTGCTATCATAGGAGCCACCCCGATTTTAATTAAATAGTTTCATTGCTCTATTAGTCATGTGTCATGCGTATATCTCATATATGTTATTTGTAAGTGTGTGGTGTGTATACATGTCAGTGTTCATTGTACGAACATTTTTGTTTTTGTGCTAATTGTTTGTATATAAGTGCTACATGATATTTATAATTTATTGGTTTTGCAGACTAAAGCCTATTTAACTACTGCCCTCTTGTGGGGAAGTACATAAATGCGGCTGTATTTGTGCTGTTGGTCTGTTTCGTATGTATGAGCCTGAACATTTCTAGGCGTGCTCATTAAAACAATCCATATGAAGGAACTGATGTGTATGCTTGACGTATATTACGCAACTCAGAACAATAGTAGTTCATAGTTATGTACAATTGTTAACAACGCTATGTGAGTTACATCAAATGTCCACATAAGTTCTTTCATATGGTATGAACACTTCCGGCAGAGGTACATGATTTTGGAGGCATGAAGTGGTATCCATGATTACTATTGGTATTGCCCTACCAAAACTTGACTGGTAGTGGAAGTTCTTGCTGTGGCTGCCTTTTCTCAAGTGCAATGCCAGACAACTTTTTAACAAGATTTGCCATCCAAGCCAAAGGTCCAGATGGCAAGTGGACAAGGAAGCCATTGGTTTATCGAGAGTCCAACAATTTTCATCTGTGTGTAACCCGCCCTCCTGAGATATGTGTCAACCTTGTTTTTAAACATATTCACGTTGCTAGCAGATACACAATCCATAGACAATTTGTTCCATTCGTTTATTTTTTCTGTGACAACAAGTACTTCCTGATATCCAATCGACACTGATCCTTTACTAATTTTACGTCATGTCCTCTAGTTCTACTATTTTTCTTGAGTGCGAAAAACATATTTCTATCAATATTTTCATACCCATTCAATATCTTAAAAACTTCAATTTGATCTCCTCTTAACCTCCTTGTCTCTTGGGTTGTTAAACCACATTCTTTCAATCGTTCTTCATAACTAAGGTCTCTCAGTTCTGGAATCATTTTAGTTGCTCACCTCTGTATTCGTTAAAGTGTATCTATATCCTTCTTATGATATGGTCTCCAAGCTTGTATACAGTATTCTAAATGAAGTCTAACTATTGCTCTATACAGAGGTATAATTAGCTTTTTTCCTTGTATGTTATATTTCTCCTAATCAACCCAAGAATTTGATTACCCTTTGAAGCTGCAATACCGCACTGTTCTGAAACTTTCATATTAGCACTTATTGTTATTCCTAAGTCCTTTTCTTTTACTGTAGTAGTGACTAGTACCTAGAACAGTATCTCCCATATTATAGTTTACATCCAAGTTCCCATGTCCTGTATGTAGACATTTACAATTCCCAAAATTGAATAACATCTGTCATTTTTCAGACCATTTAACTAATTTGTTGTCTAGATCATTTTGGAAATGTTGTTTATCACCATCAGTGTTAACCTTTCTAAACACTTTTGTGTCATCTGCAAATTTCAGTACGTTGCTTGTTATATTGTCGTCCAAGTCACTGATATATATTAAGAACAATATAGGTCCTAATACTGATCCTTGTGGTACTCCACTCAAAACTTATTTCCAGTTTGAAACTTCTCCATCTACTACAACATGCTGTCTTCTGTCAGTCAGCCATTGCTCTATCCAGTCGATTATGCCATCCCCGATAACATGGGCTTTTAACTTAAGTAGTAATCTTTAATGTGGCACTTTGTCAAAAGCTTTCTGAAAATCTAAGTAGATAATATCTACTGGCGATCCCTCGTCTATCCACTCAGTGATTTCTTCCAAAAAACATAACATATTTGTTAAGCATTACCTCGCTTTTAGAAATCCATGTTGAGATGAATTTAAGAAGTTATGCCTAACAAAGAAGTCCACCATATGATCTTTAATTAACCTTTCTAATAATTTACAAACTGCTAACGTTAAACTCACTGGTCTGTAATTCTCCGACTTATTTCTTTAACCCTTTTTAAATAATGGTATGATATTTGCTTCTTTCCACTCAAAAGGAACAACTCCCTCTTTTAATGACAAGTTGAACACTCTTGCAAGTGGTATACTAATTTGTTCTACTGTTTCCATTAGTAGTTTTGGAGGAATTCCATCTACTCCAGGTGATTTATTATCCTTCATTGCCTTTATTTTCTTAGCTACCATTTCTGCAGTTACAAATAACTGCCCTAAATAGTCAGATTTAGTCTCCTGAAATTTAGCATCTGGAAGTGGCAATGAACTAATACACTCTCTGATTTAGGTCTTCCGCCATTAAAAAACCTTGTGATATTATATTTCCAACACTGTCTTCTAGAGGTCCAACCTTGTCTTGTTAATTTTGTTTACTCCTGACATATGCATAAAAACTCTTGCTGTCATTTTTTATGTTACATGCTAGTTTTTGTTCATAGTGTCTTTTAGATTGTCAAATTTCAGTTGTAGCTGCATTAAGTGCCTCTTTGTAATTTGCTTTGTATTTCACAAAAACAAGCAGTATCATACATTATCATAATTATTCAAATAAAACTAAATACTTAACAAAAACAGCAGTGTTTGCATCTTAAAGGATACTATACATATGTTAATAGTACTCACTTGCACGTCACCATATGATTTGTAGCCAATCAATGGTTCAGCGTCTGTTTGAGCATACCTCTGACTAATTACCTCTTTAGGCAGCCAGTACTTGGTTCCTGTACAAATGCAAGGCATACAATAAGGACTTGTTACAAGGGGTACTTCCATTGCACATCCAACAAATGTTCTTTTAAAGAATGTGGGACATTTTGTCAACAGACATTTTGCCAACCAGTGATATATATGTGGTGGGGTTTCACATTTAATAAAAAAAGTATATCTTAGAACATAATTATTTGAATTGTCTATTTGTGACTAATACAAGATACTAAGTCAACTATTTATAATGAGCAAGAAAGAAATATCCATTGGCAAACAGTCCTTTTGCAATATGTCCACTGGCGATGTGTCTGTTGGTGAAATGTATGGATACAGACAGTGCAAAGTTTTGTCTATTTGTAATAACAATGCCATGTTTCCATTCATTTTGTCTATTTGTAATAACAATGCCATGTTTCCATTCATTTTGTCTATTTGTAATAACAATGCCATGTTTCCATTCATTTTGTCTATTTGTAATAACAATGCCATGTTTCCATTCATTTTGTCTATTTGTAATAACAATGCCATGTTTCCATTCATTTTGCGAAATTACTGTAGCTTTCAGGCATTTTGCGAATAAAATTTGCCACATTGTAATATTTGTGGATTACTTTATGTGACACTTCTAGTGTGAATAATGTCAACAGTGTTATTAAAACAGTAACACACCTCCAACAGCTGACCGAAAGGTATTCTTATTGTTATCTAGGTGACGACTTAAATCAAAGTCTCCAATCTTCAAGCACAGCTTTCCAATGGCTTTTTCCACAACAAAGACATTTGCTGGCTACAACATCAAATTCATTATTCAAATAAATCAAAGATGGGTACAACTTTTTTAATAACATTAATAATCTGGTCTTGATATTAAGCTTTTGCATCCAGTGGCCCAGATGGCCAGAAGATTTTAAGTTACTGACCCTACAAAAAAATACTGGCTCAAAATTTTACGGGGATAAACAATTATTTAAAAACACACAATGTTCTCAATACATCCCAATACAAGTCGAAGGATGCAAGTTTGGTTGATATTTTTTTCACTCTTGGTGATTGACTTTTATACGTTCTGGCAGTTTTCCACATGGCAGATAATGTTGCTGCTGGAAATGTTTGAGAATCAGATGCTGCTGTTGAAGCTGCAGCAGGTCGCTAGTCATACTTGAAAATACCTAGTGGGTTCCTGAAGTGTATGTTCTGCATTGAGGTGATACCTAGCAGACAGTCCATGAACCTTCGGAGTATATCGGTACATCGAAGGAACTTCCTACATCGAAGGTGTATACCGATAGCCAATATATATCTTGTAGAAAATACTACAATTTACCGGTAACGTCGCGTAACCCTGGTAAAATCTACGCTGATACGGAGGCATCCATCGCAATGCATGGGCTTTTCAAGTCTGCATGTTGTCCAAACCATGAAATCGTGAGTGACTTGCAATACATTCAATATATGGCGCCACTAGTGGGAAGTTTGATTGTTGTCACTAGTAGAGACGTCAAGCGGACTTTTGGTGAATATGCTTATCAAAACAATAAAAAAAATATTATGGCGACTGTAGGAAGCAATAACACAAAGTCAGATCGATGAGATGAAGATTTTATTGAATTGTGGTGCTGAATGACAAGAAATAGAAATGATTTGGAATGATTACCTGTGATCTGTCTGAAAAATAACAATCTGAAACCATGGTGGTCCGTCAGGCCAGCATAACGTGAAAACTTGCGGCCTGAACTGGCCCAACAGACCCATAAAAGGGCGGGCCAGTGTTAATGACGAAGCCTGATAATACAAGCTGCTTTATGAGTTTTGTTTTTCATATTTAATGCAACACATATATTGTTATGGCATTGTGAATTCTTGTACTCTTAAGATAGCTGGGGCGGCTAGCGATTTTTTCATTTTTTTCATGTTAGGATATACTGAACTAAACGTCGACACCGCAAAAAAATCACCCCGCATTAATGTCATATTTTGCCAAACCAACCTTTAAAAACCAGTCCTTTTTGGAAATCCCCTTGATTTCCGAGAACTACTGACAACGTTTCCATAGTAACAACCGCTTTCACTACGATGTTCGAACCAGCTATATTTGTTTGCCGTGAAAGCGGAACATATCATCTTGTTACTGTGATTCCAGTACACATCAGTATTATATCTAACTAACTAAATCATGTGCTTAAACCAGCAAATATCAGAACTAACGTAGTTTATTGTGCATTTGAACCAATAAAGGAAACGGCCAGTGACCCTGACCTGGTAACCCCGCCAGATAACGGGACCAATCAAAATGATCGCAAACGCCCTGCCACGCGTTTGTCAGATGGCGGGTGTAACCTGATATCGTAGATGACAACATGTTACAGATAGAGATTATATATATATATTTGAATTACAATTTTCTTCAATCACAACTATTGTGATTACTTCCTCAACATCGATCTGTCCGGCACTCAATTAAAGAAGTGGGTAGTGAATGTATCAAAATACAAGCGAACCGACGACCAAACCAGGGTTCTCGGCATAGGACTAAACTTCGCGGTTACATCAGACAAGCTGCCGGTGGAGGAATTCGTCGTTGCTATGGAATAAGCATGTCGATTGCTGCCAATCACCAAATCAGAGCAACTACCATCTCAGGTGGCTGGGATTATGAAAACAGTGAAACTGCTAAAACCAAACATTAAGAGGAAAGAGAGACAAGCACTAGCAGAGCTGAAACAAGTATAATGATTCTGCCAGCAGACAAGGGAAAAGCAACAGTGGTTATGGACACTGATGAGTATGAACAGAAAGTCACCACCATGTTATCAGAAGACAAAGAGTAAAGACGTACGAGAAGCTGAAGAAAGACCCTATGCAAAATACATCATAAGAAAATTAAAGGAAGATGACAAAATCACAGAAGAACAGTATAAGTACTTATACCCAACAGCTGAGAATGTACCGAGGATGTACTGTACTCCGAAAATCCATAAGCCAGACAACCCTCTCAGACCTACTGTGGATTATACAGGGTCAATTGGGTACAATGTATCAAGATCACTGGCAGACCTACTAGCTCCAGTTGTGGGTGAGACATCACACCACATAAAGCACTTGTAGCACTTAGCCAATGAAATGGCTTCTATCATGATCGAACAAGATGATATGTTCCTATCACATGAGGTTGAGACACTGGATATCATCAAGAAGCGACTAGAAGATGACACACAACTGAAACTACGGACAAACCTAAATGTGGATGATATCGTGGATCTGCTTAAGTTCATCATCACAACTACATATTTTAGCTTCAGGGGCACTATTTATCAGCAGAAGTTTGGCACAGTAATGGGAAGTCCAGTGTCAATTGTAATTGCAAATCTCTTCATGGAATGGCTGGAAGAGCAAGCTATTCTAACACACAAACCGACACAATGGAAGAGATATGTGGATGATGCGATGGAAGTAGTGAGGAAGGGATGTGAACAAGAACTGACAGAGCATCTCAACAGCATAGACATCACAGGCAGCATTAAGTTCACATGTGAAGATGAGAGCGACAACTCCCTGTCCTTCCTAGACACACTTGTGATACCAAAGGAAGATGGAACAGTGAAACTTGGAAGAAGACACACACAGACTAATATCAGAACTTCACGTCTCACCATGCGTTTACCAGAAACTGGGGGTCATCAAAACGTTACAGCATCAATAACATGCAAACTGAAATTATGGAAGAGATATGTGGATGATGCGATGGAAGTAGTGAGGAAGGGATATGAACAAGAACTGACAGAGCATCTCGACAGCATAGACAACACAGGCAGCATTAAGTTCACATATGAAGAAGAGAGTGAAAACTCCCTGCCCTTCCTGGACACACTTATGATACGAAAAGAAGATGGAACAGTGAAACTCCTAGTGTATCGGAAGAAGACGCATACAGGCCAATATCTGAACTTCACGTCTCACCATCCATTACTCCAGAAACTGGGGTCATCAAAACGTTACTGGATAGATGCAACATCGTATCAGAGCCAGAGGACAGAGAGAAAGAGGTGAAGCACATCACCAAGGCACTAGAAAGATGTGGGACCCAAGTTGGACCATAAAGAAGGTGAAAGAACAGCAATCTAAGAAGGAAAAACCAAAGAAAAGAACACAGAGAAATCCTAAGGTATGGTCACACTACCGTATGTCAAAGGAGTAACAGAACCTATACGGCAGATTTTAAAACATCATGAGATCGCTACAATGGTTAGACCTCATCAAAACATCAGGAGATTACTAGTGCATCCAAAGGACAAAGTGGAAGATAGTAAAAAGACAGACTGTGTATACGAAATCCCTTGTAGGAGCTGTAACCACATGTATATCAGTGAAACAGGGAGAACATTTGGAACAAGACTCAAAGAACACAAGAAAGAGGTTGAAAACATCACAACCAGACGATTTACCATGGAACAGAAGAGTCAGCGGTGGTAGAGCATTAATCTGCAATAACAGACCATGCAGACAGAAACAAGCGCATAATAAACTGTGAGGGGACAAAAGTGATTGACAGAGAGCGTAACAGAAACGCAAGATGAATCAAAGAGGCCATATGGATCCGAAAGGCATCTCAAATCATGATTCGAGACAAGGGGGATACAGACTGAGTCACGTATGGGACGGCCTGCTTGCCAAGACAACTGGCGAGCAGAGAAAGAACTATCCGTCCCAGAATTCCTGATGAAGGCTGCCGATGACAGTTAAAATGTTGAGTAAGTAATCAAAATAGTTGTGGTTGAAAAAAATCAAAATAGTTGTAATTCATATAGACATTTCTGTTATCACTAACAACCAGGAAATGATGCTTAATTTACTATTTTAGAAAAACTACAACACATACAATGCTGCAATTTGGCATATGAATGCATCTTACGTGTAGGCAACATTACACGAATTTGAATTACAATTGGTGAAGGGTTTGTGTCAACAATACACTGCCACTTTAGATGATTTTAGGATGTCAACAACAAATCATTCACGGTGTGTAGCAGATGTAATTCGTTTATGTTAACCAACATTTCCCTAGAAGTTATCAGTGACACTGTCGTGTATATATGTATATTATATGTATGTCATTTATTTATCTGGAATATTATATAATATTTCAACTACTATCTTTGAAGAAATGGTTAATTTACCTTAAAATCTTCTACTGAAACTAATCAATTAAAGGAAACTATAATAGCTGCCCCAGTGAAGAATAAATAATTATAATTTAACTTGAGTATTGTCACTGGTTGTTTTCTAACATGAGAAGTAATGTATTGGCACAGGCAATGTTTGGATGAGAATGTTAAGAAGTGAACACAGGTGAGACCAACCTTTAAGTCTCTGTGCAACATATCCTTTGCATGCATGTGTTCAAGTCCACGCAGTAAGTCTCCAATCAGATGAACTGACTTCATCCTCCAGTCTTCTTCAGTCAGGTCTTTCACCTCTTCCCGCTTGAGCCATTCATCAAGGTTGTAGTCACACAGCTCTAGAGCTATGTAACTGTGGTTTGTGTCATGTATGACTGGCATCTAAAACAACATCGAATGTGGTAAATATATCACAGAACATGTTTGATAAAGGTTTCTGTTGCCAGATACTCATTCCTGAAAACGGTATACCAGTTAATCTAACAAGTTTGTGCAGAAAGCTGCCGAGTAGCAAAGTTTAATTAAAGGCCCCTCCTTGATTAATTGTTTCGCTCGTCACGTTTAACTGGCCAAATTTATGCCAAATCTGTTCCAGTGTGACCATAATGGCGAGGTGGCTGTATTACTGAGGTGACCGTCAAGTGGGGTTTGACTGTACACTCTTTTATTAAACTAAACTAGCAAAAATGCCCATCCCCATGACGGGATAACTTGGTAGTTCATATGTGACAGTCATGATAGCAATGTTTACCAAATGCCTCAGGCCAATATGCGATCATGCGCTCGCTTGTTTAAATTATGAATTACTGTAAGCTTTTATATATGAGCTTAAGACGTCGCTACTGTAAGTGATGAAATTGGAGCATTAAACAATGGACAAGCTTCAATGGTTTTATTATGTTATTGTTGATGTTGTGTAGACATGTATGATAGATTTATGATGCAAAGTTTTTAGAGTTATAGGTGATTGCTTTTATGAATATGACAACAAAACAATGTCTACATCTTCCTACCTCGTGTCAGCGTCTAATTCATGTTGCCATTGCCAAGCAACCTAGTCGATGTTATGTGCTAGAGGGTGCTACATACACACTGGCAACATCAAAGTTTATGTAATTTTGGAATTGTAGATTTCACTCGTAGCGTTGCAAATAATTGTACGTAGAAATTACAACCACCCAGATAGTTAAATGTTATTTGCCAGATGGCGCTACATACTCTCAAATGGTTTATGTACTGAAGTATTCGCCGCATGGTTTCTGCGATTGTTGGAAGTTAACGTTTTACGTAGCGAACAATTGATTTACCATAAAAACCACTAAGAACCCTTGAAATACAGGGTATTTCGAAAAAATAAAGGCGTTAGTTCATTCGTGGGGTCGTAGATTAATCCCTGAAAGCTTGGCGCCCGAGGTGCAAGCCATCCAAGAGGAAAACGTTAAGATAACCACATACAAACATACGTTAGCTCGATCATAGTTAGATGTGCATAATGCTTAGATTGTTCAGACATTACATAATATATGAACATCAACAAACCTGATCTGCAATGGGCTAAATCAATTGAGGGAGTTTTAGTCTAAATCTTAAAAAATCTTTTGAGCAACATTAAATGCACTTGTTTGCATCTGAAATATTGGTGAAAAAATAATAACCAAACCTAACTTGGACTTGCAATTTATAAAAAAATAAACAATAACCATGAAAACAAGCCAAATACTTGATGCAGCTGTGTGCCCAGATTTCTAGTCACCAAGTAGACAAAACTATGTTGATTTTGTTGTCATGCCATGCTAACCCTGGCCCTTTCACAATTCCAGATGTACCATACAAACTTGCATGTAGTTCACAAAGATTTTAACTGGCCGTACAACAAAAAGTAGGATTTGTAGATTTCTCCCAAACTTACAGGATGTGTAGGATTTTGGGGGTTTGTTTTGTCAGAGTTTTATTGACAACTGTTCAGGACTGGGGAAATTAAACAATGCCTTATGTCAATATTTACAGGACATGAATTTATACCAATTACATTTATATCAGTAACAAGGATTATCTAATTCTATGGGTAGTTATGAGGATATAAGTTATAAACACATAATAAAAGACATATATTAACCAATATTTTATAACACGCTTAATTATGACAACAATACATTCAGCACATTGATGTGAAGCAGGACCTGAACTGAATCCCAATAGCAAGACTCCACATATAAAAGTAACCACTTATTTTTATTAACTTACAAATCATAAAATAATAAAGAAAGGTAGATAATAAATTTACACAAATAAAGTCAATGTGACATGGATAACCTAAGCCGATGAGCAGAAGTAAAAACTCAAAACCCTCTCTCTGTCCGTCCGTCCATCCATCTCTCTCTTTCTCTCCATTCCTTTCTCGTGCATTATGCCGATGCATCCAGGGCACCTAGCATCTGGTATGGCTGATCCTAGAGCGACGCATCCTCCCACGTTTTTCACAGGAGAAGGACAGACCAGTTGCACTATAATTGTCAGTGCAAAGTGCTGTTGATTTTTGCTTGTTTTGGACACTGTATCATAGTGAAGCGAGACTGTAATACCTTACCTAACAGTTCACAGCTTTCATATATACTATAATTAACAACAGGCACTTGTCATGTCACGATTGAATCCGAATAATTCAATGTAAAGTAATGTTACCATGTAATCCACAATATTGGGATGATGTTCCAATTGTACTAGAGCGTTCGCTTCTTTCTCTACTCGTGGGTCGATGCTCTGGTTGTCGTCACGTGTCACCCGCTTCACAGCAACTTCCCGCCCATCATTTGTGATGAGGCCGAGATATATGGTTCTTCCAGGGCACCTACAAATATTAACTACAATTATTTGTTGTGAAACAAGTTGTGAATTTAAAATATAACTTTACATAATAGCATAAGCAGGGTATAGTGTGTCATCTTTTAAGTGGGACTGACTGTCCAGTTGATTTACATAGCTGGCCTGGTTATTTTGTCAGGAGTTGACAGGGAAGATATAAACATATTTTATGAGGTTTTAACTTAACTTAACTTGCTGAATGGGTTTCTGCATCAGTAATCCATCTTGTTCTGCTCTATATAGTATCTTTGGGACAGAATGCCCATCTTTTTTATGCACATGAACCATAATTATAGCAGTTTCCACTATAAATTGTAGCCCTTAGTGAAGCCAGTCTGCTGACAAAGACCGTGAGACATGGTCTAACTATTCATGTCTAAAACTAAAACTATATAGGCTCTATCCTCCGATAAACGTGTTTCTGGCCCAAGTAAATACAGTCGTGTTTCTGGCTCAAGTAGATACTGTGGTGTTTGTTACCTGAGTGGATACTGTGGTGTTTATGGCCTGAGTGGATACTGTAGGTGCTTATAACCCTAGTGGATACAGTGGTGTTCATGGCCCAAGTGGATACTGTGGTGTTTCTGGCCTGAGTGGATACTGCAGTGTTTATGGTCCAAGTGGATACTGCAGTGTTTATAACCCAATTAAGTGGATACTGCGGTGTTTATGGTCCAAGTGGATACTGCAGTGTCTATGGCCCAAGTGGATACAGTGGTGTCTATGGCCTGAGTGGATACTGTGGTGTTTCTGGCACGAGCAGATACTGTTGTGATTCTGGCCCTAGTGGATATTAAACTCGGCTGAAGACTACATTTTTAGAAGATACATATAGACTTAACAAATCTCAAAACTGCCACACCCTGATTACATCCTAGGAACAAAATGATTTGACAGAATCACCAGCAACAAGATGCTACTTAATGCCAATACACCCCCTGCGTTGAGGCATTGCAACTAAAGAAACAATTGTGTTGGCCTGGATATGTGAGGATGGACAATTTCCAACAGCTCAACGCAGTAATGTACTGTAGGCTATTGGTTACTCATGTAGGCCACTAGGGTCAAACTGTGCTGGTATCGATTATTAAGCTATTGAGTAATTGCAATCTAGAGGATGATCAAAGTTATAGTATAACACTGGTCTGATGCAACACCTTAATGCTGAAATTACAACTACAGATAGAAAAACTCAATCAACCGAGATGGTGTACTGCTGTGAGAAGGGTGACGTCAACAGCCGAGACAAGACGTGCAGCCAAGACAGAGGAGCCTCATCGCTGCTGTCAAAGGGGGTGTGACATTATATGTCCATGGCGTGGTTGCAGTTTTGGTCACACTAGACTATTATTACAAGCAAGGAAGTGAATGTTCAATCTGTTTGACATACTCGGTTTTTGAAAATGATTCATTGTTACTGTGTACAAAGTACTCACGCTTTAGCAACCAAGAAGTCTTCCGATGCGCACATTCTGATTCGGTCACTAATGTTCTTTTCCAATTTCTCTGGGTGCTGTTGACACAACTCTTGCAGCTTCTGTAGTTTCTCCTTCCATCGAATGCTTTTATTCACCCATTTGCATGGCAAGGGCTAAAAGAAAATTAATGTGTAATGTCAACTTAGAAACAAATTACATTTGCTATATATTTAGGTAGACCAAATCATAGTTCATCGTGCTGTTTCATTGGTCTTTAGATATTTGACATATTTAATTCACCATCATCACCAATAGTCACATGGTGCATGGACAAAAGCCCACTGGAAAAAAGCTCCACAATCTAAATACTTACTAAATTTGTTATGCAGATAATACCACATTATAAGGGTGAATTATGAAGTGTATATGAACAGAAAGAAGAGTAAGTTGGATACAACAATTGGGTGGGATGCACCAAAAGGAAACGTTTCAGCTGCAAGGGTGCAGTGATAACAAATAATTATAATTAAATTATAAGGGTGAAGTATGAAGGGTATATGCACTCATTGTCATATGTCAATGCACTCAAAATTCTTTGACCCATGCACTAGTAATCATCTGTTGCATGCACTCGTAGTCATTTGTTACATGCACTCGTAGTAATATGTCACAAGCACTCATAGTCATTTGTCAGATGCACTCATAGTCACCTGCTATATGCACTCATATAGTCATATGTCACATACACTTGTAGTCATCTGTCACATGCACTCGTAGTAACGTTATATGCACTCATAGTCATCTGTCAGATGCACTCATAGAGTCATCTGTCACATGCACTCATAGTCATTTGTCATATGCACTTGTAGTCATCTGTTACATGCACTCACAGTCATGTGTCACATGCACTTATAGTCATCTGCTATATGCACTCATAGACTAATTTGTCACATGCACTCATAAAGTCATCTGTTATATGCATTCAAAGAGTATTATATTTACATGTCTGTTGGCAAGTAACTAACTGGAAGTCACTTGTTGCAAAGCCAGGTGTTCTTGATTGAGAAGCACATCAACATCCGAGTTCTCAATTTAGGACCCAGCAGGACTTAATTGGTACTATTACTGTGCGTCATGAATAGCAATAGACACATGTATTCAACTGAATTGTACACTATATATCACGGTTCATATTGAATATGCTGAGTTTTTAGCTATTTTCCCAGTAACAACCAGCACATTTTGTATCAGGTTGTTATCACTGTCATGTAGATGGTCCAGAAATTTGTATCCTGCTACCAGTACCACATGCTACAAGGTGACAACAGGTTGGAATACTGAACCAATCACTTAATTTAATCTGATTGATGTGTTGGGTACTTGTTTATTTGCTGCATAATAACTAGTTGTACAATTTCTAATTTGTACGTGACAATACAATGATCAATTAATCATACATTATTTAATTAATCATGAATCAAACTGTTGGAATCGTTATGATTGAGATGATCTGTATCATTAGTTTTCGTAAGTTGAACTTCATAAAAATAAGTAGTCTTTTCATTTTTAAATGTTCAAATAATTACAAATTATAAGATATCTAACCATAATTCAAGTACCATTACCTCATCTATGAACTGTAGTATCTACGTCTAAGTAGAATATCACCAGGATCTCTTCGGTCATGAGCAACTAAGTTGATCAACTCAAGGAGAGCACATAGCTATGCCCAATGCCTTTAAAATGCGGATTGACAATGTAGGTGTATTTCTGGAGAATGTGGCTTGAGGCAATGTATAGTTTTTTTTATTATTTTGTAAACAGTTTTATCATGTCAGGCATATAATGCAAATCTAGTTGAGTCATCACTGCTTGAACTTATGATGGCTTGCATCAATTCATGTCATTTTGAAAATATCCCTAAGCTATTTGTAACTTAGTTTGCACATTTTGACAGGATGTCAGCTAGAAATTTAATCTTATAGGAAGGGTAGTGTTGACAGAGTCAGGCCATTGGAGCTGTACAGCTAGGTAATTTTTTAAGGCAGAATCTTTAGTACACAATTATAATAATGTTTTGAAATAGTCTTTATGAAAAGACCTTTGGAGATGAATATAATTTGAGACACCATGAAATAATAATTTGAGTGAAGTCAATGGCTCAAATCATCACACTACTTGCTAAAAGTGATGTTCTGGCCCATAGAATAATTAATTTACACTTCAATACTTACATTACAAAATTGAACTAACAAGCTTTAATACTAGTAACAACATTAAAGTGCAGGTACTGATATTTCAGGTTCTTCTTTTGTTTGCAACCATAGATCTAAAATCCAACCACATGGTAATCACATTGTTTTAACATATTCTACATTAGAATAAATACAATAATTCTTATTATCCACTTGAACACTAGAGGGCGTGGTGGTGTGGTGGTTAGAATATCGGACTCGCAATCAAGAGAACCCTTGAATCTTCTTGCTGTTGTTTTAAAGCTTGGGCAATTTCACTCACTCCATGTTGCTTCAGTTCACTCAGCTGTATAAAATGAATGAGTTTATGGCTATAGACAATGGCTGATATATATTATTTATTAACACAATTATGAGTTTACCAAATGAAATGAGGATGTTGATAGGAATATGCTCTTCAAACTTAAAGAAGGCAGTAGAACCAGAGGACACAAAGCAGCATTAGTTAAGGAGCAGTGTAGGTTGGACATGAGAAAGTACTCTTTCTCACAGAGTACTCTTTCTCACAGAGGGTGATAAATGAATGGAACAAACTGCCAAATGTTTGTGTTAATGCTAGCAGTGTGAATATGTTTAAAAATAGAATTGACAGATATTTGATAAGGGCAGGCTACACATAGATGGGAAAATTGTTGGACTCTCGATAAGCCAATGGCTTCCTTGTCCACTTGTCATCTGGAACTTGTTGTTTGGGATGGCAATCTTGTTAAATCTTGTTAGAAGCATCAGTTGCTGTGCCCAAGTCAGCCTGACGAGGATGGTTAGTGTATTTCAGCTGTAAGTCATGTCGATTTTGTCTAAGCATGACCTCTGAATCTGTCTCAACTAGTAAGACTGTGGTGTAACTTCTTGTATCGCTGTTCCTTCCTGGGACCACAGTCCATCGTTGTAATTATGCAGTCTCACACTATCACCTGTTTTAAGTGGTGGTAGTGCCCGAGTTCCTTTGTTGTAGTATTTGCTTTGTCTTTCCTTCTGTTTCTGCTTCTTTTGCACCACCTCATCTGAGTTTTGTGACGTTAATAAGTCTCTGTTTATTGGCAAGTTTGACTGAAGTTTCCAGTTCATCAATAATTCTGCTGGAGACTTGCCAATCTGTAGAGGTGCCGTCCGATATATCAATAAATTCTTTGTGAAGTCCTCTCCACTATCCTGCGATTTCTTCAGGAGATTTTTTACAATTTTTATACAGAACTTTCAGCTAGACCATTTGCCTTCGGGTAGAGCGGGCTTGAGGTACTGTGCACAAATTCCCAGTTCTTGGCAAACTCTGCACTTGAATACTGCGGCCCGTTGTCACTAAACAGTTCATCAGGAATGCCATGTCGTGCAAATATGTCTTTCAAACAAGCCATGATTGATCTACTGTTCACTGCAATCAGATATTTCACCTCAAAGTAGTTAGAAAAATAGTCCATCACCCCAATGTAGTTCTTGCTGTCCCATATGAATAAATCACTTCCCACCTTTTTCCATGCCCTACTTGGTGACTCATGTGGAATCAGTGGTTCTGCCTGGTGCTGTGGTTTGTATTTCAGGCAGGTTTTGCACTGACTCACAAATTCTGTGATATCTGCATTAATGCGTAGCCAATACACAACTTCACGAGCACGTTTCTTACATTTTTCCATTCCCAGATGTCCTTGATGTATCTTCTCAAGTATGAGCTTTCTCATGCTTGTGGGAATCACAATCTTACTTCCCCTGTAGATGACAGCGGCAATCACTGACAATTCTTCTCTGCAGTTCCAATACTCACTCATGTCACATGCATCCTTAGTTGGAGGCCACCCTTTATTGATGAGAGGCTTCAGACATCACCAATGAACACAAGCTTTTTCACACCTAACTCACACTTGCCTCGGTTGAGCTTTAGACTGGCCTTTCTTGTGGTTTCCAACACCTCACGCAGTCGCTTGTCATGCTAAGCCTTTGTACTCCCCCACACTATGATATCGTCCATCGTAGTATCGACGCCATCAATATGCTCAAACAACATGTGGACCTTCTTGTGATATATTTCTGGAGCTGATGAAATTCCAAATGGAAGCCTGAGATACTTGTATCTACCAAATGGAGTGTTAAAGACACACAGTTTTGTACTGTCTTTATCAAGTTTCATCTGCAAATAGCCAGATGACGCATTTAACTTACTGAAGTATTTGGCATTGTTAAACTGAGCCATTATCTGATCACGTGTTGGCAACTTGTAATATTCATGCCTAATTGCTCGATTTAGGTCACATGGGTTGAGACATACCCTGAGATCACCATTTTTCTTTTCAACCAACACTTTCTCAGTTTTCATGTCAACAATGTCAACAAACAGTTCTTCCTGGTCATCTTCACCACCTACGACATTCACCGACCTCTGGTGGCAACATTTGACAAAGTGCCCTCGTCTCTGGCACTTGATGCACATCTTGTTATATGCCGGACGTTGCTGGGGTGCATGTACAAGTCAACACCTTGTACAGGAGTACTCATCCTGTCGACCACCTGCTGCGCCATCCTGCTGAGAAGCATGCTGCTGCTTGGGACCTGGATGCTTCGTACACTTCTTGACTGTATTCACCAATGTCCCCTCAGGAGCATTGTGTAACTCCTGTGCTTGTGTCTTCACTATTTCTGATTCTTTGCAGATCTGGATAGCTTTTTCCAAATCTAGATCGACAATTCACAACAGTTCCTCCCGCACTGAATTGTCACTTATCCCTCGCACCAACTGGGTAAGAATCAAGGAATTTTCTAGTGGAGACAACTCACATGACCTTATTTTTTACTTCAGCTCAGTAACAAACTGGTCAATTGTCTCCCCTTGTTTCTGTTGGTGGGTGAACAATTTATGCCTTTCAAATGTCAAGTTCTTCTTAGGCATGCAGAAAGCTTCAAACTTGTTCAACACATGTTTCAATATCATCGACTGGTTCACACTCACGTGATCTTGGTCATCTTTTATGTCCCATGTGAAAGTGTTGTACAGTTCTAGTGTCTCTTCCCCAATGACATGTAGCAGTATGGATGTCTTTACTGCTGCACCTGTCGCTTCTAAATAGATTTCAAGCTTCTGTCTGAACTTAGCCCAGTTGTCAGAGACTTTCCCTGTGAGTTGCAACCCAGGTGGTGGGTTTAACAACCCAGGTGGTGGGGGTAACAACCCAGGTGGTGGGGTAACAACCCAGGTGGTGGGAGTAACAACCCAGGTGGTGGGGGTAACAACCCAGGTGGTGGGGGTAACAACTCAGGTGGTGGGGGTAACTTATCTATAGTTCACTGTGCAAAGTCAGAACAACACAAGTTACAAGTCAATCTGGCCCACACTTCAACCACTTGCCTGTGACGCTACTATCACTTATTATCACCCACTGGTTGTGTGTGATTTCACCATCTCAGTTCTTCCAGTGATAATACTTCACCATTCTAGTCAACTTCAATACCTGGTGAGCATTGAATATCTCGTGTTTCTTCTGACATTAGTAATGCTTACAAACAGTATACACATCTTGTATAACATGTTTATTATACTGCCTCTGTATGATCTAAATTTAACAAGATTGCCATCCCAAACAACAAGTTCCAGATGGCAAGTGGACAAGGAAGCCATTGGCTTATCGAGAGTCCAACAATTTTCTCATCTATGTGTAGCCCGCCCTTACCAAATATCTGTCAATTCTATTTTTAAACATATTCACACTACTGTACTAGCATTAACACAATCATTTGGCAGTTTGTTCCATTCATTTATCACCCTCTGTGAGAAAGAGTACTTTCTCATGTCCAACCTACACTGCTCCTTAACTAATGCTGCTTTGTGTCCTCTGATTCTACTGCCTTCTTTAAGTTTGAAGAACATATTCCTATCAACATCCTCATAACGTTTCACTATTTTAAACACTTCTATTTGGTCTCCTCTTAGTCTCCTGGTCTCTAGTGTTGTCAAACCACATTGCAATAAGCGACTTTCGTAACTAAGGTCTTTCAATTCTGGAATCATTTTAGTTGCTCTTTGTATTGTATACGATACGGCCTCCATGCTTGAATACAATATTCCAAATGTGGTGTAACTATTGCTTTGTACAGGGGTACAATTAGCTGTTTCTCCTTATACGTGATAGTTCTCCTAATTAGCCCTAGAATTTGATTTCCTATCGAAGCAGCAATCCAACATTGCTCTGAAACTTTCATGTCAGCACTAAATGTTACTCCTAAGTCCTTTTCTTGTGTGCTTCTACCTAGTACAGCATTCCCCATTTTATATTCTTTGTCCATGTTTCCATGTCTTATATGTATACATTTACACTTCCCAAAATTGAATAACATTTGCCATTTTTCTGACCATTTAACTAATTCATCTAGATCATCCTGTAAACTTTGTTTATCTGAATCATTAGTAACCTTTCTGAATACTTTTGTGTCATCTGCAAATTTCAGTACTTTGCTAGATATGTCATCTTCTAAATCATTTATATATATTAAAAACAGTATACGGCCTAATACTGATCCCTGTGGTACCCCACTCAAAACCGATTTCCAGTTTGAAATCTCACCATCTACTATTACTCTCTGTCTTCTGTGTGTAAGCCACTTTTCTATCCAGTTGATTACATCTTTATCTTGGGCTTTTAGTTTAAGTAACAATCTTTGGTGTGGCAGTTTATCGAAAGCTTTCTGAAAATCTAAGTAGACAACATCCACTGGTGACCCGTCATCTACCCACTTTGTAATTTCTTCCAAAAAACATAAGAGATTGGTTAGACATGACCTTGCTTTTAGGAACCCATGTTGAGATGTATTTATTAATTTATGTTTTACAAGGAATTCCACCATGTGGTCTCTAATTAATGTTTCGAGTAATTTACATACAACTGATGTTAAATTCACTGGTCTGTAATTTTCTGACTTGTTCCTCGATCCTTTCTTAAATAGCGGCGTTACATTGTAGATCATACAATGATCATACTATCGATTGTAAAGTCACGTTCCTAAACACTGTACAGCTGATTCCAGTCTGATCATTGCCTTCAAAATTCACAGTTGTTTCGTATCGACACTGTATGAAAACTACCGATTGAATTCGTGAACTATCGTAGTATCAGTGGGTGTTATTGTGTTGCGGAACACGACTTTGACTTACCGACAATTTTCGTTTTCACCTGATGTATTGCACCTGTCTATATGCAATGCAGTGAACTGTGATGGTTGCCACAGAGACTTGGCACACCCTAAAGTTACCTGTGCCCACTGAACGTGTTCGTCTTGCCGCGTCTAATTGCCTCTAACATTGAGTTGATTGACACTGATCGAGTGGGCTATAGACGATGCCAAGGAAAGGCAGTGAAAAAGTCGAAGAAAAACAGCAAACCACAATCAATGTCAATGCTGAAATACGAAGGGCCATCATAGCCCTAATTAAAAATGACGACCCAATTGTGTCGACAATAATTGACTCCATAAGTCAGGCTATTACAACTAAACTTGTGGATAACGCAGACTTTGCAACGAAGATTGTCAATTGCTTCCGAGAAAATGGCTTGGTAGAGCAAATAAAACAAGAGATTTATGAATCTTGTCACATGGAGGTTTCAGCAAGCTGCTGAAAACACTAACCTGATGACCAAGCATATCACACAATTAGAGGCTGAAAAGATCAACGTTGAAAACGATCTCGATGCTTTGGAACAATACAAATTTTTTCATTGTTCACGGCGTGCCGACCTGTGACGACACAGAGAACGCAGTGATTAATTTGTTCAGCGAAACACTGGGTGTTCCGATCGAGCAAGATGCAATTGATCGCTGCCACCATCTGGGCGCTGCGTCAATGAATGACAAGAAGCCACACGCGATAATCATGAAATTTCAAAGTGCCCCAAAAGATCTTCAATGCAAAACGTCGCCTCAAAGATCGTCATAACTGAAAGCTTAACTAAGCACCGAAGTGAACTTCATCACAAGGCAAAATCAGCGAGAAGCGTCACAGCTACGTGGATATCTGATGGACGAATCGTCTGTTTACTCACAAACGAAAAGAAAGTGAGCATCGCAACGAAGCATCAACTCCACCAACTCAGTGGCTAACTGAGTACTGTCGGACTCTCGAACAGTGACTGATGACTAGCCTTGTTTCAACAGCTGTCATTATTAGACTCAACGTTTCTAACATTAAACACGATGCCAATGACTTGCTCTTCAACACTATGTCATTATGTTTACAAAACTGTGAGTATCTTGCAGAAAACAAATTAACCAATAATAATCTGCTCTTCTTTATAATAATGACTGTATACTTAAATACATGAACCTAATTACATGTATTTATGTATTTTTTGGTTAATATTTTATTGGTCATTATTTGTTTTATTCACTTCTTTATAATAGTATATATGTGCAGTTATTGCAAGTGTCAAATGTGTCAGTTTGTGTGCTATGTATTGTTAAATGTTATATTATATGTAATGTTGTCTGTCTCTATATTTCATAATTTTACTTCATTTAAGCTATTATACCTTTTTCGTTTCGATATGTCAACTATGGTTGTAACTATTCAATTAACGGTTGATATTATGGCGCTATTCATTCAGATATTTTATGATTGTTCAAGTAATGTTTTTTTAATTATCAAACTATCTCTCTTCAGCACAAATGTTTGACGGGGAAGCTTTCCTAGAATACTGTGGGGTATTGAAAACAACTCATTGTGACATTTATTAAATGGTCAGAACAATAATACTGTCAACGCTGATGATGAATCTGAAATAATTAAACACTCGCCTTATTATAATGACCCTAGTTTAAATAACCTGTTCCTAAAGAAAGGAAACATATTTAACATTTTAAGTTTCAACTGCCAAAGTTTTAATGCAAAGTTTGATCAGATCAAAATTAAATTACAAAAGCTAAAAAATAACGGTTATGAATTCAGTGCTATTTGCTTACAAGAAACATGGCTATCAGATAATTCAGATACATCACGTTTTATGATTAATGGATACAATCTAATTTTGCAAGGTAAAACATGTACCGCGCATGGAGGATTAGCAATTTACCTATGCAACAAATATGATTACAATTCAATAAACATCTATCAGAATTCACAAGTATGGGAAGCACAATTTATTGAAATTATAGGAAAGCAATTTGACAAAAAAGTTATATTAGGAAATATATATAGACCACCCGGGCATAACAATGAAACATGTCAGACATTTATTAATGAATTTATTCCTCTACTTGATCATCTTCAAAAATGTAAAAATGAAGTCATCATTGCTGGTGACTACAATATTGATTTATTGCAAATTAAAAAAAATGCAATATTTGGCAAATATTTTGATTCTGTTGTTGCTCAAGGTTTTTTCCCTAAAATGACACTACCCACCAGGCTCTCGAGCAGAAACTGTACGTTCATAGACAATTTTCTATGTAAGCTATCACATGGCTTCTCACAGGCAACTGCCGGTGTATTAATTAACACAATATCAGATCACCTACCATACTTCATATTTTTAGATTATCTACAACCAAAGCACGTAGATGCCACCAAATCAATTAGAATCCAAACTTGGAAAACAGAATCGATAAATAAATTTAAATCGGAAATAAATAATGCAGGTATTTGTTACATGCTAAACACAACTAACCATGCCAATCCAAATGACAATCTCAACATTCTTAATGAAGTGATATCCAAAGCAAAAGATAAACATTTGCCAGTTCGTATGATCAAATTCAGTAGGCATAAACACAGCAAGTTTCATTAGATCACAAAAGGTATAATCTGGTTAATTGCTTACAAAGACAAATTATATAAGAAATTAAAACAAACACTTGCAGATTCCGAGTAATATATAAATCGTAAAACTAACGTTGCCACTTACCAAAGAATTCTGAAAAAACTAATTCATAAAGCCAAAAAAACATATTATCAAAATCGTTTTGAAAAATGTAAGAAAAATGACATTAAACAAACATGGTGTACTATCAAAGAAGTTATTAATCGGACTTCAAAGAAATTGGAATTTCCTGATCACTTTCTGATTGACAATAAATTGATAATTGATACCGGTGTCATTGCTAACAAATTTAATTATTTCTTTACAAATGTAGGACCTAAGCTAGCAGCTGAAATAACTTATACACACAATGCAAATTTCATGGATTACCTACACAATCCAATATTACCTAATTTCACATTCAAACCAATTGCTGAAGGACCTACCATAAACATATTAGATAACTTAAAACCTAAACCTAGTTGTGGCAATGATGGCATTTCCACTAAATTATTAAAAGCAATAAAACAAGAAATTTGCAAACCTTTCACCATCATAATTAATCAGTCACTAGCAACTGGCATTTTTCCTGACCCCCTATGTATACATCACCTTGTAGTTACTAGCTAATTATATCTTCGCAGATTTTATGTTGTCTTTAAAATAAATTTATTGTAATGTCTACTGATGCATTTAGTTTTTTTGCTTATTATATACGTATATGTGCACATGTATATGTCAGCTACTGTATGAACTTTTGATTATAATCTTTACTACGGCATGTTCATGTATTATTAGCTAAATTACTCTGTAAATGTATTATTATTATACTACAATTATTATTCAAGGTGGCTCTTGTGGTAGCAGCATTTAAACGCCTTAACGGGAGTTTCCTGACCTATTGTATATACTAAATTATAATATGTACTTGTAATTATTGGTCTAATAAATTTAATTTCATTCATTCATTCATTCATTGCATCACATGTGCTCAGCTGCTCACTCCCTCTAGTTACATCAGCCAACACTACGTTTGTTATAACACAACAACCAAGGTGACGCCACTACTTCTCTAGATCACCACAGCAACAACATTGCCATCTGTTTTGGCTTCTTTTTTCTTATCTTTTCAACTTTCGATCCTGAAAAATCATAACAATTACAACAGTTTGATTCCTGCACAATTAATTAATCATTATATTGCTGCATACAAGTTAGACATTTTACAAATAGTTAAAATGCAGTAATTAAACAAATGTTTATAAAACCCACTGAGTAGGTGGAGCTTAACACATAAACGCCAAGTGCACATGACAGCAGACAGCCAAAACAAATAGTTAGAGAGATTGTCATTAGAGGTCAGTGGCGTCTGTTGTTAAGTTTTGCCTATAGGTTCGAATCTCTTTCGCATTATTCTTATTAGCTTTTGTAAATTTTGCCAGTATGTTATTCATATTTATTAAGTTTCTTTCAGTTTCTGTTTGTACTAGTAAAAATAGGTAAAACCTTGTTTTTAAATTTGTTTTCAAATGTCCCGAAAACAATAGGTTTTAGCCAGTAAAACCCCACTGTATTTTGAAATGCTCTGATAAAAAATCTAAAACCATTACCTCCTCCAACTGAATGTGGATAATGATGGAGGTAAAATTTCAATAATACATGTGGCATTGTCATGTGACGTGGGCCAAGTTTCTGTGACAGCAGAATCTTTTTAGAGAGTAATAAATCACTAAGAGACACAGCTTTACCACAAATTTATCACATTTGTGGTTCCAAATGTCATATTATGACTGACAGTATGCTCTGGATTGACTTATTACTGTTAGTAGAGAAATAATAGCCAATTTAAATGTTGGTAACGGCACAGAGTGAGGGAGTGGTGGCAATATGCAGTAACTAAGAAAAGTGGACAAACGGCAAGTCATGTAAATACACAAACGAATGATGTACTAGCTGTCATATGGTGGGGAAAGAGCACAACAAAATGACTAGAAGTGGTAAGAAAAAAATACACACTAGGAATAATGGGGATATCTTATTATAATCAACCATAAATATGCATGCATGTATACACGCATGCATGCATGTTATGCTACTTCTCCAAGGCATCTTGGGTTCCAAACTATCACATGTTCATCTATGACCTCACAGTCTGCCCAGGTCAGGTTGTCTGTTTTATTTTTTTAGAAATTAACACTGGCATTATCCTTTGTACGAACAATCGAATTACCTTTTGTAATTATTATGTATAATTGTCCACAAGGCTTTGCCAACAATTATGTACAATTGTTCACAATGTCATGTGTCTTTTTCGATTGTCCGGAATTACGTAAGGCGTTGCTAGACTACCTAACTGTCAGTATTACGTCGCAATTTTGTTAGATACTGACTGCAGTGTCAAGTACCATGGCGTAGATGGATATTTCTGTTATAACGTTTTTTTAATATTGTTATCATGACAATCATAAACTACTAAGTTATCCCATCCAGAAAATGGGCATTTTTTATAGTTATCCAAACACAGCTTTAAATAGCTTCAATATTCTTGAAAGGCCAACTGGAAATGTCTGCACTACTATATATCTCCACCACGTGAAACAAACAAACAAAGTATAAACAAATATATACTAATTGTTTATATCACTGCAATATTGCATTACAATGCTACAGTTTGCATCGCATTTTTCCTTAGCAACGTGCTGTTTATCCCGCTTCAGTGGTTTTGAGTTACCTGTTGAAGGTTCTGCACTGCCTCCTGGGTGTGAACATCTTGCTCGAGCCTGATTGAACCTGTAGAACAATAATCATACAACAAAGCTCTAGCTTCAGTGTCCACATCAATAGTACATATCATTAATGTACAGCTGAAACTAAAACGTTACCAAAGTGTATTGGTGAAAACACCTACAACACAACACTATTATATACTAACATAATGATACATATAAAATGATAATTCAATATGTCTATATTTTGTAATGTTTATAAGTCTAAAATACAGTGGAACATTTTATTTAAGATGTAAAAGAGGGTTTGACCAGTTGGAAGCATGGGCCTACTTTGAAGACATAGGCAGTTGTCATAATTGAAGAGCCGAATTCCAAAACTCACTAAATACATGACTTGTGGATTTTACCCTAAGCAAGTTACACTGATGTGCATCACTAGTTAAGATATTCAAACTATTAGCATGGAAGGAGGGCATTTTTGACCATATAACTGAATAAAATAGTCATTACATCAATAGACTATATAATATGTACTAGCTCAGTTGCTCGGCGTTGCATGGGAGAAAAGGCAAGAGCTTATGACTCCTTGCACTAACCTGTCAAGTTTTGGTAGTGCAATGACAATGGCAATGGTTGCCAGTTTCACGAAGCTTTTGGTAGATGTTTGACATAGATCATCTCACAAAGGTTAAAACACGCAGAGCATTGCTAACAATTGCACATAACTATTGTTCTTAATTATGTAATTATGTGAAACGTCCACATCGGCTCTTTTGATGTAATACCCCACCGCGGGGATTTGTTTAGTTTAATGCAAGATCCATTCCCATGGGCCCACATGTAAACAAACTATGTGGAGGGTTTATAGGCGTACCAGAAAGGAAGAAGACTATGCAAAATACAAAGAGGCACTTAATGCAGCTACAACTGAAATCAGACAATCTAAAAGAAGCTATGAGCAAAAACTGGCATGTAACATAAAAACTGACAGCAAGAGTTTTTATGCATATGTCAGGAGTAAACAAAACGTACAAGACAAGGTTGGACCTCTAGAAGACAGTGCTGGAAATATAATATCACAGGGGTTTTTAATGGCGGAAGACCTAAATGGTTACTTCAGTTCAGTGTTTACAAAAGAAGATATTAGTTCATTACCAGTTGCTGATGCTAAATTTCAGGGGGCTAAATCTGACTATTTAGGACCGTTAGTTGTAACTCCAGAATTGGTAGCTAAGAAAATAAAGGCAATGAAGGATAACAAATCACCGGGAGTGGATGGGATTCCTCCAAAATTACTAATGGAAACAGTAGATCAAATCAGTATACCACTTGCAAGAGTATTCAACTTGTCATTAAAAGAGGGAGTTGTTCCGTTTGAATGGAAAGAAGCAAACATCATACCATTATTTAAAAAGGGTTCGAGAAATAAGTCAGAGAATTACAGACCAGTGAGTTTAACGTCAGTGATTTGTAAATTATTAGAAAGGTTAATTAAAGACCATATGGTGGACTTCCTCGTTAAGCATAAATTATTAAATTCATCTCAACATGGATTCCTTAAAGCGAGGTCATGCTTAACAAATATGTTATGTTTTTTGGAAGAAATCACTAAGTGGATAGACATGGGATCGCCAGTAGATATTATCTACTTAGATTTTCAGAAAGCTTTTGACAAAGTGCCACATCAAAGATTGCTACTTAAATTAAAAGCCCATGGTATCGGGGATAGCATAACTGACTGGATAGAACAATGGCTGACTGACAGAAGACAACGAGTTGTAGTAGATGGCGAAGTTTCAAATTGGAAATCGGTTTTGAGTGGGGTACCTCAAGGATCAGTATTAGGACCTATATTATTCTTAATTTATATCAATGACTTGGAGGAGAGTATAACAAGTAACGTACTGAAATTTGCGGACGACACAAAACTGTTTAGAAAGGTTAATACTGATGGTGATAAACAACATTTACAAAACGATCTAGACAGATTAGTGAAATGGTCTGAGAAATGGCAGATGCTGTTCAATTTTGGGAAATGTAAATGCCTACATACAGGACATGGGAACTTGAATGTAAACTATAAAATGGGAGCTACTGTTCTTGGTACTACTGTAAAAGAAAAGGACTTAGGAGTTACAATAAGCGCTGATATGAAAGTTTCAGAGCAGTGTGGTATTGCAGCTTCAAAGGGTAATCAAATTCTTGGATTGATTAGAAGAAACATAACATATAAGGGAAAAAAGTTAATTATACCTCTTTATAAAGCAATAGTTAGACCTCATTTAGAATACTGTATACAAGCATGGAGACCATATCGTAAGAAGGATATAGATACGCTTGAACGCATACAAAGGAGAGCAACTAAAATGATTCCAGAACTTAGAGACCTTAGTTATGAAGAACGCCTGAAAGAATGTGGTTTAACAACTCTAGAGACAAGGAGGTTAAGAGGAGATCAGATTGAAGTTTTTAAGATATTGAATGGGTATGAAAATATTGATAGAAATATGTTTTTCTCACTCAAGAAGGATAGCAGAACTAGAGGACATGAGGTAAAATTAGTAAAGGATCAATGTAGATTGGACATCAGGAAGCACTCGTTCTCACAGAGGACAATAAATGAATGGAACAAACTGTCTACAGATTGTGTAACTGCTAGCAGCGTGAATATGTTTAAAAACAAGGTTGACACATATATCAGGAGGGCGGGTTATAAGTAGGTGAACATTGTTGGACTCTCGATAAGCCAATGGCTTCCTTGTCCACTTGCCATCTGGGCCTTTGGCTTGGATGGCAAATCTTGTTAAATCTTGTTAAATGTCTGCCATTGTTATTCTTATCACTGTATTTTGTATGGTTGCAAGTAACATGACTGAACACATGTGTATGATTGGCTACGATGGTCATAGAGTGCCGCACATTACACAACAATGTAAGAGGTTGTAAAACTGTCAAAGATGAATTTTCGTAGATATTGAACATGTTAAATTTCTACAATGATCAATGACGTGACGAAAAACCCGTCCATGATGGTTGTAGACCTGTGCCTCACACGATACGATGATCGCGTTGCGTATCCGTCGCACCGCGTAGTGTGCGGCAGGCTTTAATAATCTCCATAACACAAGTTATGACGACAACATAATGATAGACACTGTTTTTTTATGACTTCATTTGTCCTCAATTAATAACCACACAAATATGTGACCAAACGAACATGCAGCCACTTACATCCCGAAACGATTGCCTGTCAATTATATGTATGTACGTACGTACGCACGCACGCACGCACGCACGCACGCACGCACGCACGCACGCACGCACGCACGCACGCACGTATACAGTAAACCTCGGATATAATGAATTGGTCCCGATTTTTTCTTATTGAATTTCTTATGAATTTCTGCACATATAAAAAAAAAATTGTGGAAATTTTTGGATATAACAAACAATTCTGTCAGTCCCAATGGCCAAAATCCATTGAAATATCATCGGATATAACGAATCGACGATGTGAAATAAAAAAATGCAGGTCTGGACCCATATTTTGATCTCATGACCACCCTTGTTACGTATCTTCAATTCTACAATGTAGAAAACTGGCTAATAGCAGTAAGATTGTCAAATAACCCCGAGCGGAAACCCACTGGAATTCCCCATTGTCAGCGGATAGTTCTAACATAGTTTCGCTTTCCCAAAAGGTGCATGACCGCATACGTCACAAAATACCCGTGGAATTCCTCAATGCTGGTGCATCCATAATGAGGTCAGTGCCCCGACATAGTAAATAAATAGAAGCCTCTATAGTATGCCAAAAGGATAAAAACAATCTGTTGTAAGCCGTTTTTTCTTAAAATAAAAATAGTTCTATGACGGACACAACACCACTTAATAATATTGAGAATCTGTAACACCCTAAGCTTCACCACAAAGCGTAGGCATCGACGCTTTCATTTTATCGATCTCATATTTTCCCAGAAAATCAAGGAGGGGATCCCAGGGTTCATTTATAAGTTAGCTAATCCGATTTGTCCTCCTGTCTCGACGGTGTATTAATCACCCAATCACGTCATCGCTTTCAAACCCAATCGCAAAGCACTGTAAGATATGCAATCAAGAGGGCACTGTTCGTGTGTCCTTAAAAATGGTCATTGTTTGTGTGTCGTTAAAAGTGGCCATTGTTCTTGTGTCCTTAAAAGTGGTCACTGTTCTTGTGTCCTTACAAGTGGGCGTTGTTCTTGTGTCCTTACAAGTGGTCATTGTTCTTGTGTCCTTACAAGTGGTCATTGTTCTTTTGTCCTTACAAGTGGTCATTGTTCTTGTGTCCTTACAAGTGGGCGTTGTTCTTGTGTCCTTACAAGTGGTCATTGTTCTTGTGTCCTTACAAGTGGTCATTGTTCTTTTGTCCTTACAAGTGGTCATTGTTCTTTTGTCCTTACAGGTGGTCATTGTTCTTGTGTCCTTACAAGTGGTCATCGTTCTTGTGTCCTTACAAGTGGTCATTGTTCTTGTGTCCTTACAGGTGGTCATTGTTCTTGTGTCCTTACAAGTGGTCATTGTTCTTTTGTCCTTACAGGTGGTCATTGTTCTTGTGTCCTTACAGGTGGTCATTGTTCTTGTGTCCTTACAGGTGGTCATTGTTCTTTTGTCCTTACAAGTGATCATTGTTCTTGTGTCCTTACAAGTGGGCGTTGTTCTTGTGTCCTTACAAGTGGTCATTGTTCTTGTGTCCTTACAAGTGGTCATTGTTCTTTTGTCCTTACAGGTGGTCATTGTTCTTGTGTCCTTACAAGTGGTCATCGTTCTTGTGTCCTTACAAGTGGTCATTGTTCTTGTGTCCTTACAGGTGGTCATTGTTCTTGTGTCCTTACAGGTGGTCATTGTTCTTGTGTCCTTACAGGTGGTCATTGTTCTTTTGTCCTTACAAGTGATCATTGTTCTTTTGTCCTTACAAGTGGGCGTTGTTCTTGTGTCCTTACAAGTGGTCATTGTTCTTGTGTCCTTACAAGTGGTCATTGTTCTTTTGTCCTTACAGGTGGTCATTGTTCTTGTGTCCTTACAGGTGGTCATTGTTTTTGTGTCCTTACAGGTGGTCATTGTTCTTTTGTCCTTACAAGTGATCATTGTTCTTGTGTCCTTACAAGTGGTCACTGTTCTTGTGACCTTACAAGTGGTCACTGTTCTTGTGTCCTTTCAAGTGGTCATTGTTCTTGAAGTAAACATATTTCAATTCGGTAAACGGTATTCTGATCGTTAATGTATACCAGTCAGCATAGAATTCAACCTACTTAAAGTCTTAATAGAGCATGCCATTTTCCCAAAAATCTGAAGAAACATTTTGTGCAAGAGATCGATAATCCCAATATACCAGTTCACTAACAGTTACTTCATCAATTCAATGCAAAAAAAATATTAGAAAAGTTGTTTTGAGTTAACAACTTACGAATATTTACTAGCTCAGTTTGTCTTATTTTACAAGTTTTGTGTGTCAGTAACAAAACCTTTTATTTAAGCATAGTCAGTCACTGCCCATGAACTCTTTGTTGTACTAGCTAAACATACATTTGCACACTATTTGAGCTGAGAACATTTGTCCAAATTTGAACAAAGGGTCTGTGTGGCAATGTGAACCCCAATGGGGCCACCCCAATGGGGCATCTCAACAATGAGTAATTGGCTTGCTACTCCTGCATTGTTTCATTGATATATACTATAAATTTACGTTTACTATTAATATGTACATGTTACTTTGATACTGGGGGAAAGTGATTAATAAGTAATACATTTCTACTTTCTCCCTTTCCATTTGCGTTACTGATATTTGATGTGTATGTGTATATGTTGTAGTTTTTTATTTTCATTTGGAAATAAAGAACTGATTTGATTTGATTTGATTGAGCAAGTATTTCTGAATCCATCAAATTATCAGCCTATTGGTCTTTTCATGTTGTTTGAATAACGGCTCAGCCATTGTCTGTACATTGTTTACAATTACTAACAGTTAGAATAACATGCAAACAAACCTGATCTTTTTGTAAGTTTGTGGCAATAGATGTAATAGAAAAGTAATAGACTATTATCTATTACTTTAGGATCTTTTGAAAACATCTCATCTATTACTATTACAGGAAAAACATTTCTATCAATATATTCATACCCACTCAATATCTTAGAAACGTCAATCTAATCTCCTCTTAACCTCCTTGTCTCTAGGGTTGTTGAACCACATTCTTTTGGGCATTCTTCATAACTAAGGTCTCTCAGTTCTGGAATCATTTTAGTTCCTCTCCTCTGTATTCATTCAAGCGTATCTATATCCTTCTTACGATATGGTCTCAATGCTTGTATACAGTATTCTAAATGAGGTCTAACTGTTGCTTTATACAGAGGAATGATTAATTTTTTTGTATGTTATGTTTCTCCTAATCAACCCAAGAATTTGATTACCCTTTGAAGCTGCAATACCACACTGTTGTGAAACTTTCATATCAGCGCTTATTGTAACTCCTAAGTCCTTTTCTTTTACAGTAGTACCTAGAACAGTATCATAGTTTATATCCAAGTTCCCGTGTCCTGTATGCAGGCATTTACATTTACCAAAATTGAATAACATCTAACTAATTTGTCTAGATCGTTTTGTAAATGTTGTTTATCACCATCATTGTTAACATTTCTAAACACTTTTGTGTTATTCGCCGTATTACCCCATACCTGATCATTGTAGCATATCCAATGTTTGAATTATTTCATAATGTTTTCGTTATAGCATGACAGGTATACCACTCATATAACCACGTTTATCATTGTTATTGCTTGACTTACTAATCATTCTTCAACTTCACATTACAGTTAATGCACAAGGGTCAACTAGAGAAGTACACCTCGTTGACTTCTCGCAAGCGCAAGAGAACCGAGATCACTGCTACTGGTGACAATCCACCTGTGAAGCAGTTATGATTCGAACAGTGTGACCAGAAGGCTGGCTCTATGACACAACTGACAGTCGACCATCTGATCATGGATGTGATCACCAGGGGTTTGCTGCCATTCAGCATCGTGAGTTTGCCATCCTTCAAGGCGCTGGTGACTGGCGTTCGACCTGACAGGATAGTGATGTGTCGTGACACCGTCAAGAGTCTTGTGTCGCAATGACAACAGACTGTTGGTCGGTGAGGGGCAAGTCATTTATCGGTGTCACCACCCAACCCAGACAGCCTAGGGAGGGTCTCGGCTGCTCTTGCGTGTCGTCAGATGACAGGGTCTCACTCGTTCGATGTCACTGCCAGCTCCTTGGAGGAAATACACAGTATATATATATATACACACACAATACACTGTTCTATGGTTACGTTGGACACTTGCTGATGACACAATCGCCGTGAGATTCGTCATGGCGAAGGCACTTGTGGCACCTCTGAAGAGAAAGTCAATTCCATGACTCGAACTGATGGCCGCCATCATCATGTCTCGACTCGCCAAGTTCCTCGAGGACTCCCTAGATGGAATCGAGTCCAAACACTTCTGGATCGACTCACAGACTGTTCTAACCTGGATTCGCTCTGCTTCAGCAGACTTCAAACCGTTTGTATCTGCCCGCATTCAAGAAATCCAGGACACACATCCACGTTTCATGGACGAGGTTCGATACGTCCAGTCAAGCATGAACGCAGCAGATGCACTCACCAAGCCACTGCCAGTATATGAGCTGTCGACTTGGCATAAAGGTCTTCAGTTCTTGCTTCACCATGAAGACATGTGGCCACAGGACTCATTTGAACACGATTCTCAAGTGGAAGTCGAAACAAGCATTGAAGGTCATCTTGAGAAGGAAAGAATGCCTCAATGCCACTGTGTGCATCATGTACATGCCGCTGATGTAAATGTCACTGATATGACAATTGAGGAAAAGTTTGTTACTACAGAGCGATTGGCGCAGAGGAGCTGAAGTGCGCACAACTTGCTCTCTTCTTTCTCTGTCAGACTGAGTTCAGAGATGACCTAGACACGTACGTGATGCCAAGGGAATGATCCACGCTGACAGGATGCCTCGGCAAAGTGCCTCTTCAACCTGAGGTACGCCATCCGATCAGGTGCTCTTCCTCCTTGTTCCCTGCTGTACAGGGGTGAGGGTCAGGTACAATATTGTCGAGCCACTCTTTCTGTTCTTTCTTTCCATAGTTTTCTATCGGCCGCTCCCTCTCTCCATCTTTCATCCTCCCCCGATCTTCTCATGTCCCTCCTCACGCAGTCCTCCCATCTCAGCTGTGGCCTTCCCCTTTTCCTGCGTCCTTGATGTTTTTCCACCTCTGCTCTTTGCTAGTTTGCTTGCCAATCTTACCAAGTGGCCTGCCCATCTCATCCTGCTTCTCACCAATCTTCCTGTTAGGCTGCATTGCATCCCAACCTCTTTCCTTAGGTCGTTCATCCTTCTTCTGTCCACCCTCTTTGTTCTTGTTATTCGCCGAACCCAGTTATTTTCACACACTTGCTGCTTCTGTTGTTGTTGTTCTGTCAACGCCACTGTCTCCAGACCATACAGGCATGCTGGTGTAACACATGTTCTCAGGACTTTCCCTTTCAGCTTTTTTTTTAAATTTTCTGTCCAACATGACTCCCTCTACCTTTCTCCAAGCGTTCGCTCCCGCTTGTGTCCGACGTCGCACTTCTGCCGCTGAATGCCCATCCTCCATAACCATTCCTCCAAGGTACACAAAGCCATCCACTTGCTTGATCTCCTTACCATCCCACCTGATGTTCAATTCCTCTCTCTGGTGTCCAACCCACATCACTTCTGTCTTCTCTAGGCTCATTCTCAGTCCGTGCTTCTCGAACACCCCCTTCCATTCCGCCAACACTTCCTGTAGGTCTTGTTTGCTTTCTGCTATTATGGCCAGATCATCTGCGCACATCTTCCTGAGAATATCCTTCGTGCTGATCTTCCTGCTGATTATTTCCATCACCATGATGAACAGTAAAGGGCTAAGGGCACTTCCTTGCCTCAAACCGATGTTAACTGGAAACTCTTCTGACAACCCAGATCCAACCACAACTCTTCCTTTTGTTCTCTCATACATTGCTTCCACCATCCTGGCTTCTGCTTCTGGAACTCCCATCCATCTCACTGTTGCCATCGCCATCTCTCTTGGGACTGTGTCATAGGCCTTCTCCAGGTCCACAAATCCCACTGCCATTCTCCCTTGCATCCCCAACCTCTTCTCTACCATTTGTCTTAATGCAAACATCCCATCAGTCGTCCCTCTGCCCTTTCTGAATCCTTGTTGTTCTTCACCCAATTCTTCTCTACTTTCTTTCGCATCTTAACATCCAGGATCCTCTCTAGCAGCTTCATGATGTGACTTAGAAGTGTGATTCCTCGGTATTTCCCTGGGTCTTGCACATCTCCCTTCTTCTTCCATATTGGGACTATTAGCCCTGTCCGCCATTCCTCTGGTACTTTGCCTTGCCTCATACATGTATACAGCAGCCTCTTTGTCCATCTGATTCCACTCTCCCCCGCTGCCATTACCACCTCCACACGCATCTCATCGATACCAGGTGCTCTTCCCTTCTTCATCCCTTTCATCCCGGTTTGCATCTCTATATCCGTAATATCAGTTAACTCCACTTTCCTCTCTACATATGATGGTAATTCCAGATCGTTGTTATTTCTTTCCTGGTTCAGTAGCTCCTTGAAGTAGCTTTCCCAGACCTTCAGCACTGCCTCTTGTTCTGTCACTAACTTCCCGTTTCTATCCTTCATCACCGTCCCACCCTTCACGTCCTTACTATTCTCATCTCATCCCTGTCTTGGGCCATTTTGTATATCATCTTCTTTCCACCATCCTCATCTAGCTTGCTATATACATCTGCTTCCATATCTCTCCTCACCTTATCAACAGCTCTTTTTGCCGCTCTCTTCTTCTGCCCGTATGTGTGTATCATCCTTGCATCCGGTTCATTTCCTCTCTCCTTGGTCTTCTCTATTTCTTTCCAGGCTTCCTTCTTTTCACATACTGCCTCTGCAACCTCGCTAGTCCACCATCCTTGGTTACTACTCCTTGTCGTGTATGTCATGTATGTCATACATACAAAGGTTGTATCCCTTCATTGTTATTCTTAAACAGTATGCCTACCTTCCAAGGTCCGCTTGACTTCTGCAATCTCTGCATGCAGACGACCCTCCAGTGCAATATCAGATGCAACAAGATTCTGAATGTCCTGAAAACACAATGTCATAATTAATGATATGTCACATGCATAGAAAAGTTTTAATCAGAACCAATAATAAGCAGTATAATTCAAAATTCAACATCAGCGCTAATGACATTTATAGTTGACTGGAAGCTCAGCAGTAGAATGAGTATTGTAATATCAATTAGTCGAGTAATATGCAGGATATATCCTGAAAGGTCACAATCAGGGTTGATGACTTTCAACATATCCTTAACATTTAGTCCTCGAATTGTTACTGTTCAGAATGTCATGAAAGTGTAATGATGCAGTTGATTAACTTAACATGCCAGGACAGTTTCATGTTCATCCATGCCCCGGTATACGGCAATAATTTTGTGTGAACATGTGTGTTTAACTACTTTAGTAATACATTATGGGCAATGTCCACAAAATACAGCATCACTGGCATTGATATCAATATGTTTAACCTGACATATGTTACATGTTCATAAACTCAAATAAATGCTAAATACTAGACACACATTTCATATATTATGGTTTATCAGAATAAGGGGAGTTATGAGTAAAACAAACCAAACATTGCAGTTACACAGGGAAGATGCAAAATAATATTAACTTATTGTATTGCTACGTTACTCATATTATGTGTGTACCACAAATGGAGTACCTTTGACTCTAGACTAGTTATACGATGTCGAACCTCACTGATAATATTACATTTGTGGCACTTTGAGATTGTATTTGCCTAGTGATTGTTCGACACTTACCTGTCTGTGTCGTGAGTCTGCCGCAGAGAGAGCGAGTCGCCAGGCCTGACATTCATGTACCATGAATGCTGCATCTCTCACATCAATTGGAGTGGTCTCGATCTAACAACGAGGGTTCAATACAGTGCAGCAAGAGATGTTTAAAAAGAATTTCGAACATACGAACGCACGCGCGCGCGCGCGCGCGCACACACACAAGTTCAATATAACAGTGACATTCTGTTTGTACATGTAAATAACAAATAATTTCCTACTTTACTGTGCTTTACCACAATTAATATATAAAGTCAACATTCTCTATAACCCCCACTGAACATGAAGGACATCAGCTACAGTTAACATACAAAGTCAACATTCTTGATAACCCCCACTCAGCATGAAGGACATCAACTACAGTTAACATACAAAGTCAACATTCTTGATAACCCCCACTGAACATGAAGGACATCAGCTACAGTTAACATACAAAGTCAACATTCTCTGTAACCCCCGCTGAACATGAAGGACATCAGCTACAGTTAACATACAAAGTCAACATTCTTGATAACCCCCACTCAGCATGAAGGACATCAACTACAGTTAACATACAAAGTCAACATTCTTGATAACCCCCACTGAGCATGAAGGACATCAGCTACAGTTAACATACAAAGTCAACATTCTTGATAACCCCCACTGAGCATGAAGGACATCAGCTACATTTAACATACAAAGTCAACATTCTCTGTAACCCCCGCTGGGCATGAAGGACATCAGCTACAGTTAACATACAAAGTCAACATTCTCTGTAACCCCCGCTGAACATGAAGGACATCAGCTACAGTTAACATGCAAAGTCAACATTCTCTATAACCCCGCTGAACATGAAGGACATCAGCTACAGTTAACATACAAAGTCAACATTCTTTGTAACCCCCGCTGAGCATGAAGGACATCAGCTACAGTTAACATACAAAGTCAACATTCTCTATAACCCCCGCTGAACATGAAGGACATCAGCTACAGTTAACATACAAAGTCAAAATTCTCTGTAACCCCCGCTGAGCATGAAGGACATCAGCTACAATTAACATACAAAGTCAACATTCTTGATAACCCCCGCTGGGCATGAAGGACATCAGCTACAGTTAACATACAAAGTCAACATTCTCTGTAACCCCCGCTGAGCATGAAGGACATCAGCTACAATTAACATACAAAGTCAACATTCTTGATAACCCCCGCTGAGCATGAAGGACATCAGCTACAATTAACATACAAAGTCAACATTCTCTGTAACCCCCGCTGAACATGAAGGACATCAGCTACAGTTAACATACAAAGTCAACATTCTCTGTAACCCCCGCTGGGCATGAAGGACATCAGCTACAGTTAACATACAAAGTCAACATTCTCTATAACCCCCGCTGAACATAAAGTCAACATTCTTGATAACCCCCACTGAACATGAAGGACATCAGCTACAGTTAACATACAAAGTCAACATTCTCTGTAACCCCCGCTGAACATGAAGGACATCAGCTACAGTTAACATACAAAGTCAACATTCTTGATAACCCCCACTGAGCATGAAGGACATCAACTACAGTTAACATACAAAGTCAACATTCTTGATAACCCCCACTGAGCATGAAGGACATCAGCTACAGTTAACATACAAAGTCAACATTCTTGATAACCCCCACTGAGCATGAAGGACATCAGCTACATTTAACATACAAAGTCAACATTCTCTGTAACCCCCGCTGAACATGAAGGACATCAGCTACAGTTAACATGCAAAGTCAACATTCTCTATAACCCCGCTGAACATGAAGGACATCAGCTACAGTTAACATACAAAGTCAACATTCTTTGTAACCCCCGCTGAGCATGAAGGACATCAGCTACAGTTAACATACAAAGTCAACATTCTCTATAACCCCCGATGAACATGAATGACATCTGCTACAGTTAACATACAAAGTCAACATTCTCTGTAACCCCCGCTGAGCATGAAGGACATCAGCTACAATTAACATACAAAGTCAACATTCTCTGTAACCCCCACTGAGCATGAAGGACATCAGCTACAGTTAACATACAAAGTCAACATTCTTGATAACCCCCGCTGAGCATGAAGGACATCAGCTACAATTAACATACAAAGTCAACATTCTTGATAACCCCCGCTGAGCATGAAGGACATCAGCTACAATTAACATACAAAGTCAACATTCTCTGTAACCCCCGCTGAACATGAAGGACATCAGCTACAGTTAACATACAAAGTCAACATTCTCTGTAACCCCCGCTGGGCATGAAGGACATCAGCTACAGTTAACATACAAAGTCAACATTCTCTGTAACCCCCGCTGAACATGAAGGACATCAGCTACAGTTAACATACAAAGTCAACATTCTCTGTAACCCCCGCTGGGCATGAAGGACATCAGCTACAGTTAACATACAAAGTCAACATTCTCTATAACCCCCGCTGAACATAAAGTCAACATTCTTGATAACCCCCACTGAACATGAAGGACATCAGCTACAGTTAACATACAAAGTCAACATTCTCTGTAACCCCCGCTGAACATGAAGGACATCAGCTACAGTTAACATACAAAGTCAACATTCTTGATAACCCCCACTGAGCATGAAGGACATCAACTACAGTTAACATACAAAGTCAACATTCTTGATAACCCCCACTGAGCATGAAGGACATCAGCTACAGTTAACATACAAAGTCAACATTCTTGATAACCCCCACTGAGCATGAAGGACATCAGCTACATTTAACATACAAAGTCAACATTCTCTGTAACCCCCGCTGGGCATGAAGGACATCAGCTACAGTTAACATACATAGTCAACATTCTTGATAACCCCCGCTGGGCATGAAGGACATCAGCTACAGTTAACATACAAAGTCAACATTCTCTGTAACCCCCGCTGAGCATGAAGGACATCAGCTACAATTAACATACAAAGTCAACATTCTTGATAACCCCCGCTGAGCATGAAGGACATCAGCTACAATTAACATACAAAGTCAACATTCTCTGTAACCCCCGCTGAACATGAAGGACATCAGCTACAGTTAACATACAAAGTCAACATTCTCTGTAACCCCCGCTGGGCATGAAGGACATCAGCTACAGTTAACATACAAAGTCAACATTCTCTATAACCCCCGCTGAACATAAAGTCAACATTCTTGATAACCCCCACTGAACATGAAGGACATCAGCTACAGTTAACATACAAAGTCAACATTCTCTGTAACCCCCGCTGAACATGAAGGACATCAGCTACAGTTAACATACAAAGTCAACATTCTTGATAACCCCCGCTGAGCATGAAGGACATCAGCTACAGTTAACATACAAAGTCAACATTCTCTATAACCCCGCTGAACATGAAGGACATCAGCTACAGTTAACATACAAAGTCAACATTCTCTATAACCCCGCTGAACATGAAGGACATCAGCTACAGTTAACATACAAAGTCAACATTCTTTGTAACCCCCGCTGAGCATGAAGGACATCAGCTACAGTTAACATACAAAGTCAACATTCTCTATAACCCCCGCTGAACATGAAGGACATCAGCTACAGTTAACATACAAAGTCAACATTCTCTGTAACCCCCGCTGGGCATGAAGGACATCAGCTACAGTTAACATACAAAGTCAACATTCTCTGTAACCCCCGCTGAGCATGAAGGACATCAGCTACAATTAACATACAAAGTCAACATTCTTGATAACCCCCGCTGGGCATGAAGGACATCAGCTACAGTTAACATGCAAAGTCAACATTCTCTGTAACCCCCGCTGAGCATGAAGGACATCAGCTACAATTAACATACAAAGTCAACATTCTTGATAACCCCCGCTGAGCATGAAGGACATCAGCTACAATTAACATACAAAGTCAACATTCTCTGTAACCCCCGCTGAACATGAAGGACATCAGCTACAGTTAACATACAAAGTCAACATTCTCTGTAACCCCCGCTGGGCATGAAGGACATCAGCTACAGTTAACATACAAAGTCAACATTCTCTATAACCCCCGCTGAACATAAAGTCAACATTCTTGATAACCCCCACTGAACATGAAGGACATCAGCTACAGTTAACATACAAAGTCAACATTCTCTGTAAACCCGCTGAACATGAAGGACATCAGCTACAGTTAACATACAAAGTCAACATTCTTGATAAACCCCACTGAGCATGAAGGACATCAACTACAGTTAACATACAAAGTCAACATTCTTGATAACCCCCACTGAGCATGAAGGACATCAGCTACAGTTAACATACAAAGTCAACATTCTTGATAACCCCCACTGAGCATGAAGGACATCAGCTACATTTAACATACAAAGTCAACATTCTCTGTAACCCCCGCTGGGCATGAAGGACATCAGCTACAGTTAACATACAAAGTCAACATTCTCTGTAACCCCCGCTGGGCATGAAGGACATCAGCTACAGTTAACATGCAAAGTCAACATTCTCTATAACCCCGCTGAACATGAAGGACATCAGCTACAGTTAACATAGAAAGTCAACATTCTTTGTAACCCCTGCTGAGCATGAAGGACATCAGCTACAGTTAACATACAAAGTCAACATTCTCTATAACCCCCGCTGAACATGAAGGACATCAGCTACAGTTAACATACAAAGTCAACATTCTCTGTAACCCCCGCTGGGCATGAAGGACATCAACTACAGTTAACATACAAAGTCAACATTCTCTGTAACCCCCGCTGAGCATGAAGGACATCAGCTACAATTAACATACAAAGTCAACATTCTTGATAACCCCCGCTGGGCATGAAGGACATCAGCTACAGTTAACATACAAAGTCAACATTCTCTGTAACCCCCGCTGAGCATGAAGGACATCAGCTACAATTAACATACAAAGTCAACATTCTTGATAACCCCCACTGAGCATGAAGGACATCAGCTACAATTAACATACAAAGTCAACATTCTTGATAACCCCCGCTGAACATGAAGGACATCAGCTACAGTTAACATACAAAGTCAACATTCTCTGTAACCCCCGCTGAGCATGAAGGACATCAGCTACAATTAACATACAAAGTCAACATTCTTGATAACCCCCGCTGGGCATGAAGGACATCAGCTACAGTTAACATACAAAGTCAACATTCTCTGTAACCCCCACTGAGCATGAAGGACATCAGCTACAATTAACATACAAAGTCAACATTCTTGATAACCCCCGCTGAACATGAAGGACATCAGCTACAGTTAACATACAAAGTCAACATTCTCTGTAACCCCTGCTGAGCATGAAGGACATCAGCTACAGTTAACATAGGACTAACTGTCAGTTTTACCTGTCTAATCTCCAGGGCCGCCTGTTGTGCCACAGGGTCATTCAGCAGGTAACGGCTGTCCTGTAGTAAGTCAATCATAGTCGTCATGTACGTTGACAGTTCAGCTGTCGTTACTGTCATGGTTGACGTGTGCATCACAGAGTTTCGCACTTGTCGCACCTAAATGTGTTTGATAAAATAAAATCAGAACAGGAAATGACAAAACATCCCAAGCACATTAATTCAATTAAACACATAATCTGTGTTTGGTGCTTGGTGTGGTCCTCCCTACACAAGTGATCACAACTCAACTGACAGGTAGTGAGTATTTAGAGATAAAGATCACGAGCTGTTGTGTCCACTACAGGTTACACATATACTCCCTGTGTGGGAATACTTTACTTCCCAAGGCACGGACACCAGGTATAATGTAGGGCAGTCATATTAGATATATGTAATTTACAAAAAATCATATCATCTGACATAACTGCATTTGAGCAGACACATTGGCAAGTTTGCTGGTAGAACATGTTGACAGTTTAACTGTGGATTGTTAGACGCTTTCAATAGGCGGAAGGATTTTTGGCAATTTTTTCCGCCACAAGGCACGTGTGCATAGTAATTCATGCAGAAATTATTAAACATTGACGGGTATGGCACGTTCAGGCATTTTATAAAGTTAGAAGCACGCGACTTTGATTAAACTCGACCAGCATGTCAATGAGATGATAGCAACGGCAGGTAAGACGTTTTAGAATTTTTTAAGGTCCCGTTTTCTTATAATCATGCAAAACGTTAACATGGTCACCAATGGGAAACATAACAGTAGGTTGAACCCTTCGGTGTCTCTTCTGAGATGCACAGGCAATGTGGGGTGAACAGGCAATGCGGGGGTGAACAGGCAATGTGGGGGTGAACAGGCAATGTGGGGGTGAACAGGCAATGTGGGGGTGAACAGGCAATGCGGGGGTGGACAGGCAATGCGGGGGTGAACAGGCAATGCGAGGGTGAACAGGCAATGCGGGGGTGAACAGGCAATGTGGGGGTGAACAGGCAATGTAGGGGTGAATGAAATTGTGCGGGGGTGAACAGGCAATGTGGGGGTGAACAGGCAATGCGGGGGTAAACAGGCAAAGTGGGGGTGAACAGGCAATGTGGGGGTGAACAGGCAATGTGGGGATGAACAGGCAATGCGGAGGTGAACAGGCAATGTGGGGGTGAACAGGCAATGTAGGGGTGAACAGGCAATGTGGGGGTGAACAGGCAATGCGGGGGTGAATGAAATTGTATGGCACCCTACCACTGAGCCACCGCACACATCACTGAAGGTTTTTGGGCAGTGATAAAAAGAGAAATATGACACATGGAGCAAGTGCTAGTTGTGTATATGTACTTAGCAGTGACATTAAACATGTTGCATACATTAGTCATAGACACCACATCTGAGGGAAAACACATGGACAAGTTGAACATAATAAAACACATGGACAAGTTGAACATAATAAAACACATGGACAAGTTGAACATAATAAAACACATGGACAAGTTGAACATAATAAAACACATGGACAAGTTGAACATAATAAAACACATGGACAAGTTGAACATAATAAAACACATGGACAAGTTGAACATAATAAAACACATGGACAAGTTGAACATAATAAAACACATGGACAAGTTGAACATAATAAAACACATGGACAAGTTGAACATAATAAAACACATGGACAAGTTGAACATAATAAAACACATGGACAAGCAGAACATAATAAAACCTATTCCATAATTCATACTTATTAAAATGCTTTAACACCATCAGTTGACAGCACCACCAAGAGACCAAGGACTAACTGTCAGTTGACAGCACCACCAAGAGACCAAGGACTAACTGTCAGTTGACAGCACCACCAAGAGACCAAGGACTAACTGTCAGTTGACAGCACCACCAAGAGACCAAGGACTAACTGTCAGTTGACAGCACCACCAAGAGACCAAGGACTAACTGTCAGTTGACAGCACCACCAAGAGACCAAGGACTAACTGTCAGTTGACAGCACCACCAAGAGACCAAGGACTAACTGTCAGTTGATAGCACCACCAAAAGATCAAGGACTGTCAGCTGACAGAACCACCAAGGGACCATGGACTAACTGTCAGTTGACAGCACCACCAAGAGACCAAGGACTAACTGTCAGTTGACAGCACCACCAAGAGACCAAGGACTAACTGTCAGTTGACAGCACCACCAAGAGACCAAGGACTAACTGTCAGTTGATAGCACCACCAAAAGATCAAGGACTGTCAGCTGACAGAACCACCAAGGGACCATGGACTAACTGTCAGTTGACAGCACCACCAAGAGACCAAGGACTAACTGTCAGTTGACAGCACCACCAAGAGACCAAGGACTAACTGTCAGTTGATAGCACCACCAAAAGATCAAGGACTGTCAGCTGACAGAACCACCAAGGGACCATGGACTAACTGTCAGTTGACAGCACCACCAAGAGACCAAGGACTAACTGTCAGTTGACAGCACCACCAAGAGACCAAGGACTAACTGTCAGTTGACAGCACCACCAAGAGACCAAGGACTAACTGTCAGTTGATAGCACCACCAAAAGATCAAGGACTGTCAGCTGACAGAACCACCAAGGGACCATGGACTAACTGTGAGTTGACAGCACCACCAAGAGACCAAGGACTAACTGTCAGTTGACAGCACCACCAAGAGACCAAGGACTAACTGTCAGTTGACAGCACCACCAAGAGACCTAGGACTAACTGTCAGTTGACAGCACCACCAAGAGACCAAGGACTAACTGTCAGTTGACAGCACCACCAAGAGACCAAGGACTAACTGTCAGTTGACAGCACCACCAAGAGACCTAGGACTAACTGTCAGTTGACAGCACCACCAAGAGACCAAGGACTCTCAGTTGACAGAGCCACCAAGAGACCAAGGACTAACTGTCAGATGACAGCACCACCAAGAGACCTAGGACTAACTGTCAGTTGACAGCACCACCAAGAGACCTAGGACTAACTGTCAGTTGACAGCACCACCAAGAGACCTAGGACTAACTGTCAGTTGACAGCACCACCAAGAGACCAAGGACTAACTGTCAGTTGACAGCACCACCAAGAGACCTAGGACTAACTGTCAGTTGACAGCACCACCAAGAGACCTAGGACTAACTGTCAGTTGACAGCACCACCAAGAGACCTAGGACTAACTGTCAGTTGACAGCACCACCAAGAGACCAAGGACTAACTGTCAGTTGACAGCACCACCAAGAGACCTAGGACTAACTGTCAGTTGACAGCACCACCAAGAGACCAAGGACTAACTGTCAGTTGACAGCACCACCAAGAGACCTAGGACTAACTGTCAGTTGACAGCACCACCAAGAGACCTAGGACTAACTGTCAGTTGACAGCACCACCAAGAGACCTAGGACTAACTGTCAGTTGACAGCACCACCAAGAGACCTAGGACTAACTGTCAGTTGACAGCAGCATCAAGAGACCAATACCTGAAATGTGAATTTATATTGACAGCTATAGTAACTTGTCTAGTACATAATCTTACCGCTTGAGCTTTCGTGTTATCCAGGAAAGGGGTGAAATATTTGCAATTGATCAGTAGTTGCAATATGCCCGATGCATCAGTGTCATTAGGACTGACACTGGAAGGATCCTGTCTGTCCATGAAAGCTTTGGCAATTTGCCACGGTTGGACAGGCCACTGACTGATGTCACAGTTGCCAAACGTCAGCCTGGTTCTTGGTGTGGCTCGCTCTGCCACGATGTCAGCCAGCCATTGTGAACACACATTGCTAGGACAGGTAATCACATAGTTGTTGGTGTTTCTGTTATGCCTAATGTTTGTTGAAGAACATGGACCACTGCATTGTGTCGCTCCATGGTTGAGCAGCAGCATCTGGTGTAAGCCATTCATCCTAGCTCGGCAGAATGTTCTCATGGCTTCCATGGTGATGTGCAGCGCACGCGCGGCCTTCAGCCAGTTCAGATATTGCGGGTTATTCAACTGGCCAATGACCCCCGCAGTACCTCCTAAGGGTGCTGCCATTGCGGTGTTTACAGTGTATCCTACAACAGACAACACAACAAATGTTACATATGTTATGTGTTTACAGTGTATCTTACAACAGACAACACAACAAATGTTACATGTGTTATATATGTTATGTGTTTACAGTGTATCTTACAACAGACAACACAACAAATGTTACATGTGTTATATATGTTATGTGTTTACAGTGTTATGTTATGTTATGTTATGTTATGTTATGTTATGTTACTGTTGGGACTGTTTATATTATTTATGCTATGCATTTGTTTAAAATATACAATTACATACATGTTAAGTTTCAGAAATGCAAATGCAGGAGAACCGCGTGTAAATCGGAGGGTCTCAGGGTATAAGACAATCCTCACCATGCATAGAAATTACACCAGATCAGCTATGGTTCCCAATACATTGAATATGTACGTACTATTAAATGGTACACTGACATGTTAATATAAAAATTGTGGCATTTGAAATTTTTTTTGTGGACTAATAGTGATAAAATAACATATTTACTGCTCAGATACCGAGTAGTCTAGGAATAAATTGTTGTGTTCCTTAAATAAATTGTCTTACAACAAAAATTTCTTACCTGACTGATAGTAGCCTACATATTGTATTACACGCGCAACTAACATAATAATTAATGGCAGGGCTAGAACTGGAACATTTTCTTTTCTTCAAAGTTTGTGATCCTGTGATGAATACATTTGAGACCATAGGTGACTTAGGTATTTTTGCATTTGGGAAACCTATTTTAAAAATAAGTTTTTTCTTTCATGATGTAATGTTTCACGATTATGACAATGATCAAACATATATGAACTAAATAGAAATCTTATAAAGTGGAGATGTATTGATGGGCATCATTTAACATAGTGCACATCAATGATCCACAATGACGGATCGTTCGTTTAACACGTATAAAGAACACAACATCCAAGGCACAAAGACACTGTTTAGCCAAGTCTCTGTTGTCCTGTCTATACAAAGCTTAATTAAACTAACCCCTGCTGTTGTTGTGGGCGTAAAGGGAGGAATTGACAATCTTTTGTTAGCTGAGGCCAAAAAAAATAGGTTTTGTTTCATTACAAATCCGGGAGATTTGTCCTCCCATGCGGGAGACTGGGAGATTTGATAGATTTCCTGGAGTCTCTCAGCGACTCTGAGAGACTTAACATGCATGCAATTAATAAATAGTTTAAATAGACAGTAGGATATCAAATTTACCCTTAATTATTCAGTTATCCAATAAGTTGAACTAGGCCTTAGGATTAGCTTTGTCAGATAACAGAGCACCAAAAAAACTATCATGTGCGGAAAAACCTGATGAAATCATATTTCAAGTAATGTGACATAGAGCCGTCTTCATGAGAATCATTATCAGAAAACAGCACAAAATGCGTATAGGTCCACAACAATGGTGTTGCACATTTTGAAGAAACCTGAATCAGGTTCGACACTCAGAAGAGGAACCGCCATCGCGTGCAAGCTTAGGCCTGACAAGGGTGGTGTATGCTTTCGCCGTTACTTCTTGTGAGCCATATGTAGGTTTCTTTTGATTATCCCGAGAGTTTTATTTGCTTTAGGGGTGATGTTATCGATGTGGGTTTTCCATTTAACATCTCACTGTAATTTGACTAGGAAGAAATAAAGCAGTAGGTACATAATGTTTGTATAAATAATTGAATACTTAATTATACATAGAGTACCTTGAGACCTTGTTTTAGCGACATCTGTTGTTAGAAATTAGCCATAGGTAGTAATTCAGTGTAGCTTAAAGGTCAGAGATTTTGTTAGTGCGAGTGATATTACGGTTTGTTGTCATCAGCTGGGTAGATAGAAAATAAGTAGCAAGTACATATTTGTAAATTTTATTAAAACCTAAATAATCCAGCATAAAGTGTGTATGTGAACACAAAAACAGTCTTTGTGAAGACTACCCAGTATAAATTGTAAACGTAACTGATTATAAAACAACATAAATTAAATTTCTAACATGGTGCCGTGCAAACAGCATGTAAAGGCGAAGCGTAAATTGACATGTTCTAGCTGTGTAGTCCAGATGTGTAAATTGACATGTTCTAGCTGTGTAGTCCAGGTGTGTAAATTGACATGTTCTAGCTGTGTAGTCCAGGTGTGTAAATTGACATGTTCTAGCTGTGTAGTCCAGGTATGTAAATTGACATGTTCTAGCTGTGTAGTCTAGGTGTGTAAATTGACATGTTCTAGCTGTGTAGTCTAGGTGTGTAAATTGACATGTTCTAGCTGTGTAGTCTAGGTGTGTAAATTGACATGTTCTAGCTGTGTAGTCTAGGTGTGTAAATTAACATGTTCTAGCTGTGTAGTCCAGGTGTGTAAATTGACATGTTCTAGCTGTGTAGTCCAGGTGTGTAAATTGACATGTTCTAGCTGTGTAGTCCAGGTTTGTAAATTCGTGGAGAGGTTCAGGTAGATGATGTTTATTTCTAGTGTAGGGGGTGCAGGACCATGAAATGTCTACAGATGTACAGATGCAGGTAGATGAGTTAAAGCAGATGGTTTTGATGATGACAGGGCTGGGTTGATGGGATACCACCAAAACTGCTTAAGGAAATTGTAGAGCAAAAATGTTTAATTTGTCACTAGAAGATGGAATAGTTACACATTTATTTAAGGGGGGATTGAGAAACAAGTCAGACAATTATAGACCAGTGAGTTTAACATCAGTTGTATGCAAATTATTAGAAACGTTAATTAGAGACCACATGGTGGAATTCCTTGTAAAACAAATTAATAAAAACATCTCAACTTGGGTTCGTTTTTGACTGGTCAGTTAAAGTGGTTGACTGATCAGTCAAAGTGATCAACCGGCATACATGTTAATTGTATCAAATCTCCTGTTCTCCTGGACAGGAGTACAAATCTCCCAGATTTCTGATGAAGCCCAAACTATTTTTGTGTGGCCTAACAAAAGCTCATCAATCCCTCCCTGTACTCAAGCCCACAACGACAGCAGGGACTAGTTCAATCATGTTTTGTGAAGAGCGGACAAATGAAACTTAGCTAAACAGTAACATTGTGCTTTGCCTGATGTTTAAGTTAATTATACGTGTTAAGCAAACGATCCCCTATTATTGCCCACATGTGTACACCAAATTCAAATATTGCCCATCAATACATCTCCAACATATAGGGGAAGGAAGTGTTAGTTGAGCCATTTCTAATTTTTTTTATCTAGAGCACAATATTTAAAAAAAAAATTTTTTTACTCTCATAAACTATGATTATTAGTAGATCATTTTATACCAAAATAATACATCTAGTATGCATAGATAATTACATGCAGCTGATTCAACTAGGGTTGGTAAGGTGGCTAAACTAATACTTGGCCTAGAGCCAGTGTAGCGTAACTTAGGTAAATGCTTTATTTCAAAACATTACGTAGACCATTTACTAAAATTTAATAACAACTCAGCCAACACATCTACCCTATGAGTACAGCACGTCTCTGACAAGTCTACATGCTTAATTAATAAGTTGACACACTTAATTAATGTGGCCTTACAGGCCAATCACAGCTAGTGTAACTAACTGCTAATATGTATTTGCTGGAAAAAATGAATTCCTTGATGTATTTTGGGATAAAAAACACTCGTTTTCGTTCTTTAACCGCTGCTCAACTAACCCTCCCTTGGGACTAGGGTGGCTCAACTAACCCTCCCTTGGGACTAGGGTGGCTCAACTAGCCTCATTTTGACAATTAAGCTGTTTTAATTAACTTCTCATTAATGTGTGGAGTGATGTAAATAATCTTCTTCCCTGTGCACAATTAAATCATTTGTAAGTGCACAGACAATAAAGTCTGGTCACGTGCGTTGATAGTTTACACACCAGCAGACATTAATCACAATCACAAAGTTCCGAAAAAATTTCAAAAAACATTCTTTTAACTACATTTTCTGACCATTGTGACAAATGACACTTACTGTACGTCAATCGTGTTCTAATAACATGTTCAATCACTGCGTGGTACCATGTAACTGTCGCTCCTGTAGTTTCCTGGGAAACATGGGTGGCTCCACTAACCCAGTGGCTCAACTAACACTGCCTTCCCCTACTTAACATGGGGGGCTCCACTAACCCAGTGGCTCAACTAACACTGCCTTCCCCTACTTATAATAACTTTTATTTCATTCAAATATATTTGATTATTGTCACAATTGGAGCACATTATGAAAGACATAATTAAAGATATTTTCATCAGAAAATGTCTCCATCAACTAGGATCTCAACTGCCTGTCACCCAGGATCCATTTCTAGCCCCGTCAGTAAATATTATTTTAGCTGCTTAAGTGTAATCAAATATGTACGCTACTGCCTGCTAAGTAAGGGATTTTTGTCATATCGTAATATATTTCAGGAGTTGAAACAAAATTTGTGTAGCATCAGAGTTTTTTAGCCATGTTATATATTTTACTAGTCCACAAAGAATTTTCTACCGCAGAAATGCCAAGTTCCAACCATAAGTCGGAGTAATGATGTCGAGGCAAAGCCCCGACGACGACTGACGAAGGTGGCTGTGACAAACGTTTAAGGTGCTTGCGGAGAAATATCAGTACATTAGCACCATTAGTGTCGAAGTTGTGTCTACATATACGTTAAGTAACACTATTTTTTATCATTAATATGCAATAACTCTCAAACTATTTCACTCACTAGTCTGAAATTTGGCATAGGTAAATTTCACAACAGGTCCAACAAGTGTGCCATAAACACAACATCGGAGGGGCTCAAGAATACTGCAGGATGATTTCATATGGAATCAGTGTTTCCCCTGGCATACAACAAGCCTCGCTGTTTTTTATCCCTGCATTGTCAACAATGATGCCACCGGACGGAGTGTGGACAAACTAGATTATACATACAAGATGGCTTCCAAGCAGCGATTGCGTTTGGTGGAAATGTTGAACACAGACAAAAAACAAAAAAGGTCACTGAACTAGCTAAGATGCCTTGTGCGCTAAATATTAATACTGATATGATATGCAAAGTACTGTTATTTGCAGCAAATAAAGTGTGCAGTATTATGAGCCAAAGTACTGTTGTGTGCAGTACTGTGAACAAAAGGGAGTACTGTTGTGTGTAGTACTGTGAGTCAACTACTGTTGTACGCAGTACTGTGAGACAAGGTATTGTTGTGTGCAGTACTGTGAGCCAAAGTACTGTTATGTGCTGTGCTATGAGTCAAATACTGTTGTGTGCAATACTGTGAGACAAGGTACTGTTGTATGCAGTACTGTGAGCCAAGGTACTGTTATGTGTTGTGCTGTGAATCAATTATATACTGTTGTGTGCAATACTGTGAGCCAAGGTATTGTTGTGTGCAGTACTGTGAGCCAAGGTACTGTTATGTGCTGTGCTGTGAGTCAAATACTGTTTTGTGCAGTACTGTGAGCCAAGGTATTGTTGTGTGCAGTACTGCGAGTCAAATATTGTTGTGTGCAATACTGTGAGCCAAGGTACTGTGAGCCAAGGTACTGTTATGTGTTGTGCTGTGAGTCAAATACTGTTGTCTGCAGTACTGTGAGCCAATATATTGTTGTGTGCAGTACTGTGAGCCAAGGTACTGTTATATGCTGCACTGTGAGTCAATTAAATACTGTTGTGTGCAATACTGTGAGCCAAGGTATTGTTGTGTGCAATACTGTGAGACAAGGTACTGTTGTATGCAGTACTGTGAGCCAAGGTACTGTTATGTGCTGTATTGTGTGTCAAATACTGTTGTGTGCAATACTGTGAGCCAAGGTATTGTTGTGTGCAGTACTGTTAGTCAAATATTGTTGTGTGCAATACTGTGAGACAAGGTACTGTTGTATGCAGTACTGTGAGCCAAGGTACTGTTATGTGTTTACTGTGAGTCAAATACTGTTGTGTGCAATACTGTGAGCCAAGGTATTGTTGTGTGCAGTACTGTTAGTCAAATATTGTTGTGTGCAATACTGTGAGACAAGGTACTTTTGTATGCAGTACTCTTAGCCAAGGTACTGTTATCTGCTGTACTGTGAGTCAAATACTGTTGTGTGCAATACTGTGAGCCAAGGTATTGTTGTGTGCAGTACTCTGAGCCAAGGTACTGTTATGTGCTTTACTTTGAGTCAAATAGTGTTGTGTGCAATACTGTAAGACAAGGTACTGTTATGTGCTGTGCTGTGAGTCAAATACTGTTGTATGCAGTACTGTGAGCCAAGGTACTCTTGTGTGTAGTACTGTTCAAGTACCGATTAAATAGAGATTAAAAAAAAAATTTCTATGTGTGTAGTTGTAATAGTATAAGGCCATTTTCACAATAACGGGGGAGCTGATTTTCTCTACATCACTGGTATTTTTAATTCAGTAAATGGCAGTAGCCTAGCAATGTTTGTATCCAGTTATTAAACAGACACATAACAGACACCATATAATATAAACTAATACATAAACAGACAGATTTTCTAAAATTACCAATCTGAAACAGAATTCGCGATTTGACATGGAATCACTGAATTTTACATGAAATAATATTCAATACAACAATGATTGAATAACAAGTTTTCCTGCTCACAGGCTTTATAATCTAGTCTTCTAGTCACACACTATCCAGGAGACACAAAACATTGATAAAAAGTGACTGTGGACGTTTTCTTTTCTTTGCCTAGTGACGGGGGTGTGGCAGAAAGTGGGACGTTGGTCCTAACAAATTGTGGGATGTTGTCCTCAAAAACAGGTGGGAGATGGGATCGAGGTTGGCCCCAAAACAAGTAGGGGATAGGAGGTTGAGACCCCTGTCAGCCTAGTATAAACAATCAGGAGAGGGGTTATTTATACATTTATTTAATGGGTAATTGATAAAATAAAGACAAAAACTGACATGTAAAATTCAGTGATTCTGCATAAAATCTCGAATTCTGTTTCAGATTTGTAATTCTGGGATTTCTGTCTGTTTATATATATATATATATATATATATATATATATATATATATTATATATATTAATTTATACTGCTGAAGAGCATGCTACTTGCAGAGATACAGAGGCCAGTGAAAAATTAAGATGGCTGCCATTTCCATGGCAACATATTTCCATGACAACTATAGTTGCATCTCATAGAAAGCTATGGACAAGTGTGTAAAGTTTCATCCACCTAGTGATGCTTATAGACATTGTAATGTTTCAACTGGTATGTGCAAACTTTTAATGTTATTTTCTGAGATACACATTTTTTACATTCTTTGTTGCCTATTTTTAGCACATTTATGTTAGTTTTCAGCAGAATTTCTTGACATTTCTCGTAGCACATGATGAAAGTGTGCTAAAGGGCATGCCAAATTTTTTTTTATAACATGATTCATTATCAAAAAAGTATGTACAAACATAGGCCAGCAACAAATATTTGAAATTGTTTTTTTTATTTTACAAAAGTCTAAAAAAAATTTGTTATTATCTCCATGGCATGCCTCGTGGGATTATGCAATGTATCTGTGTGCCAATTTTTATTGAATTTGAACCAACAGTTGCTGAGACGCTGAGGCCTTTGAAAAGTCAATATGGCTGATGTTTCTATGACAATAACAAGTTTTAAAAATCTCAAAAATTTACAGTTTCTACCTTTCCATTCTTTGTTCCCAGAAATTTCAATACTCAGAGTTAAAAAATAAAAGTTCTTCCCACCAGCCCGTGTCCTTAATAAGTGTCCATGCTGAAAGGTCATTTTTGCTGGTCAATTTTGCACCATAGTGTGATATGATGGGGCTTTGTTTTAAAATGTTGAGTGATGTCAGCTGACAAATGCATAAATAAGTTGAGCCACCCATGTTTCTCAGTAAACTACAGCAGCAACAGTTACTTGGTACCACCCAGTGATTGAACAAGTTATTATAACACGATTGACGTATAATAGGTTACGTTTATCACAACGGTCAGAACATGTGAGCTAAAAGTATGTTTTTTGTTTTTGAAAATGTTAGTAATTGTGATTAATGTCTGCTGGTGTGTAAACTATCAACGCACATGACCAGACTTTGTTGTCTGTGCACTTACAAATGGAGTAACTATGTATAGAGAATAGGATTATTTACATCACTTCACGCATTAATGAGAAGTTAATTAAATAAGTTTAATTGTCGAAACGGGGCTAGTTGAGCCACCCATGACCCAAGGGAGGTTTAGTTGAGCCACCCATGACCCAAGGGAGGGTTAGTTGAGCCACCCATGACCCAAGGGAGGGTTAGTTGAGCACTGGTTAAAGAACAAAGACGAGTATTCTTTACCCCAAAATACATCAAGGAATTCATTTTACCGAGCAAACTGGGACATTGGATAGCAACAAAATAGCAGTTAGTTACACTGGTTGTGATTTACATGAGTCTATATTAATTGTGTTGACTTATTAATTGATCGTGTAGACTTGTCAGAGACGTGTTGTACCCATTGGGTAGATGTGTTAGCTGAGTTGTTATGAATTTTTTTATATAAGGCCTATGTAAATTATACAAATAAAGCATTTATGCAACTTACGCTGCACTGCGGCTCAACTTACCCCACACAAAGTGTTAATTCAATCGATCGATCAATCAATCAATCAATCAATCAATCCTTTATTCCAACACACAATTACGATACAATAAATGACAAGTTGGTTGGGCCAGCTTACAAACCCTATTTGAATCAGCTAGATATAATTATTTATGCATGCTAGATATATTATCTTGGTCTAAAATGATCTATTAATAATCATAATTTATGTGAGTATAAACAATTTTGACTTATGAATATGATTGCGCCCTAGACATCAAAAAGAATGAGAAATGGCTCAACTAACACTGCCTTCCCCTACTTGTGGCACCCTCTATATTTGGTAAATATGACCCCATGTGAACCTGTAGCGGCCCCTGGAGTCTGGCAAAAATATGACCCCTTGTGAATGTGTGGCGCCCTCTGGAGTATATCAAGAAAATATATATTTTTCAAATATGTTTTGTGGAAAAATGAACCCCCTTGTTATAAGCTGGCTACGGGCTTCTTTCAAACTGAGTGCCAGCTGAAACCAGGTTGCCTCCCGTCCAAGACCTGCATGTCACTTTATGTTATGAATATGTGGAGGCCATGTAGCATGGTACCACAAGAAAGAGAGTAACTGACTTGCTAACTCTCAGGTGTTTCAGTGACCAGATATTTTCTGAAACTATAACATTTTCTGCTTACAAGTCTTCATGTTGTTTGAATAACGGCTTAGCAACTGTCTGTACATAGTCTACTGCTCTCTGCCTGTTACCAACTGAGGTAACAGGCAGAGAGCAGAGGTGACTTGGTAACACAATATTATTTTATAGTTGGAATAAGATTCTGTTTCAGCAAATCAGATAGTTGTATAATACAATTATTTGATTTGAACCCCCTTCTGAAAAGTGTGAACCCCCCAATAACATGAAGATAATAATTTTTTTAATGTCAAACCCCCTTTTAAAAATGTGAACCCCTCCCACAATATTTTTTATTATTTTTCATCAATGTGAACCCCCTTTTCCAAAATAGTGAACCCCCTTCTCAAAAGTGTGAACCCCCCAATAATATGAAGATAACACTATTTTCATAAACGTCAACAGCCTTTTTGCTAAAAATGTGAACCTCCTCAAAAGCGTGAAACCTCCTCTCTAAAGCATGAGTCCCCAGTAAAAAAGAATGAACCCACCAATATTATTATTTTCCTATTATTGTAAAAATAATATTATTTTCATATTATTGGTGGTTCACGCTTTTGAGATGGGGGTTCATGATAAGGGGTTAACATTTTAAAAAAGGGGATTAATATTTTTTTGGAAAACGGGGTTCCCAAAAAGGGGGCGTTACGTGAACCCCCTGAACCCTCTTGGTTACGAGCCTGTGAAAGTTCATATTTATCTTTACCATGGATACAGGTAATCATCACATCATCTCATCACCACATCAAGTTTCAGTGCCTGACTTATACACTGAACAGTGTATTGTGTACTGTGTAGACCTTTCATTGTAGCACCACTCATGTCTGGTGGCAGTGAATACACTGGCTGTAGTCTACTCCTCAGTAATAATTGGTCAATTATCTATGGCCTCAGACTAGTGACTGTTTGACAGTCAGAGTCTCCACAGGATGACATACAAATGGAATGCACAACACATCAGTAATACCAAGTTTACCTGAACACCTAACTGGAAATAAATTCAATGAAAATATTCAATGTTTTAATGGATGGACATTCCAGTTTGTTGGATTACTGCATTAGCCAAGGAAGGCCGAAGGAGTCGGCCAAACTATTCTCAGAATTCAACCAAGTTTCTTGAGAAGCACTATGGGAAAGAAAAAACCAGGAACCAATCAAACATTAAATTAGAAGGCACAAGTGGAGCTGGATGGGCCATACTCTCAGGAAGTGGAGCTGGATGGGCCATACTCTCAGGAAGTGGAGCTGGATGGGCCATACTCTCAGGAAGTGGAGCTGGATAGGCCATACTCTCAGGAAGTTGAGCTGGATGGGCCATACTCTCAGGAAGTTGAGCTGGATGGGCCATACTCTCAAGAAGTGGAGCTGGATGGGCCATACTCTCAGAAAGTTGAGCTGGATAGGCCATACTCTCAGGAAGTGGAGCTGGATAGGCCATACTCTCAGGAAGTGGAGCTGGATAGGCCATACTCTCAGGAAGTGGAGCTGGATAGGCCATACTCTCAGGAAGTGGAGCTGGATGGGCCATACTCTCAGGAAGCCGACACAACACTTCAGAGACAGACTGTCGTGTGATGTCACAGGCACTCATTTGGAAACCTCAGGGCAAAGGGAAAGGGGAAGGCCAAGAAAGACCTGGCACAGAGAGGCACAGAGAAGTAGAACCAGAGATGTCAAAAACAAAATACAAATGGAAAGAGTTGGAAGCCCAAGCTCAAGACTGTGTCCAGAGGAAATTAGTCGTTGATAGCCTATGTTCCACAAGGGAGTGAAAAGATTTAAGTCAAGTAAGTTTTCAGAAGTAAACAACATGTATATTCCATTTCTGTAAAGCTAGTTAAATATTAATTAAATTAACATTAAGTTAATTTAGTTATCCAAAACAGAGTTCTGAAGAGTAGGGTGCACACACTGCCGTCCCTCGTTACACCGTCCATATACTTTGAACAGGTAGATACACAAATCTCTAGATCTATTTGAACAGGTAGATACACATATATCTAGATATATTTGAACAGGTAGATACACATATCTCTAGATCTATTTGAACAGGTAGATACACAAATCTCTAGATCTATTTGAACAGGTAGATACACAAATCTTTAGATCTATTTGCTGCCGTACAAAGACAAAAGGCAGTAACTGCAGAATTTAAAAAAATTAGATTATTGAACCATCAACTTTAGTCATATCTGCTCTATTCTTTGTCAAAGTTTGGTGGTTCTAGCACATCATATTTCTAAGTTAAAGCAGTTTGAACTGTACAGTCACTGCAATAGAGCATATACTTTTAAAGCCATTTATTTCATTTTGACTTCTTTTAGGAGGTACTGTGTTTTGCCTAAGTTGCAGCTGGACAGTACAGTTGAGGTATATCATAGGTAACTAATGGACACCAGGTTAGCATCATTTGCTGGACCTCATCATCTGTTCATCAAGCCATCCTCAGGGTGAGGATTTCACTATGAAATAATGTTCTCTCCCTCTATGAAATATTCACGCCTGCATAATTAATTAATGATATGTTCTTAGTAATTCTGCTTTGTACATAACTTGTTTATACCAAATAAAACCATGCAGGAAAATATATTGCACATTTTATTAATTTGTAATGCTTTAATTACTATTGTCCAAGTAATTAGTGATTATTCACAGATATTATGATATTGTGATGTTGATTTTACTAAAAACAAATAAAGATGTGTTTACATAGTTGTTGTTTATTTAACACTTATTCCAACTGTGTGCACTATAGATTAAACTAGTACACACATTTGTCAAGTTGTCAATCAATTAATAAAAAAATTATGCCATAAAGGGGAAATTTGCAAATTTGATAGAGTGGGTGAATAATCCATTATAAAATCCACACTGGGGGGTGTTTATTTCTAATGAAATATTCACCCAAGGGTGAGGATTCAGTGGGGTGAAAATGTCATCTCACATCGGTGTCTCAATGGGTCTCAATGTTATATAGACTGGTTCCTGGACATAAAATATCCTCAGACGTATGTAATTATATAGAAAGTTTTTTAATACAAAAGCAGGTAATTGAAATAATGGTGTCTTACAATGGTAGTGATTTATTAAGTGAAAACTTAACGATTCCAATGTGAGGCAGGAATTAATTCCCTTTAAAATTCAGTCCCTTTAAAAGTCATTCAGCACACTAGTCAATAAGGAACCAGTGTTAAAACCTGCCTGAAATGGAGAACCCACGAGCGTGTGGTTAGACCATGGCGTGTTACAACTTGATCAGTCGAGTAAACTTTATTTTGTTTTGGCATCATGACTTTTTTGACAAACATAAATGGTACCACACAAAATAATAGTATTACTATAGATCTATATTTGATGTTATTAATACGTTTTTTATTTATGGTCTTATGATTTTAATACTAATCTGTCTCAAAAGACTCTTGTTTTTGCAGCACTCGCTGCTAGTGGATGTCGCCATATTAGTTGTCAATGCACTCCCTATCTGAGAGGTACATGCCTCGCCCGGCCTGACAGTGATAAGAAATGACATGAGCGTGCCGAGGGCCAGGAAGTACCAGTTAGCTAACTAACACTCACTAATAGTAAGACACGTTTAAACTCACCTGTCTTGTTCACCAGCAAACAGCACTAAGTTATATCACTCATTGTCGACATACAGGAGTCACTTGGCCTCAGTCGTCAACCGTCAAGGTAAGGAACTACAGGTAAACTAATTGCGTGACATGAAAGTGAGGCTAAACAGTCGTCACATGATCACCCCTGTCGCTGCAGGGTTGAGGTGACAACAAACCCACCACCCCAGTAAGTGATTGACAGGTCCTTGGTGCTGCACACACAAGCCAGTATGATAATAACTATTTCTCTTGATGAAATGACGGCTGGCATACTTCGGCAGTTGAGATCTTTACTGAATGGTAGCATGGCAGACTGTGTGGAATTCAAATTATAAAAGAATGTTTAGAACTTTACAACCAAAGTAGAAACTGTCATCCAATGAAAATAGTATCGCCATGTATCGGGTAGTATCAAAACAATGCCTCAAACTTGAACGTATTAGTTGGTTGCCAGTCCAGCATGTGGCGCCACCATTGTGTACACCCCTGTGCCGGTGAGGAACAGAATCGCCAGGCCTCACAGAATACTTGCTTTCAAATACACTCTACATAGCTGTACAACTGTCACTTTTAGAAAATGTTGTCATTCTGTCACCAAAATGTGTGCAGAAATGCAGAATGTTAAATGTAACCTCCTCCTGTGTCTGCTTGAATAGGTCTTGATAGGTAAATGTATTGCTTCACATCTTGTAGTTGATGTGAGACAGCTTTTGGAAGTTTCTCACACTTTCTGCCTGTTTCCACTGGCGGAAAGTATCAGAAATTGAAAAGAAACAGGTTTATGATGGTTTCCGCCACTGTCTCGGTGAAAAAAGGTTTCCGACAGTGGAAATGCAACCCTGAATATGTGTATTCAAAAACAATCTGTTTGGAATTTTTTTTATTTGAATAGTATTAGATTTTTGCAAACTATTCCTTAAATTCGAGTACTGTAAGATATGAGTATTCATATTTGAATACTTTCACATTGTAATGTATTTGTGCTAATACAAATACCCTATGAATACATCATTCATTGAACTCATATACCAGACAGTGTGACATATAGTGTTAACTTTAATTAACACACAATACCAATGACTGTATATTTACTATTTTGTGATTGTGATACTGTCTCTCGTGTACAGAACATTATGCGCTTTACTGTGAGTCAAATACTGTTGTGTGCAATACTGTGAGTCAAGGTACTGTTGTGTGCTGTGCTGTGAGTCAAATACTGTTGTGTGCAGTATTGTCAGCCAAGGTACTGTTGTGTGCAATACTGTGAGACAAGGTACTTTTGTGCGCAGTACTGTGAGACAAAGTACTGTTGTGCGCAGTACTGTGAGACAAAGTACTGTTGTGTGCAGTACTGTGAGCCAAGGTAATGTTGTGTGCAGTACTGCAATACTGTGAGTCAAGGTACTGTTGTGTGCTATGCTGTGCTGTGAGTCAAATACTGTTGTGTACAGTATTGTCAGCCAAGGTACTGTTGTATGCAATACTATGAGACAAGGTACTGTTGTGCGCAGTACTGGGAGACAAAGTACTGTTGTGTGCAGTACTGTGAGCCAAGGTACTGTTGTGTGCAGTACTGTGAGTCAAGGTACTGTTGTGTGCAGTATTGTCAGCCAAGGTTCTGTTGTATGCAGTACTGTGAGCCAAGGTACTGTTGTGTGCAGTACTGTGAGCCAAGGTACTGTTGTGTGCAGTACTGTGAGACAAAGTACTGTTGTGTGCAGTACTGTGAGCCAAGGTACTGTTGTGTGCAGTACTGTGAGACAAAGTACTGTTGTGTGCAGTACTGTGAGCCAAGGTACTGTTGTGTACAGTACTGTGAGCATAATCATTGCATTAAAGGCATGTCTTTTAAGTGGTTATGATAGTTCAAATTAATATTATCTCTTCTGCCGTTTTTTCTATTATTTTATATCAATGATTCATTGGTATTACCTGTTATCTTTGACTTGGTAACTTCACCTAATTTGTTTCATTTTATTTGTAATTTAGCCTGATTGCTGCTTGTTACGCAACTTATTATTTATCATTATAATGATATAATTATCATTGGTTGACAACGACCAGTTATATATATATTCAACTGTAATTGTTTTTCCTAATTTGTGTTTGCCTAACTGATTACAGCCATGAAGCTCTGCTGTTTAACCTGAAACTGTATTACAAAGTACCTGTTTGTACCTGTTTCGTTTCTATATTTTGTATGTTTGTATACAGTTTCGAAAAATAACCTCACTCACTCACACACACTTACACTCACACAGAGGTGTTGCTGGTGTCATTGTGACTACCTCACACCCTCCAAGGTGTTTACTCCTCTCCTAGGTGACTTACAGAGGTGTTGTTGGTGTCATTGTGACTACCTCACACCCTCCAAGGTGTTTACTCCTCTCCTAGGTGACATACAGAGGTGTTGTTGGTGTCATTGTGACTACCTCACACCCTCCAAGGTGTTTACTCCTCTCCCAGGTGACTTACAGAGGTGCTGTTTGTGTCATTGTGACTACCTCACACCCTCCAAGGTGTTGTTGGTGTCTGTGTAATGTTGTTGGAAGTGTTTATCTTTGTAGACAATAAAAACACTAAGAAATGTGAAATGCATAGTATATAAAATTTGTCTGACCTTTGATTTGACAATGCCAATTTAAATGTCAAATTCATTAACTTTTTTGAAGCATACATATTTGATAATAATCATTGAAAGTTTGATGATCTATGTACAATTGTAATATTTTAGGAGTTATAGCATTTTAAATGCACCTTCTTCTTATGTTGCTGTTTGTGAATTAGAAGACAGGATTCAACAAAAGTGTACACACACCACTGAACCCTTTACTTTTTCATCAATCATGTACAAAATGCACTCACTGAAATTTTTGTTTTAATCCAAAGCCACGATGAAAGTAAAATTTACTAGCTCACTGAAATTTGTGTTTCAATCTGAAGACACGATGAAAGTAAAATGCACTGTTCAAGATAATGTCCACTCTGAATACCGCGTAACATGAGTTACAATTAAATGACACTATGAACATGAACTATGAACTATGAACACTGACAAATGACACTATGAACTATGAACACTATGAACAAAAGACAAACTGATCTTCTAATTGTCAAAAAAGTCAACTCCAAAATAAAACACCACCTTTCTAGTTTAAAGCCACATCCCAAAACACGTACCACACAGACAGTTTTGATGATTGTTGGTGACAAATATTATTTCACTGATCACATTCCTACAAGTATTTTTGCTTATTTGCTATTTAATTAAGGAAATGTTGTGGAAATATGCCTTTTGATTATTTCAGGCAGAACAGGCAAAGAAAGTGGGGATATTTTTTGGTTGCATTCCTAACTACAATTAATGCTAGGAAATGGTTGTTTGTTATGCAATGTTTATTTGAAATACATCTGATAACATTTAATGCGCAGTCAGATGCATTCGTAAAGCTGTGGATTTTGTTTGATTTTGCAGACCTTAACAGCATTTAACATGTCACAATTAAATATTATACAGGTCTGTCATTCTGCCCAAATGTTAATTGAATTCTTTAACTTGGATGTAGTGCTCCACATTGAAACTGTATTTGGTCATCAACATTTGACCCTCCTGAGACACAGCTCCCCTCATTACTGTTAAAATGTATTTGGTCATCAACATTTGACTCTCCTGAGACACAGCTCCCCTCATTACTGTTAAAATGTATTTGGTCATCAACATTTGACCCTCCTGGGCCACTGCTCCCCTCATTACTGTTAAAATGTATTTGGTCATCAACATTTGACCCTCCTGAGACACAGCTCCCCTCATTACTGTTAAAATGTATTTGGTCATCAACATTTGACCCTCCTGAGACACATCTCCCCTCATTACTGTTAAAATGTATTTGGTCATCAACATTTGACCCTCCTGAGACACTGCTCCCTCATTACTGTTAAAATGTATTTGGTCATCAACATTTGACCCTCCTGAGACACAGCTCCCCTCATTACTGTTAAAATGTATTTGGTCATCAACATTTGACCCTCCTGAGACACAGCTCCCCTCATTACTGTTAAAATGTATTTGGCCATCAACATTTGACTCTCCTGAGACACAGCTCCCCTCATTACTGTTAAAATGTATTTGGTCATCAACATTTGACCCTCCTGAGACACAGCTCCCCTCATTACTGTTAAAATGTATTTGGTCATCAACATTTGACCCTCCTGAGACACAGCTCCCTCATTCCTGTTAAAATGTATTTGGTCATCAACATTTGACCCTCCTGAGACACAGCTCCCCTCATTACTGTTAAAATGCCCTTATGGCCATATTCTGGTCAAACTGACCTTGTCAGGGTTTATTGGGGGTAACCTTGCAATACGCTCACAGATCACCATGCTTGCACAACAGGCATGTCTGGAGGGGATATTTTAGGCAGAAGCTGGGATCGGTATGACGTTTAAAAGCAGTGTTCGAGATGTTTTGGGATGGCTTTAAAACTTACCAACCAAATATTTCCATAGAAAAGGGTTAACTTTTAACCCCATCAGCCCCTGGCTACAGACATGGTGTTTGTGTGTCTCTCTATCTGGTTTCATATCTGGTTCAAAGGATTGTGAAATACTGCCTGGACTGTTGTCTGTCAGCACAGGTCAACCGTGATTAGTTGAAAGGTTTACAGAAAAAACATTCATATACAGTGAGTCATCGGTTTGGCCAAACCGCTCGATGATCCATTATATAATCTGTTTTTGGGTAGCTATTGTGGGAACACCTCTGACACGGTCATTCGCAATATAGAGGCTGCCCGAGATAACCTGTGGCCATTATGGAGCATAATATAATGCTAACATGACAGTGAATCTTGTGCAGTAGGCGACATATACAACACAACAAGAAGAACACAAATATTTAACACGCTATTGTGTCAACAAAGAATTCATCGTACCAACAATAACATTTACTGTTATTACACAGAACCTCTTCTCAAGTCGCTTGAGTAATTTTGAACACGACTGAGCAGACGTTAGCATAGATGTGCAATTGGTTCGGCACGACGGTTTCTTTTTGGTATCTAAAAGTTCATTTTAGCCAATTATATCAGTCACTCATAGATTTAGATATGCCACACCGTGTGATCTTAACCAACAAACCTTGTTCTACCCTATGATACAATTATATCAGTCACTCATAGATTCAGATATGCCGCAACGTGTAATCTTAACCAACAAACCTTGTTCTACCCTATGATACAATTATATCAGTCACTCATAGATTTAGATATGCCACACCGTGTGATCTTAACCAACAAACCTTGTTCTACCCTATAATACAATTATATCAGTCACTCATAGATTCAGATATGCCGCAACGTGTAATCTTAACCAACAAACCTTGTTCTACCCTATGATACAAATATATCAGTCACTCATAGATTCAGATATGCCACACCGTGTGATCTTAACCAACAAACCTTGTTCTACCCTATAATACAATTATATCAGTCACTCATAGATTCAGATATGCCGCAACGTGTAATCTTAACCAACAAACCTTGTTCTACCCTATGATACAATTATATCAGTCACTCATAGATTTAGATATGCCACACCGTGTGATCTTAACCAACAAACCTTGTTCTACCCTATGATACAATTATATCAGTCACTCATAGATTTAGATATGCCACAATGTGTAATCTTAACCAACAAACCTTGTTCTACCCTATGATACAAATATATCAGTCACTCATAGATTCAGATATGCCGCAACGTGTAATCTTAACCAACAAACCTTGTTCTACCCTATGATACAATTATATCAGTCACTCATAGATTTAGATATGCCACAACGTGTAATCTTAACCAACAAACCTTGTTCTACCCTATGATACAATTATATCAGTCACTCATAGATTCAGATATGCCGCAACGTGTGATCTTAACCAACAAACCTTGTTCTACCCTATGATACAAATATATCAGTCACTCATAGATTCAGATATGCCGCAACGTGTGATCTTAACCAACAAACCTTGTTCTACCCTATGATACAATTATATCAGTCACTCATAGATTTAGATATGCCACACCGTGTGATCTTAACCAACAAACCTTGTTCTACCCTATGATACAATTATATCAGTCACTCATAGATTTAGATATGCCACAACGTGTAATCTTAACCAACAAACCTTGTTCTACCCTATGACACAAATATATCAGTCACTCATAGATTCAGATATGCCGCAACGTGTGATCTTAACCAACAAACCTTGTTCTACCCTATGATACAAATATATCAGTCACTCATAGATTCAGATATACCGCAACGTGTGATCTTAACCAACAAACCTTGTTCTACCCTATGATACAATTATATCAGTCACTCATAGATTCAGATATGCCGCAACGTGTGATCTTAACCAACAAACCTTGTTCTACCCTATGATACAAATATATCAGTCACTCATAGATTTAGATATGCCGCAACGTGTGATCTTAACCAATAAACCTTGTTCTACCCTATGATACAATTATATCAGTCACTCATAGATTTAGATATGCCACACCGTGTGATCTTAACCAACAAACCTTGTTCTACCCTATGATACAATTATATCAGTCACTCATAGATTTAGATATGTCACAACGTGTAATCTTAACCAATGAACCTTGTTCTACCCTATGACACAAATATATCAGTCACTCATAGATTCAGATATGCCGCAACGTGTAATCTTAACCAACAAACCTTGTTCTACCCTATGATACAATTATATCAGTCACTCATAGATTTAGATATGCCACACCGTGTAATCTTAACCAACAAACCTTGTTCTACCCTATGACACAAATATATCAGTCACTCATAGATTCAGATATGCCGCAACGTGTAATCTTAACCAACAAACCTTGTTCTACCCTATGATACAATTATATCAGTCACTCATAGATTTAGATATGCCACAACGTGTAATCTTAACCAACAAACCTTGTTCTACCCTATGATACAATTATATCAGTCACTCATAGATTTAGATATGCCACAACGTGTAATCTTAACCAACAAACCTTGTTCTACCCTATGACACAAATATATCAGTCACTCATAGATTTAGATATGCCACAACGTGTAATCTTAACCAACAAACCTTGTTCTACCCTATGACACAAATATATCAGTCACTCATAGATTTAGATATGCCACAATGTGTAATCTTAACCAACAAACCTTGTTCTACCCTATGATACAATTATATCAGTCACTCATAGATTTAGATATGCCACACCGTGTAATCTTAACCAACAAACCTTGTTCTACCCTATGACACAAATATATCAGTCACTCATAGATTCAGATATGCCGCAACGTGTAATCTTAACCAACAAACCTTGTTCTACCCTATGATACAATTATATCAGTCACTCATAGATTTAGATATGCCACAACGTGTAATCTTAACCAACAAACCTTGTTCTACCCTATGATACAATTATATCAGTCACTCATAGATTTAGATATGCCACAACGTGTAATCTTAACCAACAAACCTTGTTCTACCCTATGATACAAATATATCAGTCACTCATAGATTTAGATATGCCACAACGTGTAATCTTAACCAACAAACCTTGTTCTACCCTATGACACAAATATATCAGTCACTCATAGATTTAGATATGCCACAATGTGTAATCTTAACCAATGAACCTTGTTCTACCCTGTAATAAAAATTTATGTTTTCATAACTTCTCCATCACAAAAAGAAGCTATGTTTTGGCTATCTGGTGAATGAACATCCTGTCAACTTTCAAGTTTTAGCTATCTGGTGATTGAACATCCTGTCAACTTTCAAGTTTTAGTTATCTGGTGATTGAACATCCTGTCAACTTTCAAGTTTTAGTTATCTGGTGATTGAACATCCTGTCAACTTTCAAGTTTTAGTTATCTGGTGAATGAACATCCTGTCAACTTTCAAGTTTTAGTTATCTGGTGAATGAACATCCTGTCAACTTTCAAGTATTAGTTATCTGGTGATTGAACATCCTGTCAACTTTCAAGTTTTAGTTATCTGGTGATTGAACATCTTGTCAACTTTCAAGTTTTAGTTATCTGGTGAATGAACATCCTGTCAGCTTTCAAGTTTTAGTTATCTGGTGATTGAACATCCTGTCAACTTTCAAGTTTTAGTTATCTGGTGATTGAACATCCTGTCAACTTTCAAGTTTTAGTTATCTGGTGAATGAACATCCTGTCAACTTTCAAGTATTAGTTATCTGGTGAATGAACTTCCTGTCAACTTTCAAGTTTTAGTTATCTGGTGATTGAACATCTTGTCAACTTTCAAGTTTTAGTTATCTGGTGAATGAACATCCTGTCAACTTTCAAGTTTTAGTTATCTGGTGATTGAACATCCTGTCAACTTTCAAGTTTTAGTTATCTGGTGAATGAACATCCAGTCAACTTTCAAGTTTTAGTTATCTGGTGATTGAACATCCTGTCAACTTTCAAGTTTTAGTTATCTGGTGAATGAACTTCCTGTCAACTTTCAAGTTTTAGTTATCTGGTGATTGAACATCTTGTCAACTTTCAAGTTTTAGTTATCTGGTGAATGAACATCTTGTCAACTTTCAAGTTTTAGTTATCTGGTGAATGAACATCCTGTCAACTTTCAAGTTTTAGTTATCTGGTGATTGAACATCCTGTCAACTTTCAAGTTTTAGTTATCTGGTGAATGAACATCCAGTCAACTTTCAAGTTTTAGTTATCTGGTGATTGAACATCCTGTCAACTTTCAAGTTTTAGTTATCTGGTGAATGAACTTCCTGTCAACTTTCAAGTTTTAGTTATCTGGTGATTGAACATCTTGTCAACTTTCAAGTTTTAGTTATCTGGTGAATGAACATCTTGTCAACTTTCAAGTTTTAGTTATCTGGTGAATGAACATCCTGTCAACTTTCAAGTTTTAGTTATCTGGTGATTGAACATCCTGTCAACTTTCAAGTTTTAGTTATCTGGTGAATGAACATCCTGTCAACTTTCAAGTTTTAGTTATCTGGTGAATGAACTTCCTGTCAACTTTCAAGTTTTAGTTATCTGGTGAATGAACATCCTGTCAACTTTCAAGTATTAGTTATCTGGTGATTGAACATCCTGTCAACTTTCAAGTTTTAGTTATCTGGTGATTGAACATCTTGTCAACTTTCAAGTTTTAGTTATCTGGTGATTGAACATCCTGTCAACTTTCAAGTTTTAGTTATCTGGTGAATGAACATCCTGTCAACTTTCAAGTTTTAGTTATCTGGTGAATGAACATCCAGTCAACTTTCAAGTTTTAGTTATCTGGTGATTGAACATCCTGTCAACTTTCAAGTTTTAGTTATCTGGTGAATGAACTTCCTGTCAACTTTCAAGTTTTAGTTATCTGGTGATTGAACATCTTGTCAACTTTCAAGTTTTAGTTATCTGGTGAATGAACATCTTGTCAACTTTCAAGTTTTGGCTATGTTGTGATTCAACATCCTGTCAACATTGAACGACTGTTGACAATTTCATCATCCGTGGTTGAAGCAAAACACAGAAATATGTGCAGCCATTGCATCTCTAGCATACTTGAACCTGGCTACAGTGAATGTCACAAAGGGATGTATGTGCCATGTTGCTTACACAATTTTATGCGGAATAACAGCACCCATCCACCTCCTAGTTATCATCCACCCAAAGAAGTAAGGTTTGACGCAGTAATCATACTGGTTCTTAAGTAACCCAGTGGATTATTTCACATACTTGTATAATTGTCTATTACATTTAATCTATGATATGTCATTAATGAAAATGTTATGATGGGATGACCCCCACCGATATGTGGTGAACTGTCATTGCTAGCTGGTGTAATACTATATTTATTAATTGTACACGGTAGCTGAAGGAAATATAACTAATATTGTGATCAATGTCAGTCAGCTGTCATGGTATGTCAGAGACTGTTTGCAATGTATGTCAATACCATTTTGGGGCTGGAATGTTGGCACGGACTATAATTGTATGCTAATGAATGTAAAACTGAAAGTGCAAACATACATGGTTGTTGGTATATGATTAATAAATTGTCATTAATTTGCCCTATTTCACTCTACACTGGACTTGCGTTGTTGTTCTGCATAAAGGATTATCTTCTTCTAGATGTACCTAAATAAAGTTACATTTGTTGAAAGGATTTTGGTAATGCTTTAAGGAATTTATCTCAACTGACACTACATCCATTGTTATTTCCCTAGCTTGTTTTTCTAAAATCTGCGTGCGTGCGTGTGTGCATGCGTACATATGTGTGTGTGTGCGTACATACTTGCATGCTTGTTTGAATGTGTTTGGAGAGGTGTGTGCGTGTGAGCGTGGGTACGTGCAGCACAATATGTAAAAAAAATACAATAATGAAAGACATCTTTAGTTACAAATTTGATTATTGATACCTTAATAACTAGCTGAGTTACCCAGCGTTGGACAGGGAGTAAAGGCAGCCATATGTCTTTTCCACTGATCTACATTATTATATTATAGGCAGTGTTGGGAAGTTTGATTTTCATAATCAATCATCGGTTTGGCCAAACCGATTGATGATCGTCGTACCAGGACAGAATATCACCTGGTAAAACATAACAGAACAGAACGTCATCAGACAGAACATACCAGGACAAAATGTCACTTGATAGAACATGCTAGGACAAAATTTCATCTGACAGAACTTTCCAGGACAAAACGTCACCAGACAGAACATACCAGGACAAAATGTCACTTGATAGAACATGCTAGGACAAAATTTCATCTGACAGAACTTTCCAGGACAAAATGTCACCAGATAGAACATACCAGGACAAAATGTCACTTGATAGAACATGCTAGGACAAAATTTCATCTGACAGAACTTTCCAGGACAAAACGTCACCAGACAGAACATACCAGGACAAAATGTCACTTGATAGAACATGCTAGGACAAAATTTCATCTGACAGCACTTTCCAGGACAAAACGTCACCAGACAGAACATACCAGGACAAAATGTCACTTGATAGAACATGCTAGGACAAAATTTCATCTGACAGAACTTTCCAGGACAAAATGTCACCAGACAGAATATACCAGGACAAAACGTTACCAGGACCTGATAGAGCATGCTATGACAAAATGTCACCTGGCAGAACATACCAGGACAAAATAGTACTTGATAGAGCATGCTATGACAAAATGTCAGAACACACTAGGACAAAATAACACCTGGCAGAACGTACAAGGACAAAATGTCACCAGACAGAACACACTAGGACAAAATAACACCTGGCAGAACGTACAAGGACAAAATGCCACCAGACAGAACACACTAGGACAAAATAACACCTGGCAGAACGTACAAGGACAAAATGTCACCAGACAGAACACACTAGGACAAAATAACACATGGCAGAACGTACAAGGACAAAATGCCACCAGACAGAACACACTAGGACAAAATAACACCTGGCAGAACGTACAATGACAAAATGCCACCAGACAGAACACACTAGGACAAAATAACACCTGGCAGAACGTACAAGGACAAAATGCCACCAGACAGAACACACTAGGACAAAATAACACCTGGCAGAACGCACAAGGACAAAATGCCACCAGACAGAACACACTAGGACAAAATAACACCTGGCAGAACGTACAAGGACAAAATGTCACCAGACAGAACACACTAGGACAAAATAACACCTAGCAGAATGTACAAGGACAAAATGCCACCAGACAGAACGTACCAGAATAAAATGTCACTAGACAGAACATACTAGGAAAAATTTGTTTTTACAAAAAAAATAATATCAATTATATAAATAGACATAATTCCTGAAATTACCAATCTCAAAACAGAATTCGCGATTTGATGTGGAATCACAGAATTTTATAACAATGGTTGAATGGCATTGTTTCCCACTCACTGGCTTTGTAATGCAAGTCTTCTTGCAGCCAGAAGACACCAAACATTGATCAACTGTACCAAGTGTCTAAGTGAGTCGGGAGTGTGTTCTTTTTTTGCCTAGTGAGGGGTGTATGGCAGGAAGTGGGAGGCAGGTCCCAAAATCTTGGGATATTGTCCTTACAAATAGGTGGGAGATGTCATTCAATCATTGTTGTTTTGAATATTATTTCATGTAAAATGTTTATAAATATATATATATACATTAATTTATATTACTTTGTTTTTTCCATGCAACCTGTTTTTGCCCCCAGTTTTGGTGTCAGCCCTCTAGATTTTGGCAAAGTGGGTGTCCGGCTGCCCCCCCAGCCTATGTTTTGGGCCTACGTACCTATAAGAGTTACTAAAACATAACTATTTGTAATTAAATTAAGAATATCATGGCAGTGATTTACTAGGAAAACTTTGTTGAACACACATCATCTTAATTTCATGGGTTGCACCATATTGTTAGATAACCGTACGTCACTAGTGTCATAGTCTGGCAATATTCGCTCATGAAATGAAAATATATTTGCATACACATATTCCTATACCTGCTAGTGCCCTGCTTGGACCCGCAGCGCAGCCCGGCCCAGCTCGCAGCCCGCGCCGGGCCTCTACATAATTTCGCAGGCTGGGCCTGGGCTGAAAAAATTTAAACACATCGGGCTTGGGCCGGGCCTGGGCCTAGTGTGAGCGGGCCAGGCCGGGCTTGGGCTGGGCCTGGACTTAATAAAAATATTCATACAAAACCCAGATTATTAATTTTATCATTAATAAAAATTTATTATAAATTGTTCATAAAATATTTGCATACAAAGACATTTGTTCAAGGGGCATTTGTTCACATTTTTTATTGTAGATTCTTGTTTCAATTAATTATTCAAGTATTGTATCGTTATTACTGAGGATAAACAGGGTGTTGTATTCTCTGGGTTTGTATATACTATGTGCATGACTTTGCACACCTGCATAATGCATTGCATAGTATTGCATATAATGCATACACAATACACACATTACACAGTACATATTACTACTAGATAGTACATAGCACATACAGAATATAGATGTTACAGATGCATATTTTTTGCATGAATCTAGTCTTTTGCATAGACCTAATGGCCCCATACCAGGCGACTTAAGTTCACCTGGCTGGAAGCAGCCAGCCCCAAATGTTTACTTTAGACTTTTTGCAGAGGCAATCAAGCCATGATTAACCATCAACTTATCACCCTTTGACCCAACCAGTGGACATTATATTGTCTAGTTCTTCCCTCCAAACATTGCCCGCCTGAATGACCAGCCCACTGGCCACTGCCCACTACCCAGTAGTGCCAGTACCCAGTACCCACCCCAGTTGATATTTTTCAATTGTGTTAACTAGTGTCTACTGTTTAGTGTCTACAATTTCCCCAGTACTGATTCATTCACACTTGTACTAATTCACACATGTCTGAATGTGATCTGTCTCAGGCTAGTGACTGCAGGCCTGCTGGAAATGCCACTGGGTGTCAGTGCCAGTGGGTGACATTTAATTGAAATATCAATTAAAGCCAAATTAACTGCCCTTACTGGTAACATTAATTAATTAAATTATGTTAACTTAGATGAGTTAATTCAATTAACAACTTAAATTGGGGGTTATGGCTTGCATTAAGGTTAAGGAGAATAATAACAATAAGTCTGTTTTACAGTTTATTTGTGTTTCGTCTTTCTTATAAGATTATAGGTTTATCTTCTCTAAACTTAGAGGGTCGCGGGCTTGCGGGCTGCGGGCTTACCCATCTTTGGCCCACGGGTATGGGCCTGAAACTTGCGGGCCGGGCCAGGCCTGGGCCAAACATTCACGGTTTGGGTTGGGCCTGGGCCTAAACTCTGGTTTGCGGGCCTGGGCCGGGCTTGAAAAATTTGTGCGGGCCTGGACTCTAACTGCTATTTGCGGGCCGGGCTTGGGCTCAAATTATAGGCCCGCGCAGGGCACTAATACCTGCCAACAGGATATGGCCATGCTGTTTGCATCCAAACTCAACTGATGTCACATATTTTGGCATTTGTTTACTAGACTAGTCCTCTTTGTGTCAAAACAGAACACATGTTTGAGACTTTGCGTTGGTTCTGTGACCTCACTTAATATGTCACAAGTAGTCTCAGTCACCCAAATTTCATAGAACTGCACATGCGCTTATTGATTGTGCTGGTTAACATATCAGCCGTCAGTCAACTGGAGAAATTACTGGAACATACAACTTTTAAACCACTGGAGTGATATGCTTGATTTTAGTTGCACATGGTTAGTTTTTATATTCTCTTTTAGGTGCATGGCCCTAAAACCATAACTTTTGTTTCGCCTTAAAGCTATTGGTAAGTGTACATGTTGAGTGGTACGGCAGGGCTTTGTTTAAAAATGTTGAGTGGTGTCAACTGACAAATGCATAGCTTACCCGGGTAGACGTCAAATGGTCAGGTATGATTCTGAACTAACACAGCTCAAGACGTAATTTACAAGTCACAGCACTTGATGAAACATGAATGTCTTAACAATTTCCATGACCACATATTTCTTATTGTCTTCATGAAAATGTTAATCAAGTTGGTGTATATAAATCAGTCTATGTGTTACCTAGCTACATTTGTACAAAGAAACATGTAGGTGACTAGATGTTGGACTGGAGGAACACCAGATGGCTTCAGCTGGCAGTAAATGGTTTCCACTTATCTCCAGCAAACATCATATCTGGTGTACCCAAGGCTCAGTACTTGGCCCTGTCCTCTTTCTACTTTATATAAATGATATCACTGACACAATTCACTCCAACATACAACTTTTTGCTGATGACTCAATTGTTTATAGAGAGATTCGCTCACCTGCAGACCATGACATACTACAAACAGACATTAAAAAACTAACAGACTGGTCAAACAAATGGCAAATGAAATTCAACACATCAAAATGCCACCTGCTCACAATTACTCACAAGTCTAAACCTAGCCAGTTCACCTACACCATCTCAAACCAGCCGATTTCTCGAGTAAATTCACACGAATCCAGGACAATTCCCCACTCGGACAATTCCCCACTGGACAATTCCCCACTGGACAATTCCCCACTGGACAATAACCCACTTGGACAATTCCCCACTCCATAATGACAAATTTGGACAATTCCCCACTCTTAATTTTTTATAAGTGTCTTTTACATGTTTATCAGAGTATTATTTCTTTGATTGCACTTGAGAGGATGATTGTGTAATTGAACTTGATTACACCTGGTTGATCTTTGTGCACAAGGAAGCCACAACAAGGTGGCTTCTAACTATTTCTCTCTTGCCTTCAGCTTTTTCGCTTCTGCTGGATCAGGATGATCCATTTTGCTGTAAAAATAAAGTAATTTCAGAACAATGTCCAACATGGACAGTGCAACACATTTTTTTAGGGTATTCAAATATCTTTGCTACTTTTCATCATAATGATCGTTTTACAACAATGATATTCACTTGCTAATATCACCAGCTCAATCATAATATGACATCCTAATTTTTTATTTGAAAAACTTCTTATCACTAGCCATTTCGCTTAACCTTTAGGCAAACCAAAAAATTTAACAACACATCAGGTTTTCTCTTTGAAAACAAAAACATTGTATTGTTCGATAACAAAATTACATTATCTAAATGGAACTGATGGTACTTCTCCTTTGAACCAAATAAATAATAGTAGATGGTATCATGACACTTCAAAAGCAGTCCAAAATGTTTTAATTTAGAATTTCTAATACCAAAAATAAATGCGTATAATTATGTTATACACATGGTGTGGGCAACAAAATCAGATGTACTCATTTAGCTGGTTGAGGGAGCTAATATTGTGTTCATGCTTCTCCACACAACATGCCAGGCAAAATAGACAGATTTCTTTCATTTGTATGAATTTACTTGATAATCAGATACATTACCTGTGACCTTTTGAACAATTTATACCCTTGGATAAGATGATTTCAGTACAGATACCTGAAAGGCTTGAGTCAACATGTGCAAAGAAAATGGTGAACAGCTAAGCTTAGAACTGCTTCCACAACTGATTTAGCCTGTCTCAAATACGGTTCATTGGTGTTCAAATATATAGTGTGTGAATAGTTTATGTAACATCCGCAGTCTATTTAATAAAAATTGCCTTGTTTTTCAAATCATGAATTTTTTTATTTCAATTGTTAGATCTGGTAAGGATCAAAATAGAGAATATCCAAAATGTTAAACATTGTGTGGGTCAATCCTGATCATGGGCATGACTTCCATCCTCTCACCAATCACATGACAAATATAAAAGGAGGCATCCATATCTTCATGTAATTTTTATTTTTACACATGAAATGCCATCTTTGAAAGTTTTTACATTTTTAAGCAAAAATACCCCCATTTTTAGGCCCTCATATAGCTGTAGAAGAGGCAAATCTTGATGAACCTTGCCAAAGTTGTCTTTGCTGAAAGATAAGACCATTTTTTCGTAAAGGTGGTTCTGTAATTCTTAAAGGTGGTTCTGTAATTCTTAAAGGTGGTTTTGTAATTCTTAAAGGTGGTTTTGTAATTCTTAAAGGTGGTTCTGTAATTATTAAAGGTGGTTCTGTATTTGTAACAGAACCGTAATGTGTCTTGATTTCATCAGACTGATGCTACAATCAGCATTGAGGCTATCCCATTCAGCATGAAAGCACATTTCTAGAATTTAAGTTAAATAACTGGTGTCCCTGTCTGCAACATGGCAAGCAAGTTAATGAAACATAATTACATTGCACAAATGTCTCTAAAACAGGAAAGCACAAATTGAAAGCACATTTCTAGAATTTAAGTTAAATAACTGGTGTCCCTGTCTGCCACATGGCAAGCAAGTTAATGAAACATAATTACATTGCACAGTTGATCTTTGTGCACAAGGAAGCCACAACAAGGTGGCTTCTAACTATTTTCCAATTGCACACGAAGCCTTGACAAAATGGCTTCTAACTAATTGCCAATTGCACACAAGATGAGGTCTTTATAAGGGGGCCAGTATACCTGGTTCATCACTTATTCTCAGATAGATATTTCTCAATACATGCTACACATATAATAAACCATGGAGATCATCAAAAACCAACGTGGTGGTTTGAAGCTAGTACATGAAGGCTATATGTACACTAAGAAGTACGTCCGGAAGAATGTCAGAAGGGAGTGTGCCAATCGCTATGCATTCAGCTGTAAAGGCGGTCTCACTACAGATGCTGAGGTAAATATTGCATGATCATGTTGATTGATTGCAGTTTGGAGTAATATTATATTTACTCATTTATTAACTCTTTTTCTCCTGTATTGGATGTTTTAATCGATTATTATTAATAGACATTAAAATATTAATTTTAATAATTGATATCATTACTAATGGTCATTTCACTTCTTATCTTTCCAGATGAAGACTGTTATCAGCTCCACACCACATAGCCATGATCCCCAGGAGCATTCCGTTGCAGTGACCAAACTACGTGCAACACTCAAGGAACATGCTGCAGGTTCACGTGGTACACTGAGTCAGCTACTAGTGGACCACACTACTGAGACCCCTGTAGAGGTGCGTGCAGAACTCGGTAATCCTGATACTGTGAAGCGTTCTCTCAGACGGGAACGTGCCAAGACTATGCCCAAGAACCCTGCTTCGCTTCGTGATCTCACACTTGATGAGGAGTGGACAATCACTAGTGACCAGGAACAGTTCCTCATCCACGACAGTGGAGTTGATTCCTCTGATAGGATGTTAGTGTTTGCTACTGACAATGCCCTGCGTCACCTCGCTAGTTCTGACTCCTGGTTTATGGACGGAACATTCAATGTTGCACCACTACTGTTTACTCAGCTGTATGTGATCCGCGTACCGTTAGGAGAGTCGGCTGTGACCTGTGTGTATGCATTCCTGCCGAACAAGCATCAGTCCACCTACGAGGAACTGTTCACTGCCATACAAGACAGATGTACAGAGCTCGGTTTCCAGGCTGATCCAACAACCATCACCCTTGACTTCGAGCAAGCTGTGATTAATGCTGTGACGTCATCCTTCGGACCCCAAGTCAACGTACATGGCTGCTTCTATCACCTAACACAGGCCACATGGAGGAAGATCCAGACTCTTGGTCTTGTACAGCGATATAGAGAAGAGGAGGACGTGAAACTCTTCTGTGGCATGCTAGATGGACTCGCCTTTTTACCAGTGGATGATGTTCCTGAGGGTATGACATATCTACGGGAGCACACACCAGAAGGACTTGAACCTCTCCTGTACTACTTTGACAACACCTATGTGTCCGGAGCCTTCCGTCGTATTCAGCCCCCACAACATCCAGATGGATCCATGCCTCCACTTAGGATGCGTCGCATGCCTCCTATGTACCCACCACCCATATGGAACGTCAATTCCATTACTCTTGAAGGGGGATCAAGAACCAACAACATATGCGAGGGATGGAACAACGCCTTTGCAAAGCTAGTTGGACATGCACACCCTACCATCTGGAGAGCCATTGATAGCATACGGAAAGATCAGGCCCAGGTTGCCACTGCCCTACTACGTGACCTGCGTGGTGAGCCACCAGCAAAGCGTGTAAGACGCCACACCCACAAACTCCAGTCAAAGCTGCACAAACTGTGCACTGACAGGCGTGACAACAGCAAGACTGTCCCAGACGTACTTAAGGGCATTGGCCATTGTGTAAGATTTAAGTAAACTGTGCACTGACAGGCGTGACAACAGCAAGACTGTCCCAGACGTACTTAAGGGCATTGGCCATTGTGTAAGATTTAAGTAAATCAAGCAGTTTTATATGTCAATACTTATGAAAATTATTGTTGAATAAAGTTTAATAAAAAATACTAATTCTGTTCTAAGTGTGGTATCATATATGTCAATACTAATGTGTGGAGTGGGGAATTGTCCGAGTGGGGAATTGTCTGTCCCTCCATTCACCCCTTCCAACTAGCTGTGAGCACTGTCTATCTTGTCCCTCCATTCACCCCTTCCAACTAGCTGTGAGCTCTGTCTATCTTGTCCCTCCATTCACCCCTTCCAACTAGCTGTGAGCACTGTCTATCTTGTCCCTCCATTCACCCCTTCCAACTAGGTGTGAGCACTGTCTATCTTGCCCCTCCATTCACCCCTTCCAACTAGCTGTGAGCACTGTCTATCTTGTCCCTCCATTCACCCCTTCCAACTAGCTGTGAGCTGTGTCTATCTTGTCCCTCCATTCACCCCTTCCAACTACCTGTGAGCTCTGTCTATCTTACCCCTCCATTCACCCCTTCCAACTAGCTGTGAGCTCTGTCTATCTTGTCCCTCCATTCACCCCTTCCAACTAGCTGTGAGCTCTGTCTATCTTGTCCCTCCATTCACCCCTTCCAACTAGCTGTGAGCACTGTCTATCTTGTGCCTCCATTCACCCCTTCCAACTAGCTGTGAGCACTGTCTATCTTGTCCCTCCATTCACCCCTTCCAACTAGCTGTGAGCACTGTCTATCTTGCCCCTCCAGCTCACCCCTTCCAACTAGCTGTGAACACTGTCTATCTTGTCCCTCCATTCACCCCTTCCAACTAGCTGTGAGCTCTGTCTATCTTGTCCCTCCATTCACCCCTTCCAACTAGCTGTGAACACTGTCTATCTTGTCCCTCCATTTACCCCTTCCAACTACCTGTGAGCTCTGTCTATCTTGTCCCTCCATTCACCCCTTCCAACTAGCTGTGAGCACTGTCTATCTTGTCCCTCCATTCACCCCTTCCAACTAGCTGTGAACACTGTCTATCTTGTCCCTCCATTCACCCCTTCCAACTAGCTGTGAGCACTGTCTATCTTGTCCCTCCATTCACCCCTTCCAACTAGCTGTGAACACTGTCTATCTTGTCCCTCCATTCACCCCTTCCAACTAGCTGTGAGCACTGTCTATCTTACCCCTCCATTCACCCCTTCCAACTAGCTGTGAGCACTGTCTATCTTGTCCCTCCATTCACCCCTTCCAACTAGCTGTGAGCACTGTCTATCTTGCCCCTCCATTCACCCCTTCCAACTAGCTGTGATCACTGTCTATCTTGCCCCTCCATTCACCCCTTCCAACTAGCTGTGATCACTGTCTATCTTGCCCCTCCATTCACCCCTTCCAACTAGCTGTGAGCTCTGTCTATCTTGTCCCTCCATTCACCCCTTCCAACTAGCTGTGAGCACTGTCTATCTTGTCCCTCCATTCACCCCTTCCAACTAGCTGTGAGCACTGTCTATCTTGCCCCTCCATTCACCCCTTCCAACTAGCTGTGAGCTCTGTCTATCTTGTCCCTCCATTCACCCCTTCCAACTAGCTGTGAGCACTGTCTATCTTGTCCCTCCATTCACCCCTTCCAACTAGGTGTGAGCACTGTCTATCTTGCCCCTCCATTCACCCCTTCCAACTAGCTGTGAGCACTGTCTATCTTGTCCCTCCATTCACCCCTTCCAACTAGCTGTGAGCACTGTCTATCTTGTCCCTCCATTCACCCCTTCCAACTAGCTGTGAGCACTGTCTATCTTGTCCCTCCATTCACCCCTTCCAACTACCTGTGAGCACTGTCTATCTTGTCCCTCCATTCACCCCTTCCAACTAGCTGTGAGCACTGTCTATCTTGTCCCTCCATTCACCCCTTCCAACTAGCTGTGAGCACTGTCTATCTTGTCCCTCCATTCACCCCTTCCAACTAGCTGTGAGCACTGTCTATCTTGTCCCTCCATTCACCCCTTCCAACTAGCTGTGAGCACTGTCTATCTTGTCCCTCCATTCACCCCTTCCAACTAGCTGTGAGCACTGTCTATCTTGTCCCTCCATTCACCCCTTCCAACTACCTGTGAGCACTGTCTATCTTGCCCCTCCATTCACCCCTTCCAACTAGCTGTGAGCACTGTCTATCTTGTCCCTCCATTCACCCCTTCCAACTAGCTGTGAGCACTGTCTATCTTGTCCCTCCATTCACCCCTTCCAACTAGCTGTGAGCACTGTCTATCTTGTCCCTCCATTCACCCCTTCCAACTAGCTGTGAGCACTGTCTATCTTGTCCCTCCATTCACCCCTTCCAACTAGCTGTGAGCACTGTCTATCTTGTCCCTCCATTCACCCCTTCCAACTAACTGTGAGCACTGTCTATCTTGTCCCTCCATTCACCCCTTCCAACTAACTGTGAGCACTGTCTATCTTGTCCCTCCATTCACCCCTTCCAACTAGCTGTGAGCACTGTCTATCTTGTCCCTCCATTCACCCCTTCCAACTAACTGTGAGCACTGTCTATCTTGTCCCTCCATTCACCCCTTCCAACTAACTGTGAGCACTGTCTATCTTGTCCCTCCATTCACCCCTTCCAACTAGCTGTGAGCACTGTCTATCTTGTCCCTCCATTCACCCCTTCCAACTAACTGTGAGCACTGTCTATCTTGTCCCTCCATTCACCCCTTCCAACTAGCTGTGAGCACTGTCTATCTTGTCCCTCCATTCACCCCTTCCAGCTAGCTGTGAGCACTGTCTATCTTGTCCCTCCATTCACCCCTTCCAGCTAGCTGTGAGCACTGTCTATCTTGCCCCTCCATTCACCCCTTCCAGCTAGCTGTGAGCACTGTCTATCTTGTCCCTCCATTCACCCCTTCCAACTAGCTGTGAGCACTGTCTATCTTGTCCCTCCATTCACCCCTTCCAACTAGCTGTGAGCACTGTCTATCTTGTCCCTCCATTCACCCCTTCCAACTAGCTGTGAGCACTGTCTATCTTGCCCCTCCATTCACCCCTTCCAACTAGCTGTGAGCTCTGTCTATCTTGCCCCTCCATTCACCCCTTCCAACTAGCTGTGAGCTCTGTCTATCTTGTCCCTCCATTCACCCCTTCCAACTACCTGTGAGCTCTGTCTATCTTGTCCCTCCATTCACCCCTTCCAACTACCTGTGAACACTGTCTATCTTACCCCTCCATCCAACTACCTGTGAGCTCTGTCTATCTTGTCCCTCTATTCACCCCTTCCAACTACCTGTGAGCTCTGTCTATCTTGTCCCTCCATTCACCCCTTCCAACTACCTGTGAGCACTGTCTATCTTACCCCTCCATTCACCCCTTCCAACTACCTGTGAGCACTGTCTATCTTGCCCCTCCATTCACCCCTTCCAACTAGCTGTGAGCACTGTCTATCTTACCCCTCCATTCACCCCTTCCAACTAGCTGTGAGCACTGTCTATCTTGTCCCTCCATTCACCCCTTCCAACTAGCTGTGAACACTGTCTATCTTGTCCCTCCATTCACCCCTTCCAACTAGCTGTGAGCACTGTCTATCTTACCCCTCCATTCACCCCTTCCAACTAGCTGTGAGCACTGTCTATCTTACCCCTCCATTCACCCCTTCCAACTAGCTGTGAGCACTGTCTATCTTACCCCTCCATTCACCCCTTCCAACTACCTGTGAGCTCTGTCTATCTTGTCCCTCCATTCACCCCTTCCAACTAGCTGTGAGCACTGTCTATCTTGCCCCTCCAGCTCACCCCTTCCAACTAGCTGTGAGCACTGTCTATCTTGCCCCTCCAGCTCACCTCCTTTGTCTATAAAGAGGATATCTGATTTTAATCCAATTTTAATTGCACATTTTTTTTATTTTATTTATTATTTTCCACATTTATATGCACCTTTATTCAGGCGCACCAAGCACCACACTCCTATGTTAGCCCTGGAAAGGGCTGTTTGGAGCAAACACACTGAAAAATGAAGCTTGATAGCTCATAATATTTACCTTTACCATGGTTATGGGTAACCTCATTACCATATCAAGTTTCAGTGACAGAACAGTGCATTGTTTATAGTGTCAGTCTTGTCCTATTCCATGCCTGAGTGAGCAGCCTTTCATTGTATCACTACTGGTGCCTGGTGGCAATGAATACACTGACTGTAGTCTACAGGTCAATAATTAATGGTTCCTACACAGGCTGTACATCCTACTATCAATAGACTCTAGCTAGTGACTGTAGCATGTTGGTTTCTTTGGCATGTTGCGTCGTTTAGATTGGAGGCATGCCATTTCACCCCAGTGTCATATTAGTACTGCATACTAAATTGCATTTAAGATTGTTTATCTGATTCTTATGCGAGGCGTATTTGTGAATCTCGATCGCAATTTCAAACCGCCTAAGCGAAGCCAACATCAGCGATTTATGTCAGCGGCAGCGCCAAACAAACAACAGGTTGACAGTCGTTCATTGTCGTTGACATTGTTCACCTGTTTCTTGTGAATTGTCAAAGCAATTCTAAGTAGGTTTAAGCAGGCCCATTTGGCATTTCCCCCGGTGGCAGAAAATCGGGTTCCACGACCAACAGCCTTATATAAGAATTCGCGATATAACGTTGTTTTTCCCACTATATACCGTGCTGTTTGTCCGTCGCCATTTTGGAAATAAAATATTTCGAGAAAAAAATTACAAAAATAATTATTATTGTCCGCCTTAGCAGGGACAGAAAACCAAAATATCCTGTCTGCTGTCTGCGTTCACCAGGTGTCCCCTCATCAGAGGGACATTAACATGGTAAAACAGTCCGTACATTGAGAAAGTGTCCCGCCATAGCAGGTGTCCACTCATCGGAGGGTCCGTTGAAGGCAGGTACTACTGTAAATGGAAAACCGAATCTCCCCTCACAGCCGTGCCTAAAGTTGAACATTTTTTATTTACACTTTTATTATTTTAAGACGGGTCATGCAATATATTGCACAATGGCTTAGGGGGTGGTCATATATATTCAGGTGTGACTTTTCTATAGTTCAATAGAGGGGTATGGACACTGATTGACACAGGATGTCATACAAATGGAATGCACAGTACACTGGCTATAGAGCAAGACATCTGAACCTCGGTCTTCTAGATTAAGAGTCTGGCATTCTAACTACCACGCTACCAAGAGTTCAATATTCAACCCCCCCTCAATTAGTTATATGTTCTTAGTGGATTCAGGTAGTTCTGCTTGTTATACCAAATAAAACCATGGAAAAAATACACTGAACATTTTATAAATTTGTCATGCTGTAATTAATATTTTTGAGGTAACTTGTGATTATTAACATATCTTAACATATTGTGATGTTGATTTTATCAAAAAACACCTTTTTACATAGTTGTTGTTGATTAAAAACTTTTATTCCAACTATGTGCATTATAAATTAAACTAATACACACAATTTGGAAATTTGATACAAGGAGTGACTTATTATTATGCTTGGGATCAGGGTTGAAAAAATAATGATTTTTTTTAAATAAAAAAATTTGATTTTTTTTTTATTCATTTGATGTTTTTTAAATCTGGTATACACAATGTCATAAAATATTTTACTATCAGGCTATCTGGTGTCAATACAGCTACACAAGTGTGCACACTTTGTGCTTTTGTATTAAAAAACACACAAAACTGTGTTGATCTCGATGCTTGTAAACAATTATTTGTGTTAAATTCATATAAATGAGCGATTAAAAAACCGGAAGTCAAAAAAAAATCAATAAAATCATAAATCAATGATTTTTTTTTTGGAGCGATTTAAATCATGATTTAAATCAATGATTTAAATCAAACAACTCTGCTTGGGATGCTTAGTTGAAGATTCAGGGGGGTGAAAATTTCATCTCACACCGGCAGATTGTTGTCTCAATGTTATATAGACTGGTTCCTGAACATAAAATATGCTCAGACGTATGTAACTGTAAACAAAACAAGTTTTTTCATACAAAAGCAGGTAATCGAAACAATGGGGTCTTACAATGTTAGTGATATATGAAGTGAAGATTACAATGTGACGCTGGAATGAATTCCCTGTAAAAATGATACGTCATTCAGCACACTAGCCAATAGTGAACCAGGGTTAAAACCTGCCTGAAATGGAGCACCCACGAGCATGTTATGACTTGTTACGACTTGTTACGATATTTGATGTTTTTGATACTTTTTCATATATGTAGGTCTTATGATTTTAATTCTAATATGTCTTGTAATGGATGGCATCTCTGTTAACGGTACGTATCTGCATTCATTTATGTATGTCTTATGATTTTAATTCTAATATGTCTCAAATGAAAGCCTCTTCAGCTTGTTTTGGCGGCATTCACCGCTTAGGAGACGTCGCATTTTTTTAGCTGTAAATGAACTCCCTATCTGAGTGGTACATGCCTCACCCAGCCTGATAACTAAACACTTGGCAGTGCAGAGGTAACAGAACTTTAGCTATAAATGAACTCCCTATCTGAGTGGTACATGCCTCACCCAGCCTGATAACTAAACACTTGGCAGTGCAGAGGTAACAGAACTTTAGCTATAAATGAACTCCCTATCTGAGTGGTACATGCCTCACCCAGCCTGATAACTAAACACTTGGCAGTGCAGAGGTAACAGAACTTTAGCTATAAATGAACTCCCTATCTGAGTGGTACATGCCTCACCCAGCCTGATAACTAAACACTTGGCAGTGCAGAGGTAACAGAACTTTAGCTGTAAATGAACTCCCTATCTGAGTGGTACATGCCTCACCCAGCCTGATAACTAAACACTTGGCAGTGCAGAGGTAACAGAACTTTAGCTAACTAACAGACACCTTTAAACTCACCTGTCTTGTTCACCAGCAAACAGCACTAAGTTATATCACTCATTGTCAGCATACAGGAGTCACTTGACCTCAGTCGTCAACCGTCAAGGTAAGTAGCAACAGGTAAACTAATTACGCGATGTATGAGAATGAGGCTAAACAGTGGTCACGTGATCACCAGTTGCAGCAGGGTCGAGGCAGCAACAAAGCCACCACTCCTGTAAGTGATTGACAGGTCCGTGGTGCTGCACCCACAAGCTGTTCTAATAATAACTATTTATTTTCATGAAATGACGACTGGCATAATTAGGCAATTGACATCTTTACTGAATGGTAGCATGGCAGACTGCGTGGAATTCAGATTATCAAAGAACATTTAGAACTTAAGAAATAAAGGAGAATTTGTGATCCAATGAAAATAATATTGCTAACTGTCAGTAGTATCAAAACAATGACTCAAACTTGTACGTATTAGTTGGTTGCCAGGCCAAATCCACTGTACATAGCTGTACAACTGTGACTTTTTGTCACATTTAGAAACATTTTGTCACCAAAATGTGTGAGAATAAAGGCAGAATGTTAAATGTAACCTCCTACCTGTGTCTCCACAGCTAGAATAGGCCTTGGTTTGTTTTGAACTTAGTATTACTGTCAGCGCACGCGTTCGGGATTCGACAAATGTTGTCGTTGGCAGAAGAGTGATTACTGCTGATCTATAAGATTATGTTTTTAACCTGGACCTCGTTGAAAAATTTGTGATACTGTGGTTGATCTCTATTTATTGTAATCGTGTACGTCATTGGTTGGGAAATGTGTTTCAATGGGCTTTCTCAGTGCCTACCCATCGGCCCTCTCATTTGAAACAACAATCCCGTGACCTGGATGTCATGGGGCGAGTTCAAAATGGCACCTGCCAAGCGAGAGTGAGTGAAAAGATGGCGCGATATGTCAACGTCAAAGTTCACGACTATCGATGCCTTTTTTGTAAACGTGAATAAGAGCAGCGTTCAGGCAGTTGCCCTTGAACAATCAGAGGCAGTGGTGCCTTCCACATCTTTTCTTACGGTGGCTGAGATACACAATGTTGATCTGAACAATCAGAGGCAGTGGTGCCTTCCACATCTTTTCTTACGGTGGCGGAGATACACAATGTTGATCTGAACAATCAGAGGCAGTGGTGCCTTCCACATCTTTTGTTACGGTGGCAGAGATACACAATGTTGATCTGAAAAATCGGAGGCAGTGGTGCCTTCCACATCTTTTGTTATGGTGGTGGAGATGCACAATGTTGATCTGAACAATCAGAGGCAGTGGTGCCTTCCACATCTTTTGTTACGGTGGCAGAGATACACAATGTTGATCTGAACAATCAGAGGCAGTGGTGCCTTCCACATCTTTTGTTATGGTGGCGGAGATACACAATGTTGATCTGAACAATCAGAGGCAGCGGTGCCTTCCACATCTTTTGTTACGGTGGTGGAGATGCACAATGTTGATCTGAACAAACAGAGGCAGTGGTGCCTTCCACATCTTTTGTTACGGTGGCGGAGATACACAATGTTGATCTGAACAATCGGAGGCAGTGGTGCCTTCCACATCTTTTGTTAAGGTGGTGGAGATGCACAATGTTGATCTGAACAATCAGAGGCAGTGGTGCCTTCCACATCTTTTGTTATGGTGACAGAGATACACAATGTTGATGTGAACAATCAGAGGCAGTGGTGCCTTCCACATCTTTTGTTACGGTGGCAGAGATACACAATGTTGATCTGAACAATCGGAGGCAGTGGTGCCTTCCACATCTTTTGTTATGGTGGCGGAGATGCACAATGTTGATCTGAACAATCAGAGGCAGTGGTGCCTTCCACATCTTTTGTTATGGTGGGGGAGATACACAATGTTGATCTGAACAATCAGAGGCAGTGGTGCCTTCCACATCTTTTGTTATGGTGGTGGAGATAGACAATGTTGATCTGAACAATCGGAGGCAGTGGTGCCTTCCACATCTTTTGTTATGGTGGCGGAGATACACAATGTTGATGTGAACAATCAGAGGCAGTGGTGCCTTCCACATCTTTTGTTATGGTGGCGGAGATACACAATGTTGATCTGAACAATCAGAGGCAATGGTGCCTTCCACATCTTTTGTTATGGTGGCGGAGATACACAATGTTGATCTGAACAATCAGAGGCAGTGGTGCCTTCCACGTCTTTTGCTATGGTGGCGGAGATACACAATGTTGATGTGAACAATCAGAGGCAATGGTGCCTTCCACATCTTTTGTTATGGTGGCAGAGATACACAATGTTGATCTGAACAATCAGAGGCAGTGGTGCCTTCCACATCTTTTGTTATGGTGGCGGAGATACACAATGTTGATCTGAACAATCAGAGGCAGTGGTGCCTTCCACATCTTTTGTTATGGTGGCGGAGATACACAATGTTGATGTGAACAATCAGAGGCAATGGTGCCTTCCACATCTTTTGTTACGGTGGTGGAGATGCACAATGTTGATCTGAACAATCAGAGGCAGTGGTGCCTTCCACATCTTTTGTTACGGTGGCGGAGATACACAATGTTGATCTGAACAATCAGAGGTGGCAGCGGTGCCTTCCACATCTTTTGTTACGGTGACAGAGATACACAATGTTGATGTGAACAATCAGAGGCAGTGGTGCCTTCCACATCTTTTGTTACGGTGGCGGAGATACACAATGTTGATGTGCCTGCCGCTAGTCACTGAGACACTACTGTATTGTCGCCCACCGCTGTGCAGTGGCCAAGCGCGATTGCGGTCGACTTCGAAATTGAGAAACTGACTCAACAATGACACAAAATATACAAACTATGCCAACAAGAATAATAATTAAAGAAGTATAACACTGGTAACAACGACTATTTTGTGTTAAATGACAGGTTAAAAAGTGACGAAAATGCAATAAAATCTTTGTAAAATTGCACAATAGTAGATATTTACATGATCATTACTAAATGACTAAAGCACATAGCACTTTTTTTCTGGATGTTTACACTATTATATACATTATTTAACTCTATTTTTTTCCAGATGCATTTGATGCCATTAAAATTTTAAAAATTTAAATCCCAAAATGTAAAAAAAATTACTTTAGTGATGGAAATGGTGGTCACAGCAGACAAACTTCCTGCACATTTACCTATTGGAACAAATGATCTGACATTTTCACAGCAGAATCTTGGTTAATTGAAGTTTAAAAGTAATGCAAAACATTTAAATAGACCCATTTGTGTGTTATTTACTGATGACCATATTACTGAGTACAAATGGTCAATTATTTACTTACTTCTTAAGGATATTTGTTTGAGCAGAAAGGCTCCTTGTGCAGCTTGTATTTTTTCAATACAGGCACAAATGGCAACAGTTCATTTTGAAGAAATGTCTCAAGGTCTTTGGTGTCTTTTGATGTAGCAGTTGTGAATGTTTTTTTCAATTAAATGTCTTATTTTTGTCTTGCCAAATTCAATAGTGTTATGCAATTTTAATTATATTATTAACATTTGCTGCATGAAATATGTTTGTTTAGATAACCTATTAGATCGTAGAGACATCCAGAATATTGGTGACTGGATTTTTCTATCGGCTCTATCTCCGGGTGGTTTGTTGCTAAGCATGGAGGATATGAACTTTGACTGACCCTATTAAATGCGCTTGCGCTGTGACCTCATGATGTGCAGAGGTAGTTTCGAATTCATATTTGATGGAGAAAAGAACAATCTTTACGTTGATACCCAATTTGTTTGTGGTAAAATCACGAATAATATAAAACATTCCCATTTGATAATTCACATCTTAAATTAAAGTTTTATATATTATACACAAATGCATTATTAGTACCATCCTTCATCTTTCTGGTGCTATAATTAACGTGTTTATGAGATGATTAGGGTAAGATCGCGGACGAGTTAAAAAGTACTATTGAATATTTCCAAGCTGTACTCCTGCCAGCTGGTTGGCCCGCACGCCTAATTTACAATAAATATACACTACATTCATACAATGATTTCACATCTCCAAGCTGTACTCTCCCAGCTGGTTGGCCCGCACGCCTAATTTACAATAAATATACACTACATTCATACAATGATTTCACATCTCCAAGCTGTACTCCTGCCAGCTAGTTGGCCCGCACGCCTAATTTACAATAAATATACACTACATTCAAACAATGATTTCACATCTCCAAGCTGTACTCCTGCCAGCTAGTTGGCCCGCTCGCCTAATTTACAATAAATATACACTACATTCAAACAATGATTTCACATCTCCAAGCTGTACTCCTGCCAGCTAGTTGGCCCGCACGCCTAATTTACAAAAAATATACACTACATTCAAACAATGATTTCACATCTTTAAGTTTAATAAGTTTTCACAGTAAAACAAAATACAGTCGTAAACACTCACAGGAATAAACTTTATTTCTGTACACAATACATGATAGCTGATACAACAATAAGAAAGTTACAATCAATTAGTGCTATTTAGACACTCTTGAACCAATTCCACAGCGCTCTGGATATGGGCTGCTGGTACCTATTGTAATCATATTTGTTCATATTAGGCATATTTGCATGCATGTACTAAAGATGTTTCAAGCATTACTTCCATGTTTATATATTTAAAATAAAGCTCCAAGTTGCTTTTTCATGAACCTTCATGTGTTGGCTCTTCTTTTATTAAGTAGAATTGACCATACAATCATTTTCCTATTTTTCATTATCATATAATGTTTTGGCTTCATAATTTTTGAACTAGATGAAATACTAAGGTTTAAATCTATGCAAAGTTGTTACTCGTGTGCAGGTGATAATGCCAACCTCACAGCACAGCTAGTAAGAGTCGACTTTAATTTTTGTATTTTTAATCAACCACATCGACGCTCAACATGTAACTGAACGGTCATTCTACACTGAAATAATAACCAGTCATGTTAATAGTTTTGGCGCTGTGTGGCGCCACATTTACATAATAATCCACATGGTGCACGGAGCGCTTCTGGTGAATTAATCGGGAACCTGGTTAAAGTTCTCTACGCTAGCGTATATATCCATGTGGTCTGCGCCGCTGTTGAGCTATACAACAGCAACAACCAGCCAAAATTGTATAGCAATTGACTTTGCCTAAGTTCACAGGACATCAGGTCCTGTGACTCTGGGAGACAGGAACTGATGTCCTATGACGCGTAGACTGTTGGTGTACCATGTTATGAAAACAAAACAATCTGTCACATGTGTAGAATTGTATACTGTATTTTATTCAGTATTATGTATTTACTATTACATTGTATTGATCCTGCCTTGAAAATAAATGTTTCAAAACTGTTTGTTTTTGTATTTGTTGTTTATGTCTTTCATATATTCTATTTTCAAAGTATTTTACTTTCTATCATCAAGTATTGGTTAGCATGTGGGCTACCTGAGAAGTTGTCGGGCTTCTTCACTTTGCAATGTTGTAGCCCGACTGGCTACCTTCCATGACTTGCTGAATCTGACCCCTGCATACATCTGCCGGTATAGCATATATGATGTTTCCAGTGTCCACACATTCAAACGCCCCCTTCAAACTCTGGATGGTTAGTAATGCATATGACTTCTTCCGAGACTAGCCTGTCAACTTTTCCCAATATCTGCGAAATTTCCCGGCAACAGTGGCTCTCTGTCTCAGATTCCATTGGCTCATAACAATTACATGCGCATCTGTCAACAAAGTAAACACACGGGTCATCTATATAGACTCAGTTCAGGGAACAGAACAACTCAAGGGATAATGTTCTGAAAAAGGCCGACTAGTTGAATGAGACCTCAAAATACCATCAGATTCTGATAACCACAACACAAGTGCACAACATATTACACACCAGTCAGTTTAATAGAACATGCCAAGAAAACCTGGAAAGAAGTGTGCAAAGAAGTCCTAGGCAAGAGAGAGAAAACACAAGGTGTGGCTATCAACAGCAACATGGACGCTGATCAAAGAAAGGAAACAAATGAAACAAATGGTCAATCGATGCGAGAGAGTAGAAGAGAAACAAGAACACCGAGCAAAATACTGGCAACTAAACAAAGAGGTCAAGAATAGCGCAAGAAAAGACAAACAAAACTACATCAATGACCTAGCAACACAAGCTGAAATGGCAGTGCACAGAAGAGACATGAAGGAACTCTATGATATAACAAGAACATTAGCAGGGAATAGAAGAAATCCTTCAAAACCAGTGAAAGACAAGGAAGGAAGAACCATAAACAAGGAAGTGGAGCAAAGATCAAGATGGGAAGAACACTTCAAAGAAATCCTCAACAGAGACCCACCAGCAGAAAGACCAGACATACCAATAGCAGAAATGTTATTAAGTGTTGACACAAATCCACTTTCGAAGGCTGAAATAAGTAGAGCACTGAAGACGTTAAAGGACGGAAAGACACCAGGACCAGACGGCCTACCACCAGAGGCTCTGAAAGACGCCAGGACCAGACGGCCTACCACTAGAGGCTCCGAAAGACACCAGGACCAGACGGCCTACCACCAGAGGCTCTGAAAGACGCCAGGACCAGACGGCATACCACTAGAGGCTCCGAAAGATACCAGGACCAGACGGCATACCATCAGAGGCTCTGAAAGATGCCAGGACCAGACGGCCTACCACCAGAGGCTCCGAAAGACACCAGGACCAGACGGCCTACCACCAGAGGCTCTGAAAGACGCCAGGACCAGACGGCATACCACCAGAGGCTCTGAAAGATGCCAGGACCAGACGGCCTACCACCAGAGGCTCTGAAAGACACCAGGACCAGACGGCATACCACCAGAGGCTCTGAAAGACACCAGGACCAGACGGCATACCACCAGAGGCTCCGAAAGACGCCAGGACCAGACGGCATACCACCAGAGGCTCTGAAAGACGCCACGACCAGACGGCATACCACCAGAGGCTCTGAAAGATGCCAGGACCAGACGGCCTACCACCAGAGGCTCTGAAAGACACCAGGACCAGACGGCATACCACCAGAGGCTCCGAAAGACGCCAGGACCAGACGGCATACCACCAGAGGCTCCGAAAGACGCCAGGACCAGACTGCATACCACCAGAGGCTCTGAAAGACGCCAGGACCAGATGGCCTACCACCAGAGGCTCCGAAAGACGCCAGGACCAGACGGCCTACCACCAGAGGCTCCGAAAGACGCCAGGACCAGACGGCATACCACCAGACGCTCTGAAAGACACCAGGACAAGACGGCATACCACCTGAGGCTCTGAAAGACACCAGGACCAGACGGCCTACCACCAGAGGCTCTGAAAGACACCAGGACCAGACGGCATACCACCAGAGGCTCCGAAAGACACCAGGACCAGACGGCATACCACCAGAGGCTCCGAAAGACACCAGGACCAGACGGCATACCACCAGAGGCTCCGAAAGACACCAGGACCAGACGGCATACCACCAGAGGCTCTGAAAGACACCAGGACCAGACGGCATACCACCAGAGGCTCTGAAAGACACCAGGACCAGATGGCATACCACCAGAGGCTCTGAAAGCAGACCCGATAACAACAACAGATATGTTGCACCATCTATTCCTGATGATCAAGAGAAAATCCCAACAGAATGGAAAAAATGGATACCTTGTAAAACAGCCAAAGAAAGGTGACTTGGGAATGTGCAAGAACTGGAGAGGAATCACACTCCTATCAGTACCAAGTAAAGTCTTCACACACATACTATTGGACAGAATGAAAGGAGCACTGGATGAAAAGCTATGCGAGGAACAAGCTGGTTTTCGGAAAAACAAATCATGCACTGACCATACTGCTTCACTGAGAATAATCATAGAACTATCAATTGAGTGGCAGTCACCCCTACATATTAATTTCATAGACTTTGAGAAAGCTTTTGATAGTGTAGACAGTAACGTTATCTGGATGTTGCTGCACCATTATGGAATACCAGCAAAGTTTGTGACACTAATCCAGCAGATGTACGAAAACTCCACCCGCCAAGTTATCCATAATGGAAAACTGTCTGAGACATTTGAAGTAAAGACTGGTGTAAGACAGGGGTGCATCCTATCACCATTAATTTTTATCATGGTGATAGGCTGGATAATGAGAGAGACTGTTAAACAGGATCAAAATGGCATCCATTGGACATTCACTAAACAGTTGGATGATCTAGATTTTGCAGATGACATATGCCTACTATCACATACACAAAAACAAATACAAAAGAAGCCCAGCAAATTGACGCAGGAAGCAGAAAAGACAAGCTTGAAAATAAACATACAGAAAACAAAACTGCTAAAGGTGAACAGTACACAACAAGCTAAGGTACAGCTGAAGGTGAACAGTACACAACAAGCTGAGGTACAGCTGAAGGTGAACAGTACACAACAAGCTGAGGTACAGCTGAAGGTGAACAGTACACAACAAGCTGAGGCACAGCTGAAGGTGAACAGTACACAACAAGCTGAGGTACAGCTAAAGGTGAACAGTACACAACAAGCTAAGGTACAGCTAAAGGTGAACAGTACACAACAAGCTAAGGTGAACAGTACACAACAAGCTGAGGCACAGCTGAAGGTGAACAGTACACAACAAGCTAAGGTACAGCTGAAGGTGAACAGTACACAACAAGCTGAGGTACAGCTGAAGGTGAACAGTACACAACAAGCTAAGGTACAGCTAAAGGTGAACAGTACACAACAAGCTGAGGCACAGCTGAAGGTGAACAGTACACAACAAGCTAAGGTACAGCTGAAGGTGAACAGTACACAACAAGCTAAGGTACAGCTGAAGGTGAACAGTACACAACAAGCTGAGGTACAGCTGAAGGTGAACAGTACACAACAAGCTAAGGTACAGCTGAAGGTGAACAGTACACAACAAGCTGAGGTACAGCTGAAGGTGAACAATACACAACAAGCTGAGGTACAGCTGAAGGTGAACAGTACACAACAAGCTAAGGTACAGCTGAAGGTGAACAGTACACAACAAGCTGAGGTACAGCTGAAGGTGAACAGTACACAAGCTAAGGTACAGCTAAAGGTGAACAGTACACAACAAGCTGAGGCACAGCTGAAGGTGAACAGTACACAACAAGCTAAGGTACAGCTGAAGGTGAACAGTACACAACAAGCTGAGGTACAGCTGAAGGTGAACAGTACACAACAAGCTGAGGTACAGCTGAAGGTGAACAGTACACAACAAGCTAAGGTACAGCTGAAGGTGAACAGTACACAACAAGCTAAGGTACAGCTGAAGGTGAACAGTACACAACAAGCTGAGGTACAGCTGAAGGTGAACAGTACACAACAAGCTAAGGTACAGCTGAAGGTGAACAGTACACAACAAGCTGAGGTACAGCTGAAGGTGAACAGTACACAACAAGCTGAGGTACAGCTGAAGGTGAACAGTACACAACAAGCTGAGGTACAGCTGAAGGTGAACAGTACACAACAAACTGAGGTACTAAAGGTGAACAGTACACAACAAGCCAAGGCACAGCTGAAGGGAAAAGATATAGAGGAGGACAACACATTCACATCTCTGGGAAGTGTAGTGACAGACAAAGGAGGAACAGATGAAGATGTCAAAAACAGGATTGGAAAGGCCAGGCAGGCATTCAGCATTTTAAAGACAGTGTGGAACACATCATCTTTCTTAACACGAAACAAGATCAGAATCTTCAACACCAATGTGAAAAGTGTGCTGCTATATGGCTCTGAGACACGGAGAGTAACCAAGACAACAACCCGAATGCTACAAACATTCATTAACAAATGTCTGAGATACATCCTGAAAATGAAATGGCAACATAAAACCACAAACAGAGAAATCTGGAGGAGGACAGACCAACACAGCATCAGGAGGACAGACCAACACAGGATCAGGAGGACAGACCAACACAGCATCAGGAGGACAGACCAACACAGCATCAGGAGGACAGACCAACACAGCATCAGGAGGACAGACCAACACAGCATCAGGAGGACAGACCAACACAGCATCAGGAGGACAGACCAACACAGCATCAGGAGGACAGACCAACACAGCATCAGGAGGACAGACCAACACAGCATCAGGAGAGAGGTTGCAAGAAGAAAATGGACTAGGATAGGACACACCCTCCGAAAACAAACCAACAATGTTACGAGACAGGCCTTAAACTGGAATCCACAAAGAAAAAGAACAGGCAGACCCAAAACTACTTGGAGGAGATCAACAGACGAGGAAGTAAAGAAACATGGAACCACCTGGAAAGAAATGAAGAAAACAGCAAATAACAGTGTGCATTGGAAAAGAGTCGTTTCAGCCCTAGGCTCTACCTTGAGCAAAGAGGATTAAGTAAAAGTAAGTAATAATTGTGTACTAATGAACGTAAAACTGAAAGTACAAACATACACGGTTGTTGGTATGTGATTAATAAACTGTCATTAATGTGGCCTATTTCACTCTATACTGACTTGCGATGTTGTTCTGCATAAATGACTAATATAATCTTCTTCTAGATTTACCTAAATAAAGTTATGTTTGTTGAAAAGATTTAGGTAATGCTTTAAGGAATTTATCTCAACTGGCACTACATCCATTATTTCCCTAGCTTGTTTTCCTTAAATCTGTGTGCGTGTGTTTGCGTGCGTGTGTGTGCGTGCGTGTGCATGTGTGTGCATGCAATGCTTGTTTGAATGTGTTTGGAGGTGTCTTCATAGGTGGAGAGGTGCGTGCGTGCGTGCGTGCGTGCGTGCGTGCGTGCGTGCGTGCGTGCGTGCGTTTGAATACAATAATGAAAGACATCTTTAGTTACAAATTTGATTACTGATACCTTAATAACTAGCTGAGTTACCCAGCGTTGGACAGGGAGAAAAGGCAGCCATAGGTCTTTTCCACTGATCTACATTGTTATATTATAGGCAGTGTTGGGAAGTTTGATTTTCATAATTGATCATTGGTTTTGCCAAACTGATTGATGATCGTCGTACCAGGACAGAAAGTCACCTGGTAAAACATAACAGAACAAAACGTCACCAGACAGAACATACCAGGACAAAATGTCACTTGATAGAACATGCTAGGACAAAATTTCACCTGACAGAACTTTCCAGGACAAAATGTCACCAGATAGAACACAACAGGACAAAATGTCACATGACAGAATGTAGCAGGACAAAATGTCACCTGACAGAACATACTAGGACAAAATTTGTTTTTACATCAAAAAAGCCATATAACATAAATTCATATATGAACAGACAGATTTCCTGAAATTACCAATCTGAAACAGAATTTGCGATTTGACTTGGAATCACTTAATTTTACATGAAATAATATTCAATATAACAATGATTGAATGGCAATTTTTAACTCACTGGCTTTGTAATGCTAGTCTTCTAGAACCACCATCCAGGAGACACAAAACATTGATGAATTGTATCAAGTGTCTAAGTGAGTGGGGATTGTTTTCCTTTTTTTGCCTAGTGACTGTGGTGTGGCAGGAAGTGGGAGGCAGGTCTTAAAATGGTGGGATAATATCCTCAAATAGGTGGGAAATGAGATCAAGGTTGGCCCAAACAAGTGGGAGATGGGAGGTTGAGACCCCTGTCAGACAGGGGGTGGCTGGGCTTTGTCTCAACCTAGTATAAATAGTTAGGGGAGCGGTTATTTATATATGTATATTGGGTAATTGATAAAACTGCTATTCAATCATTGTTGTTTTGAATATTATTTCATGTAAAATTCAGTGATTCCACACCAAATCATAAATTCCGTTTCAGATTGGTAATTCCGGGAATGTTGACTGTCGATATATATATATATATATATACATATATATATATACATATATTAATATATATATATATATATATATATATATATATATACACACACACACACATTAATTTATATTACCTGGCTTTTTTCCATGCAACCTGTTTTTGCTCCCAGTTTTGGTGGCGGCCCTCTAGATTTTAGCAAAGTGGGGGTCGGGCTGGCTTCCAATAATTTTTGACTAAATTCTATCCATGTCAACTATCAATAAGTTTGAATATTGGGCACTGCTATTTTTGCTGTATAAAAGGAAACAAAGTCATGGTTATGGGCCTATGCACCTATAAGAGTTACTAAAACATAACCATTTCCAACTACAATTAAGAATATCACGCCAGTGGTTTACTGGAAAACCCTTGTTGAACACACAGCATCTTAATTTCTTGGGCTGCGCCAGACTGCTAGATAACCCTACGTCACGAGTGTCACAGTCTAGCAATCGAAATGAAAATATATCTGTGTACACGTATTTCTATACCTGCCAATAGGATATGGCCATGCTGTTTGCGTCCAAACTCAACTGATGTCACATATTTTGGCATTTGTTTACTAGTCCTCTTTGTTTCAAAACAGAACGTTTGTTTGAGACTGCGTTGGTTCTGTGACCTCACTTAATACGTCACAAGTAGTCTCAGTTACCCCAATTGCATAGAACTGCGAATGCGCTTATCGATTGCACTGGTTAACATATCAGCCCTCAGTCAACCGGAGAAATGACTGGAACATCCAACTTTTAGAACACATTCTGAGTAAACCACTGGCGTGATATTCTTGAGTTTAGCTGCACGTGGTTATTTTTTATTATCTCTTTTAGGTGCATAGCCCAAAACCATGACTTGTTTCGCTTTAAAGCTATTAATTGCTATTAAGTGTACATGTTGAATGATAATTTTAGTTGGTTAATTTTCACACAGGGATAAACCTATGGTGTGATATGACAGGGCTTTGTTTTAAAATGTTGAGTGATGTCAATTGACAAATGGATAGCTTAGATGTCAAATGGTCAGAGATGAATCTGAACCAACACAACTCAAGACATAATTTACAAGTCACAGCACTTGATGAAACATGAATGTCTTAACAATTTCCATTACCACATACTTCTTATTGTTTTCATGAAAATGTTTATCAAGTGCATTAACTTTCTTATTGTTTCCTTAAATAAACAGCTATATAAACCAGTATATGAATTACCTACTTATATTTGAATAAAGAAACATGTAGGTGTTGGCCTGGAGGAACACCAGGTGGTTTCAGCTGGCAGTTTGAAAGCTCATAATATTTACCTTTACCATGGTTATGGCTAATCATCTCATCATCATATCAAGTTTCAGTGACTGAACAGTGCATTGTGTATAGTTTCTTTTGTCCTATTCGATGCCTGAGTGAGCAGCCTTTCATTGTATCACTACTGGTGCCTGGTGACAGTGAATACACTGACTGTAGTCTACTGACTCAATAATGACTGGTGCCTACAATGACTGGCTGTACAGCCTACTATCAATAGCCTCTAGCTAGTGACTGTTGTCAGCTAGAATCTCCACAGGATGTCATACAAATGGAATGCACAGTACACTGGCCAGTAATACAAACAGGTCAGAACAGGTATTGAGGATAAAGTCTGTGATTTTATATTCCCTTTGTAAAAGGAAAACCAAATCTCCCCTCATAGCCGTACCTAAAGTTGCAATCAAACATGTGTACTTGAAATTAAATTCAAATCTAAAGATGAAATTTTGTTGTTGTTAACCTTTTAAAACAGGTCGCACAATATATTGCACGACAGCAAAGGGGGTGGTCATATATGGTCAGGTGCAACTTTTAGAATGTGCACACATTTCTAAAAAAAAAATAACATGAAGATGAATAGCAGAACACAGTATATAATCCTGCATCTAGAGTAATACTGCCTACCAATGGAAGTGCCCTCTCTACCCCAGGTTCAGATCAGGCCTTGACATTAAGCTTTTGTAGCCAGTAGTCCAGCAGGCCAGTAGGTTTCAAAAGTTATTGGCCCACACAAAGTTTACTGTCCCTGATTTTTTCTCGAATGGAATATAGTACTTAGAAGAAAATAGAAAAAAAATTGTCCCAACAGCCTTAAAAAGGGGCGCCATGCCACGGGGCCAGTGTTAGTGTCGAGGCCTGCAGGTAATGTCTAAAGCTGAGTGAACTAAACTTGAGTGAACAAAGGTGTCCAAGGTTCAACATGACAACAAGACATTTGAACCTCGGTCTTCTCGGTTAAGGGTCTCACATTCTAATTACCACACCACTGAGGGTCACTACGCAGCAGTTAGCTAACTAACAGCACTCCCTCTATGAAATATTTACCACCCCCAATTAATTATATGTTCTTAGTGGACGTAGGTAGTTCTGTTTTGTACATACAGTCGCGCCTCGTTATTATGTGCCCCGTTATTACGCGCCCCGTTATTACGTGGATTCGGATATAACGCGGTTGGGCGTGGACCCCGATTTTCTGCTGCCCAGGGAAACGCCAAATGGGCCTGCTTAAACCTACTAAGAATTGCTTTGACAATTCTCAAGAAACATTAAGTGAATAATGTCAATGAACGAGTATCAACGTGTTGTTTACTTTGCGCTGCCGCCGACATCAATCGCTGTCACTGGCTTCGCTTTGACGGTTTGTAAATTGCAATCGAGATTCACAAATACGCCTGGCGTAAGAATCAGATAAACAGTTTTAAATGCATTTAGTATGCAATACCAACATAACACTTGGGTGAAATGACATGCTTCCATTACATTGTAAATTTAATCGTGTTTGCGACGCGAAACCAACATGCCAAATTCCTAACCCAAGGCTCTAACGGTGCGCGAAAATACGAATTCGTCATCCGCACATGAAACGATGAATCGATGTTAAGTGGTGCGTAATAAATTTATGCTTTGGTCGAGATCGGTTGAGAGATGAAGTGAAACAATTATTAATTCTACCTATTGTCATTTTCTGTGTTTTATCACCTTACGTACTACGTTTGTCAAATCATATACGTTTTCTGTGTTTTATCACCTTACATGCTACGTTTGTCAAATCATATACGTTTTCTGTGTTTTATCACCTTACATGCTACGTTTGTCAAATCATATACGTTTTCTGTGTTTTATCACCTTACATACTACGTTTGTCAAATCATATACGTTTTCTGCTGCTCAGGTCCAGGTTATTATTTTCGATTCGTAGGACTATTGGTCCAATAGATCATCATCGTAGTAGATCTATTCCATAACGGTTTACGTACGTTTTATTCAGTTCAAGAATCAACAGGGTGTGACATTTAAAAATAATACACGTTGATGCTAGTATACTTGTTTAATAAGTTCCATAAACTGCATATTGGCGTATAAGACAGTGCTGCAAGCACACAGTGTTCTTGGGTTTGGTGCAGCGGGCGGCAATCGCTGTTGTTTAGTAGCTCCCTGGTGGCAGATATCAGAACACCTAACGCGCCTCGCGTACAGCGCGGTCCGAAATCGTGGACCCCGACCACCGCGTTATAACGTGGCTCGACTGTACCTTGTTATACCAAATAAAACCATGCAGAAAAATACACTGCAAATTTTCTAAATTTGTAATGCTGTAATTAATATTTTCAGTAAGTAACCTGTGATTACTAACATATCTTAAGATACTGTGATGTTGATTTTACCAAAAACAATACCTTTTCAAATAGTTGTTTATTTAAAACTCTTATTCCAACTGTACGCATTATAAATTAAGCTAATATACACATTTGCAAATTTGACAAACGGGGTGAATAATCCATCATGAAATCCACACTTGGGATGTTTATTTTCATTTCATATGAAATATTCACCCGAGGGTGAAGATTCAGGGGTGTGTAAATTTCATCTCACACCGACAGATTGCTGTCTCAATGTTATATAGACTGGTTCCTGAACATAAAATATCCTCAGACGTATGTAGCTGTAAAGAAAACAGGTTTTTTTCATACAAAAGTAGGTAATTGAAATAATGGTGTCTTAAGTTACAGTGGTAGTGATTTATGAAGTGAAGATTACAATGTGACGCTGGAATGAATTCCCTTAAAAATTATACGTCATTCAGCACACTAGCCAATAAGGAACCAGTGTTAAAACATGCTTGAAATGGAGCACCCACGAGCATGTCGGTAGACCATGGCGTGTTACGACTTGATCAGTCGAGTAAAATTTTGTTTTGGCATAATGACATTTTTGTTGACAAACATAAATGGTACCACACAAAATAATAATATTGTATAGTTTGATATTTGATGTTTTTATACTTTTTAATTTATGTACCCAGTAGGTCTTTTAATTCTAACATGTCTCAAATGAAAGCCTCTTCAGCCTGTTTTGGCAGCATTCGCCTAGTGGACGTCACGTCACAACTTTAGCTGTAAATCAACTCCCTATCTGAGTGGTGCATGACTCGCCCAGCCTGATAACTAAACACTTGGCAGTGCAGAGGTAACAGAACTTTAGCTAACTAATAGACACCTTTAAACTCACCTGTCTTGTTCGCCAGCAAACAGCACTAAGTTATATCACTCATTGTCAGCATACAGGAGTCACTTGACCTCAGTCGTCAACGATCAAGGTAAGTAACTACAGGTAAACTAATTATGTGATGTATGAAAATGAAGTTAAACAGTCATCACATGATCACCAGTTGCTGCAGGGTCGAGGCAGCAACAAAGCTACCACTCCTGTGAGTGATTGACAGGTCAGTGGTGCTGCGCGCACGCGTGCACGCACACACACACACACACACACAAGCTGTCCTAATAATAACTATTTATTTTCATGAAATGATGATTGGCATACTCCGGCAGTTGATATCTTTACTCAATGGTAGCAAGGCAGACTGTGTGGAATTCAAATTATCAAAGAACATTTAGAACTTTAGAACCAAATGAGAATCTGTCATCCAATGTAAATGATATCGCCATCTGTCGTGTAGTATCAAAACAATGACTCAAACTTAGTTGGTTGCCAGTCCAGCATGTGGCGCCACCATTGTGTACCCCCTGTGCCAGTGAGGAACAGAATCATGAGGCCGAACAGAATACTTGCTTTCAAATACACTGTACATAGCTGTACAACTGACTTTTTATCACACATTTAGACAAATTTTGTCACCAAAATGTGTGAGAATCAATGCAGAATGTTAAATGTAACCTCCTACCTGTGTCTCCATAGCTTGAATAGGCCTTGATAGTTAAATGTACTGTTTCACATCTTGTAGTTTATGTGAGACAGCTTTTGGAAGTTTCTCACACTTTCTGCCTGTTTCCACCAGCAGGTTTATGATGGTTTCTGCCACTGTCTCGGTGAAAACAGGTTAATGATGGTTTCTGCCACTGTCTCGGTGAACACAGGTTTATGATGGTTTCCACCACTGTCTTGGTGAAAACATGTTTATGATGGTTTCTGCCACTGTCTCGGTGAAAACAGGTTTATGATGGTTTCCGCCACTGTCTCGGTGAACACAGGTTTATGATGGTTTCCGCCATTGTCTCGGTGAAAACAGGTTTATGATGGTTTCCGCCACTGTCTCAGTGAAAATAGGTTTATGATGGTTTCTGCCACTGTCTCAGTGAAAACAGGTTTATGATGGTTTCCGCCACTGTCTCAGTGAAAGCAGGTTTATGATGGTTTCCGCCACTGTCTCAGTGAACACAGGTTTATGATGGTTTCTGCCACTGTCTCAGTGAAAACAGGTTTATGATGTTTTCTGCCACTGTCTCAGTGAAAACAGGTTTATGATGGTTTCTGCCACTGTCTCGGTGAAAACAAGTTCATGATGGTTTCCGCCACTGTCTCGGTGAACACAGCTTTATGATGGTTTCCGCCACAGTCTCGGTGAAAACAGGTTTATGATGGTTTCTGCCACTGTCTCAGTGAAAACAGGTTTATGATGGTTTCTGCCACTGTCTCAGTGAAAACAGGTTTATGATGGTTTCTGCCACTGTCTCAGTGAAAGCAGGTTTATGATGGTTTCTGCCACTGTCTCGGTGAAAACAAGTTCATGATGGTTTCCGCCACTGTCTCGGTGAACACAGGTTTATGATGGTTTCCGCCACAGTCTCGGTGAAAACAGGTTTATGATGGTTTCCGCCACTGTCTCAGTGAAAACAGGTTTATGATGGTTTCTGCCACTGTCTCAGTGAAAACAGGTTTATGATGGTTTCCGCCACTGTCTCAGTGAAAGCAGGTTTATGATGGTTTCTGCCACTGTCTCAGTGAACACAGGTTTCCAACGGTGGAAATGCAATCAAAGATACTCTTTTGGAAAATTTTAATAGTAGTAGATTTTTGCAAGGTATTCCTTAAATTCGAGTAAGTACTGCAAGATTTGATCAAAGTATTCATATTTGAATACTATCACTTTGCAATGTATTTGTACTTATGCAAATACCCCATGAATACACCATTAGTTGGTAACTGGACTCATATACCAGACAGTGTGACATATAGTGTTAACTTTAATTAACTCACAATACTAATGACTGTATATTTACTATTTTGTGATTGTGATACTGTCTCTCATGTCCAGATACACACCGTTCTGTCACAGCAGGTTTATCAGTTAGTCCAGGTTATTGAGCCTGGACATTAGCTACATGCTAATCCACCCTCCAACTTCTAACTAAAGTGGCCACTGATCACTGAACAATACTGATGGGGACAACACTTAGGCTTATCATCTGTAATCTGAGTAATGTTTAGTCATTAAGATTAATGCTAAGGTACTTACCTTGTAAACACTGTTTCGATCAGATCTCATATTTCTTGGGTCATTCTATAGCACCTTCAGTTGTTTCTTTAGACAAACACAGTGTTGCACTGAAGTGTCCATTCCATAGCACTTTCAGTTGTCTTTGCAGACAAACACAGTGTTGCACTGAAGTGTCCATTCCATAGCACTTTCAGTTGTCTCTGTAGACAAACACAATGTTGCACTGAAGTATCCATTCCACAGCACAGGTCTTCAATTGTCTCTGTAGACAAACACATTGTTGCACTGAAGTGTCCATTCTGTAACATAGGTCTTCAGTTGTCTTCGTACACAAACACAGTGCTGCACTGAAGTGTCCATTCCGTAACACAGGTCTTCAGTTGTCTTTGTACACAAACACAGTGCTGCACTGAAGTGTCCATTCCGTAACATAGGTCTTCAGTTGTCTCTGTACACAAACACAGTGTTGCACTGAAGTGTCCATTCCATAACATAGGTCTTCAGTTGTCTTTGTACACAAACACAGTGTTGCACTGAAGTGTCCATTCCATAACATAGGTCTTCAGTTGTCTTTGTACACAAACACAGTGTTGCACTGAAGTGTCCATTCCATAACATAGGTCTTCAGTTGTCTTCATACACAAACACAGTGTTGCACTGAAGTGTCCATTCCATAACATAGGTCTTCAGTTGTCTTTGTACACAAACACAGTGTTGCACTGAAGTGTCCATTCCGTAACACAGGTCTTCAGTTGTCTCTGTACATAAACACAGTGTTGCACTGAAGTGTCCATTCCATAACATAGGTCTTCAGTTGTCTTTGTACACAAACACAGTGCTGCACTGAAGTGTCCATTCCGCAGCACAGGTCTTCAGTTGTCTTTGTACACAAACACAGTGCTGCATTGAAGTGTCCATTCCGTAACATAGGTCTTCAGTTGTCTTTGTACACAAACACAGTGCTGCACTGAAGTGTCTATTCCGTAACATAGGTCTTCAGTTGTCTTTGTACACAAACACAGTGCTGCACTGAAGTGTCCATTCCGTAACATAGGTCTTCAGTTGTCTTTGTACACAAACACGGTGCTGCACTGAAGTGTCCATTCTGTGGCTCAGACACAGAAGAGAAATGTGGTACTCTAGTCTTAGCCATATGGCAGCAGTTCCTGGAAAGTGACAGAACATTATATTTTAAGTGATGTCTCAATGGCTCAATTTAAGTTAGCTGAATACTTCCTCACTTCCTGAATATAGATTAGACAGGCATGCATGAATGCCTGCATGAGCGTGTGTGAGTGTGTAATAATAAATAAATTCCTGTATAAAACACACACTGAAAAAGTGACAATTGTTTTGTATAGTAGTAACTGCCAATTATGTAAAATAAACATAATCATTATGCCTAAAGACGATGTACAAGGGGTCAGACCACAGTTCTGTTACTGTAATGCTTATTTGGCTATGAAAAAATGGGGCATTCATGGGCATTGTAAAGAGCATAAACACTTGGCCATGTTTAGTCACATACAGCCAATTGTCATTGGAAATGCAGACACAGGAAGTATTTAGTCGACAGTGTACACGTTGCTAAGATTTTTGCCAAAATGACACATTGGTAATCGGTTTGATTTTTATAATCAATCATCGGTTTGGCCAAACCGATCGACAATCGATTATATAATCAGGCACCCTCTACTGCCATAGCGTATTGCCGGGTCGCCGCACAGCGACAACGTGCAGAATGCCAAACCCGGCTGGCGCAGTTGGAGATAATGTCTTAAAGTACGACTCCATTGATTTAGACAACCATCCCCAATAGTATACCATTTATTCCTTATACCTGCCTCTTTATCAAGAACTCTAGCACAGTGTGCCTCCGTTTAGACAACCATCCCCAATAGTATACCAATAGTATACCATTTATTCCTTATACCTGCCTCTTTGTCAAGAACTCTAGCACAGTGTGCCTCCGTTTAGACAACCAGCCCCAATAGTATACCATTTATTCCTTATACCTGCCTCTTTGTCAAGAACTCTAGCACAGTGTGCCTCCGTTTAGACAACCAGCCCCAATAGTATACCATTTATTCCTTATACCTGCCTCTTTGTCAAGAACTCTAGCACAGTGTGCCTCCGTTTAGACAACCATCCCCAATAGTACACCATTTATTCCTTATACCTGCCTCTTTGTCAAGAACTCTAGCACAGTGTGCCTCCGTTTAGACAACCATCCCCAATAGTACACCATTTATTCCTTATACCTGCCTCTTTGTCGAGAACTCTAGCACAGTGTGCCTCCGTTTAGACAACCATCCCCAATAGTACACCATTTATTCCTTATACCTGCCTCTTTGTCAAGAACTCTAGCACAGTGTGCCTCCGTTTAGACAACCATCCCCAATAGTACACCATTTATTCCTTATACCTGCCTCTTTGTCAAGAACTCTAGCACAGTGTGCCTCCGTTTCCAGGATAAAATCATTTCTCATCTTTACGGATGCCATTTCATTGCGCTCATCGCCAACAGCACGTGCTAGTGGTTCATCAAATAGTTGTTTCGTTCCCTGTGATTCGCTGATTTGAGAGCCGCATTTCCGCAGTTCGATATTGGTAAGTCATTAACTGAAAACAACTTTTCTAACAACTTCTTCACACTCCATAGATTCACATCGATCTCAAAATCCACATTCACAAATTTCCGCGAATCTGCGGAAGTATTCCCCCCCCCCCCGTCTATAAGCACACGTGAAAATTTCATCTCATTAAAAAAGACACCCAAAGCTGATACCCCTCAATTTCTGCCCAACCCAGGTGACAGATTTTGAAATGTTGGTACGTTTTGCAGAATAATCGGTGTAGTGATAGGTGATTGGAGCGTTTATTGCCATCAAATGAAAGATCTAATGTAATAGTACAAATTCACTCATCACGTACAATCCTCTCTTTCCTTTATGTAAGTAATGGCAGACGGATCTTAAATGTGGCCATAAGACGCAACACATATATTCTATAAAGTAGTTTATCACTCTCTATGTTCCCTCATATATTCTATGAAGTAGTTTGTGACTCTCTATGTTCCCTCATATATTCTATAAAGTAGTTTGTGACTCTCTATGTTGCCTCATATATTCTATAAAGTAGTTTGTGACTCTCTATGTTCCCTCATATATTCTATAAAGTAGTTTGTCACTCTCTATGTTCCCTCATATATTCTATAAAGTAGTTTGTCACTCTCTATGTTCCCTCATATATTCTATAAAGTAGTTTGTCACTCTCTATGTTGCCTCATATATTCTATAAAGTAGTTTGTGACTCTCTATGTTCCCTCATATATTCTATGAAGTAGTTTGTGACTCTCTATGTTCCCTCATATATTCTATAAAGTAGTTTGTGACTCTCTATGTTGCCTCATATATTCTATAAAGTAGTTTGTCACTCTCTATGTTCCCTCATATATTCTATAAAGTAGTTTGTGACTCTCTATGTTCCCTCATATATTCTATGAAGTAGTTTGTGACTCTCTATGTTCCCTCATATATTCTATAAAGTAGTTTGTGACTCTCTATGTTCCCTCATATATTCTATGAAGTAGTTTGTCACTCTCTATGTTCCCTCATATATTCTATAAAGTAGTTTGTGACTCTCTATGTTGTCTCATATATTCTATAAAGTAGTTTGTCACTCTCTATGTTCCCTCATATATTCTATAAAGTAGTTTGTCACTCTCTATGTTGCCTCATATATTCTATAAAGTAGTTTGTGACTCTCTATGTTCCCTCATATATTCTATGAAGTAGTTTGTCACTCTCTATGTTCCCTCATATCTCTGTCAGTTTTTACATGTCTGGGGCTGAGTTTTTGTAGGTGTGCCCGGGGGGCCATAGGTGGATCATACATAAAAATTCCTCCGGGGTGGGATATTACAAAGGATCTTATGCGGACGTTTGACGTAGATTACCCAAATTAGAACAATAGTACGTACAATTCTTAGGTATTATTCATGTTTTCTACGATTGTTCAGAGTTATGTGCTCTACATGAAACGTCTACATCTTCTTCTAATATTCTGCCTAGCCTCAACATGTGATGAAGATACAGGCAGACTGACAGGTGGACACAAAAATAACAACTTATATGCGGTTCAAATTTTGTGCATCTATTTTCTTGGATAATGAAATGTCTGACTGTTGCTCTTACTGACTGTTTACACCAACAATAAGTTCACGGAGGGAGTTCCAGAGTCGAATAGTACGGAGAAAAAAGAATATAAGTGGTAATTGCATCTGGAGTAAGGGATATGATAGACTAAGGAATGTTGTCTCCTGTTGATGATATTCACAGGAACAAGGTATTGATTTGAAGGTATTCCCATTAACTATTTGTGAGGCGTGCTGACGATACCAGTGGCATGTCACAGGGACTGGTTATGCGGTATAAGCCGATTAACAATTGTTGGTCGACTATTTTGAGATCATGACAAAAACTGAATTAGAAATACTTGATATTTAGCAACATGAAAATATTTTGTTGAAATCACACTTGCAAATGGGTGTAACTAACATTTTATGTGAAGCTATGACTTTTTTGCATGTTCGTATCTAAACTTTCCTCGGATCAAACGCCACATTCCGCGTATCATTGCAAAGCTTTGAATGTCAACTTTCCAAATACAGTATGGAGGACATTTGTGGTACACGTTCATGACTGGACCGCACTCACTTCCACACTGATCATTGTTCATGACTGAACCGCACTCACTTCCACACTGATCACTGTTCATGACTGGACCGCACTCACTTCCACACTGACCATTGTTCATGACTGGACCGCACTCACTTCCACACTGATCATTGTTCATGACTGGACCGCACTCACGTCCACACTGACCATTGTTCATGACTGGACCGCACTCACTTCCACAATGATCATTGTTCATGACTGGACCGCACTCACTTCCACACTGATCATTGTTCATGACTGGACCGCACTCACTTCCACACTGATCATTGTTCATGACTGGACCGCACTCACTTCCACACTGATCACTGTTCATGACTGGACCGCACTCACTTCCACACTGATCATTGTTCATGATTGGACCGCACTCACTTCCACACTGATCATTGTTCATGACTGGACCGCACTCACTTCCACACTGATCATTGTTCATGACTGGACCGCACTCACTTCCACACTGATCATTGTTCATGACTGGACCGCCCTCACTTCCACACTGACCATTGTTCATGACTGGACCGCACTCACTTCCACAATGATCATTGTTCATGACTGGACCGCACTCACTTCCACACTGATCATTGTTCATGACTGGACCACACTCACTTCCACACTGATCATTGTTCATGACTGGACCGCCCTCACGTCCACACTGACCATTGTTCATGACTGGACCGCACTCACTTCCACACTGATCATTGTTCATGACTGGCCCGCACTCACTTCCACACTGATCATTGTTCATGACTGGACCGCACTCACTTCCACACTAATCATTGTTCATGACTGGACCGCCCTCACTTCCACACTGACCATTGTTCATGACTGGACCGCACTCACTTCCACAATGATCATTGTTCATGACTGGACCGCACTCACTTCCACACTGATCATTGTTCATGACTGGACCACACTCACTTCCACACTGATCACTGTTCATGACTGGACCGCTCACTTCCACACTGATCACTGTTCATGACTGGACCGCACTCACTTCCACACTGATCACTGTTCATGACTGGACCGCCCTCACTTCCACACTGACCATTGTTCATGACTGGACCGCACTCACTTCCACAATGATCACTGTTCATGACTGGACCGCTCACTTCCACACTGATCACTGTTCATGACTGGACCGCATTCACTTCCACACTGATCACTGTTCATGACTGGACTGCCCTCACTTCCACACTGACCATTGTTCATGACTGGACCGCACTCACTTCCACACTGATCATTGTTCATGACTGGACTGCACTCACTTCCACACTGATCATTGTTCATGACTGGACCGCACTCACTTCCACAATGATCATTGTTCATGACTGGACCGCACTCACTTCCACACTAGTCATTGTTCATGACTGGACCGCCCTCACTTCCACATTGACCATTGTTCATGACTGGACCGCACTCACTTCCACAATGATCATTGTTCATGACTGGACCGCACTCACTTCCACACTGATCATTGTTCATGACTGGACCGCACTCACTTCCACACTGATCACTGTTCATGACTGGACCGCTCACTTCCACACTGATCACTGTTCATGACTGGACCGCACTCACTTCCACACTGATCACTGTTCATGACTGGACCGCCCTCACTTCCACACTGACCATTGTTCATGACTGGACCGCACTCACTTCCACACTGATCACTGTTCATGACTGGACCGCTCACTTCCACACTGATCACTGTTCATGACTGGACCGCACTCACTTCCACACTGATCACTGTTCATGACTGGACTGCACTCACTTCCACACTGATCACTGTTCATGACTGGACCGCACTCACTTCCACAATGATCATTGTTCATGACTGGACTGCACTCACTTCCACACTGACCATTGTTCATGACTGGACCGCACTCACTTCCACAATGATCATTGTTCATGACTGGACTGCACTCACTTCCACACTGATCATTGTTCATGACTGGACCGCACTCACTTCCACACTGATCATTGTTCATGACTGGACCGCACTCACTTCCACACTGATCACTGTTCATGACTGGACCGCTCACTGCCACACTGATCACTGTTCATGACTGGACCGCACTCACTTCCACACTGATCACTGTTCATGACTGGACCGCACTCACTTCCACACTGACCATTGTTCATGACTGGACCGCACTCACTTCCACAATGATCATTGTTCATGACTGGACCACACTCACTTCCACACTGATCACTGTTCATGACTGGACTGCCCTCACGTCCACACTGATCACTGTTCATGACTGGACCGCACTCACTTCCACACTGACCACTGTTCATGAATGGACAGCACTCACTTCCACACTGATCATTGTTCATGACTGGACCGCGCTCACTTCCACAATGATCATTGTTCATGACTGGACTGCACTCACTTCCACACTGATCACTGTTCATGAATGGACAGCACTCACTTCCACACTGATCATTGTTCATGACTGGACCGCCCTCACTTCCACACTGATCATTGTTCATGACTGGACCGCACTCACTTCCACAATGATCATTGTTCATGACTGGACCGCCCTCACGTCCACACTGACCATTGTTCATGACTGGACCGCCCTCACTTCCACACTGATCATTGTTCATGACTGGACCGCACTCACTTCCACAATGATCATTGTTCATGACTGGACCGCCCTCACGTCCACACTGACCATTGTTCATGACTGGACCGCACTCACTTCCACAATGATCATTGTTCATGACTGGACCGCTCACTTCCACACTGATCATTGTTCATGACTGGACCGCACTCACTTCCACACTAATCATTGTTCATGACTGGACCGCCCTCACTTCCACACTGATCATTGTTCATGACTGGACTGCACTCACTTCCACACTGATCATTGTTCGGAGTTGTTTGTTTGGGAGGTTAATTCGCTGTGCAACCATCAGTTTACAGCAGTATATTGTTGTATAACCATCAGTTTACAGCAGTATGTTGTTGTGTTATCACATTTATTTGTTTATGTAAGAAGATAAATATCAGTAATCCATAAACAAATCTGGTAATCTACAAAAATAACTAATTTAATGTGGTCCTGGAATACTGCACATGCACTTTGAACCAAGCCTGTTTTATCTCTGTGTGTGATGACTACTTCTGCAGTGGAGTAATTTAAATGGGCGCCATTGGCCTGTTAAAGCATCATAACTTTGCTGACAACTATCATAAAAAAATTTATGTGGTATCATTTGGTTGTTAAACACTATACTAAGACTTTCCTTGACCTTGTATAAGTAGGCATAATGTCAAATTACAACTAGTGTTGAACCTTAATAACTACTATGATAACTTAAACACATTCTTAATTAATTTCCCCCCAAACCTGACATGAGAACACACGTTCCACACACTACGCACAAGAAACGCATTTGTACACTGTATTATTCGGCCAACTGTTGTGTAATTGGTTAATTTGAGAGAGCCAGCTCCAGTATTTCTCATACTATGGTTTCATTTCATTTTCATTTCATTTTCATTTCATAATTGTACAAGTGCTGTATCATTCGCCCAACTGTTGTGTAATTGGTTAATTTGAGAGAGCCAGCTCCAGTATTTCTCATACTATGGTTTGATTGGTGGTTTGGCATTCAGAGCACGGACACTGTATGATTTAATTTCCCATTAGCCATTTTTTAGAGTTCAATTTCAAGGTAATATATTTGGCCCAGTTGTTGTTATTTAATATATGTACAATTACCAAACTTGGGGAATTTTCCTGGCATCATAACTCTCCTTTATTTTATTATAACTCTATTTTATTTATTATTCCAAAGTAAGAAATGTTAATGTAAGAAAACATGTTTTGATAAACGAAATGTCAAAAAATATATGTATTATTATTATTAATATTTTACAGGTCTCTGTCCGTATACCAAGACCTTGCAGTTGAAATCTCTCCAATATTAGCTACCATACTATGTCATTTCGAGGAACGCGTAGTTGAATTTCCCTGCATAAGGTTTTGCGGAAGATACAATCTTTCTTGTTGCATTTTCCACGGTTCTATTGATACTTCGAACAAATAACACATTTCTTTTTCAGAATAGTCCCTGCCTGCAGCCTCAAAATCATTAAAACAATCGTAGTCTGCACCGTTGAGCAATTCGGTAGCGACACTGTCGTCCATATTTGTGGGTCTAAAACACCAGAAATTAATGTGCAAGTATCTGATTGGTTGGGTTAGTTAGTGGTTGGGTGAATAAGAATACCTGCGGCTGCGGCCTTGATCGCACAAAGGTTGGGCGGATAGGATAGTACGCCTTATTCTGACAACGGTTAGGCGAATAGCTACTTCGAATATGTTATATAAACATCACGGGGCTGTTGTAATCTATCGATAATTTTCCTGGGGTGATTATTACGAATAGTAGCATACCGTTTCGTCTGATAAAGTGAGATGTGTCGTATGTTTACAGTCACTGGTGTGTCGCACTAGTCACGTCTCTAAGTTCTAACGCGAAATCAACTGAGGTATCAAATAAATTTTGTGGAATTCGAATTATGAATCTAGCGAATTTGGCGTGGTGGTCGAGTGGACCGGGGTTCAAAACCACCTGCTGCTGTTTCAAAACCTGGGCAATTTCATTCACCCCACTTTGCCCGTGTCTTTCGGAAGAGACACAGTAAATGCCGTTGGCGTTGGTCCCTTCTACTAGTTCTAGTTCTACCTGGTGTCTCTGCCAGGGGAAGTAAAAGATCCCACACAGGGGGTAAATGTGTCACCTGTCGAGGACTCAAAGAGTAGTGGTCTCTATCTCTAACCCACCGATTCCCGGCGCGTGAGAGGCGCAGAGAAGGCAGTGTAGACGACATGTAGAAATAAACATGCTCTTAATTAAGTTAAGAAGACCAGTCCTTGACAGGAAGAAGAAAAGACTCAGTTGACAATATCTAAGTATGAAGTGTGTGCGAAGTAATCACAAAAAATGTCATTGACATGTGTACCTTAAAATTGTTATTTATAACATTATATATGCCCTACGAGGATACAATGTGATAAACTTACAAAAGGCTCTGCTTTGCACGACAAAACGACACGCCCGCGTCTGTGGCTGTGCCCCTTTCTTGTGGTTGGCTTCCCCCGATTTCGCAGTACCGGTACCGAGAGTAGGCCTACATTTATGCTATTTCACGAATATTATCAACAAATATAATTATTTTGAGAGGACAGTATTCAATTTAAATATTTACCTTCGTTTAATTTCGAAGAAATAATTCGTGGCTTGCTACAAATATCAACTAGCCTCGTGACCCTCATCGTCGGTTGGTTTTCGGTCCACCATGTGGCGCCACTGTAGCTTGTTTTCCTTAAATGTATGTGTGTGCTTTTTTAAGGATTTAGGTAATACTTTAAGGAATTTATCTCAACTGGCACTATATCCATTGTTATATCCCTAGCTTATTTTCCTTAAATGTGTGTGTGTGCTTTTTTAATGTGTTTGGAGGTGTCTTCATAGGTGGAGAGATGTGTGTATGCGTGCATGTGTACAAAATATGTAAAAAAATACAATAATCAAAGACATCAGTACTTACGAATTTGATTATTGGTACATTTATAACTAGCTATTCAGCGTTGCACGGGGAGAAAAGTCAGCCATAGGTCTTTTCCACTGATTTACATTATTATATTATAGGCAGTGTTGGGAAGTTTGATTTTCACAATAGATCATCGGTTTGGCCAAACTGATCGATGATTTGACACAAACATTTTGTATGTGCAAACATTTGGATGTGATTTTCTGAGATACACATTTTTTACATTCTTTGTTGACTATTTTTAGTACATTTATGTTAGTTTTCAGCAGAATTTCTTGACTTTTCTCACAGCACATGAAAGTGTGCTAAAGGGCATGCCAAAGAGTTTTTTATAACATGATTCATTATCAAAAAAGTATGTACAATCAGCAACAAATATTTGAAATAGTTTTTTTATTTTACAATTTTTTTTATTATCTCCATGGCATGCCTCTTGGGGTTGTGCAATGCATCTGTGTGCCAATTTTTATTGAATTTGAACCAACAGTTGCTGAGATACAGAGGCCTTTGAAAAGACAATATGGCTGACGTGTTCATGACAATAACAAGTTTTAAAAACTAAAAAAATTCAAAGTTTCTACTTCTCTGTTCTTTGTTCCCAGAAATGTCAATACTCAGAGTTCTAAAATAAAAGTTTTTTCTCACCAGCTTGTTTCCTTAATAAGTGCTGAATGGTTAATTTAGCTGGTCAATTTTGCACCTATTGTGTGATATGGCGGGACTTTGTTCTAACATGTTGAGTGATGTCAGCTGACAAATGCACAGCTTACACGTCAAATGGTTGAATCTGAACTAATACAGCTGAAGACATAATTTACGAGTCACAGCACTTGCTGAAACATGAATTTCTTAACAATTTCTATTACCACATATTTCTTATTGTTTTCATGAAAATTAATTATTTGATTTGAACCCCCTTCTGAAAAGTGTGAACCCCCCAATAACTTGAAGATAATAATTTTTTTTAATCTCAACCCCCTTTTTAAAATGTGAACCCGCTTCTCAAAAGCGTGAACCTCTCCCCCAATATTATTTATTATTTTTTATAAATGTGAATCCCCTTTTCCAAAATTTTCTCAAAAGTGTCAACCCCAAATAATATGAAGATAACACTATTTTCATAAACGTGAACCCCCTTTTCCTAAAAATGTGAAAGTCCTCAAAAGCGTGAAACCTCCTCTCTAAAGCATGAGCCCCCTGTTAAAAAGCACGAACCCACCAATATAATTATTTTCCTATTATTATAAAAATATTATTATTATTTTCATATTATTGGTGGTTCACGCTTTTGAGGGGTTTTTGAAAAAAGGGATTAATTTTTGGGGAAAACGGGGTTCCCAAAAAGGGGGCTTTATGTGAACCCCCTGAACCCTCCTGGCTACGAGCTTGTGAAAGCTCATATTTATCTTTACCATGGATACAGGTAATCATCACATCATCTCATCACCACATCAAGTTTCAGTGCCTGGCTTATACACTGAACAGTGTATTGTGTACTGTGTAGACCTTTCATTGTAGCACCACTCATGTCTGGTGGCAGTGAATACACTGGCTGTAGTCTACTCCTCAATAATAATTGGTCAATTATCTATGGCCTCAGACTAGTGACTGTTTGACAGTCAGAGTCTCCACAGGATGACATACAAATGGAATGCACAACACATCAGTAATACCAAGTTTACCTGAACACCTCCTGAGACACAACTCCCCTCATTACTGTTAAAATGTATTTGGTCATCAACATTTGAACCTCCTGAGACACATACAAATGGAATGCACAATAGCTGGGTAGGCCATACTCTCAGGAAGTGGAGCTGGATAGCTAAGAAAATAAAGGCAATGAAGGATAACAAATCACCGGGAGTGGATGGGATTCCTCCAAAATTACTAATGGAAACAGTAGAACAAATCAGTATACCACTTGCAATGGTATTCAACTTGTCATTAAAAGAGGGAGTTGTTCCGTTTGAATGGAAAGAAGCAAACATCATACCACTATTTAAAAAGGGTTCGAGAAATAAGTCAGAGAATTACAGACCAGTGAGTTTAACGTCAGTGATTTGTAAATTATTAGAAAGGTTAATTAAAGACCATATGGTGGACTTCCTCGTTAAGCATAAATTATTAAATTCGTCTCAACATGGATTCCTTAAAGCGAGGTCATGCTTAACAAATATGTTATGTTTTTTGGAAGAAATCACTAAGTGGATAGACGTGGGATCGCCAGTAGATATTATCTACTTAGATTTTCAGAAAGCTTTTGACAAAGTGCCACGTCAAAGATTACTACTTAAATTAAAAGCCCATGGTATCGGGGATAGCATAACTGACTGGATAGAACAATGGCTGACTGACAGAAGACAACAAGTTGTAGTAGATGGAGAAGTTTCAAATTGGAAATCGGTTTTGAGTGGGGTACCTCAAGGATCAGTATTAGGACCTATATTATTCTTAATATATATCAATGACTTGGACGACAATATAACAAGTAACGTACTGAAATTTGCGGATGACACAAAACTGTTTAGAAAGGTTAATACTGATGGTGATAAACAACATTTACAAAATGATCTAGACAGATTAGTGAAATGGTCTGAGAAATGGCAGATGTTGTTCAATTTTGGGAAATGTAAATGCCTACATACTGGACATGGGAACTTGAATGTAAACTATAAAATGGGAGATACTGTTCTGGGTACTACTGTAAAAGAAAAGGACTTAGGAGTTACAATAAGCGCTGATATGAAAGTTTCAGAGCAGTGTGGTATTGCAGCTTCAAAGGGTAATCCAATTCTTGGATTGATTAGAAGAAACATAACATACAAGGGAAAAAAATTAATTATACCTCTTTATAAAGCAATAGTTAGACCTCATTTAGAATACTGTATACAAGCATGGAGACCATATCGTAAGAAGGATATAGATACGCTTGAACGCATACAAAGGAGAGCAACTAAAATGATTCCATAACTGAGAGACCTTAGTTATGAAGAACGCCTGAAAGAATGTGGTTTAACAACTCTAGAGACAAGGAGGTTAAGAGGAGATCAGATTAAAGTTTTTAAGATATTGAATGGGTATGAAAATATTGATAGAAATATGTTTTTCTCACTCAAGAAGGATAGCAGAACTAGAGGACATGAGGTAAAATTAGTAAAGGATCAATGTAGATTGGACATCAGGAAGCACTCGTTCTCACAGAGGACAATAAATGAATGGAACAAATTGTCTACAGATTGTGTAACTGCTAGCAGCGTGAATATGTTTAAAAACAAGGTTGACACATATCTCAGGAGGGCGGGTTATAAGTAGATGAACATTGTTGGACTCTCGATAAGCCAATGGCTTCCTTGTCCACTTGCCATCTGGGCCTTTTGCTTGGATGGCAAATCTTGTTAAATCTTGGATAGGCCATACTCTCAGGAAGTGGAGCTGGGTAGGCCATACTCTCAGGAAGTGGAGCTGTATAGGCCATACTCTCAGGAAGTGGAGCTGGATAGGCCATACTCTCAGGAAGTGGAGCTGTATATGCCATACTCTCAGGAAGTGGAGCTGTATAGGCCATACTCTCAGGAAGTGGAGCTGGATGGGCCATACTATCAGGAAGTGGAGATAACTGGAAATAAATTCAATCAAATTATATATTTTTTAATGGCTGGACATTCCAGTTTGTTGGATCGTTGCAAAAGCCAATGAAGGCTGAGTGAGCCGGCCAAACTATTCTCAGAATTCGACCAAGTTTCTTGAGAAGCATTATGGGAATGAAAAAACAAGGAACCAATTAAACAACAAGTCAGAAGGAAGAAGTGGAGCTGGATAGGCCATACTCTCAGGAAGTGGAGCTGGATAGGTCATACTCTCAGGAAGTGGAGCTGATCACTGTTTATGACTGGACCGCACTCACTTCCACACTGATCACTGTTCATGACTGGACCGCACTCACTTCCACACTGATCACTGTTCATGAATGGACCGCACTCACTTCCACACTGACCACTGTTCATGACTGGACCGCCCTCACTTCCACACTGACCACTGTTCATGACTGGACCGCACTCACTTCCACACTGACCATTGTTCATGACTGGACCGCACTCACTTCCACACTGACCATTGTTCATGACTGGACCGCACTCACTTCCACACTGATCATTGTTCATGACTGGACCGCACTCACTTCCACACTGATCACTGTTCATGACTGGACCGCACTCACTTCCACACTGATCACTGTTGATGACTGGACCGCACTCACTTCCACACTGACCATTGTTCATGACTGGACTGCACTCACTTCCACACTGATCACTGTTCATGACTGGACCGCACTCACTTCCACACTGATCACTGTTCATGAATGGACCGCACTCACTTCCACACTGATCACTGTTGATGACTGGACTGCACTCACTTCCACACTGATCACTGTTCATGACTGGACCACACTCACTTCCACACTGATCACTGTTGATGACTGGACCGCACTCACTTCCACACTGATCACTGTTGATGACTGGACCGCACTCACTTCCACACTGATCACTGTTCATGAATGGACCGCACTCACTTCCACACTGATCACTGTTCATGACTGGACCGCACTCACTTCCACACTGATCACTGTTGATGACTGGACCGCACTCACTTCCACACTGATCACTGTTCATGACTGGACCGCACTCACTTCCACACTGATCACTGTTCATGACTGGACCGCACTCACTTCCACACTGATCACTGTTCATGACTGGACCGCACTCACTTCCACACTGATCACTGTTCATGACTGGACCGCACTCACTTCCACACTGATCACTGTTCATGACTGGACCGCACTCACTTCCACACTGATCACTGTTCATGACTGGACCACACTCACTTCCACACTGATCACTGTTCATGACTGGACCGCACTCACTTCCACACTGATCACTGTTGATGACTGGACCGCACTCACTTCCACACTGATCACTGTTCATGAATGGACCGCACTCACTTCCACACTGATCACTGTTCATGACTGGACCGCACTCACTTCCACACTGATCACTGTTGATGACTGGACCGCACTCACTTCCACACTGATCACTAACAGTTGCTGAGATACAGAGGCCTTTGAAAAGACAATATGGCTGACGTTTTCATGACAATAACAAGTTTTAAAAACTAAAAAAATTCAAAGTTTCTACTTCTCTGTTCTTTGTTCCCAGAAATTTCAATACTCAGAGTTCTAAAATAAAAGTTTTTTCTCTCCAGCTTGTTTCCTTAATAAGTGCTGAATGGTTATTTTAGCTGGTCAATTTTGAACCTATTGTGTGATATGGCGGGACTTTGTTTTAACATGTTGAGTGATGTCAGCTGACAAATGCACAGCTTACACGTCAAATGGTTGAATCTGAACTAATACAGCTGAAGACATAATTTACGAGTCACAGCACTTGCTGAAACATGAATTTCTTAACAATTTCTATTACCACATATTTCTTATTGTTTTCATGAAAATTAATTATTTGATTTGAACCCCCTTCTGAAAAGTGTGAACCCCCCAATAACTTGAAGATAATAATTTTTTTAAATCTCAACCCCCTTTTTAAAATGTGAACCCGCTTCTCAAAAGCGTGAACCTCTCCCCCAATATTATTTATTATTTTTTATAAATGTGAATCCCCTTTTCCAAAATAGTGAACCCCCTTCTCAAAAGTGTCAACCCCAAATAATATGAAGATAACACTATTTTCATAAACGTGAACCCTCTTTTCCTAAAAATGTGAAAGTCCTCAAAAGCGTGAAACCTCCTCTCTAAAGCATGAGCCCCCTGTTAAAAAGCACGAACCCACCAATATCATTATTTTCCTATTATTGTAAAAATATTATTATTATTTTCATATTATTGGAGGTTCACGCTTTTGAGAGGGGGATAATTTTTTTGGAAAACGTGGTTCCCAAAAAGGGGGCTTTATGTGAACCTCCTGCACCCTCCTGGCTACGAGCCTGTGAAAGCTCATATTTATCTTTACCATGGATACGGGTAATCATCTCATCATCACATCAAGTTTCAGTGCCTGGCCTATACACTGAACAGTGTATTGTGTACTGTGTAGACCTTTCATTGTAGCACCACTCATGTCTGGTGGCAGTGAATACACTGGCTGTAGTCTACTCCTCAATAATAATTGGTCAATTATCTATGGCCTCAGAAGGGTGACTGTTTGACAGTCAGTCTCCACAGGATGACATACAAATGGAATGCACAACACATCAGTAATACCAAGTTTACCTGAACACCTCACTGGAAATAAATTCAATCAAATTATATATTTTTTAATGGATGGACATTCCAGTTTGTTGGATCGTTGCAAAAGCCAATCAAGGCTGAGTGAGCCGGCCAAACTATTTTCAGAATTCAACCAAGTTTCTTGAGAAGCATTATGGGAAAGAACAAACCAGGAACCAATCAAACATCAAATTAGAAGGAAGAAGTGGAGCTGGATAGGCCATACTCTCAGGAAGTGGAGCTGGATAGGCCATACTCTCAGGAAGTGGAGCTGGATGGGCCATACTGTCAGGAAGTGGAGCTGGATAGGCCATACTCTCAGGAAGTGGAGCTGGATGGGCCATACTCTCAGGAAGTGGAGCTGGATAGGTCATACTCTCAGGAAGTGGAGCTGGATAGGTCATACTCTCAGGAAGTGGAGCTGGATAGGTCATACTCTCAGGAAGTGGAGCTGGATAGGTCATACTCTCAGGAAGTGGAGCTGGATAGGTCATACTGTCAGGAAGTGGAGCTGGATAGGTCATACTGTCAGGAAGTGGAGCTGGATAGGCCATACTGTCAGGAAGTGGAGCTGGATAGGCCATACTGTCAGGAAGTGGAGCTGGATAGGCCATACTCTCAGGAAGTGGAGCTGGATAGGTCATACTCTCAGGAAGTGGAGCTGGATAGGTCATACTGTCAGGAAGTGGAGCTGGATAGGCCATACTCTCAGGAAGTGGAGCTGGATAGGCCATACTGTCAGGAAGTGGAGCTGGATAGGCCATACTCTCAGGAAGTGGAGCTGGATAGGCCATACTCTCAGGAAGTGGAGCTGGATAGGTCATACTCTCATGAAGTGGAGCTGGATAGGCCATACTGTCAGGAAGTGGAGCTGGATAGGCCATACTGTCAGGAAGTGGAGCTGGATAGGCCATACTCTCAGGAAGTGGAGCTGGATAGGCCATACTGTCAGGAAGTGGAGCTGGATAGGCCATACTGTCAGGAAGTGGAGCTGGATAGGCCATACTGTCAGGAAGTGGAGCTGGATAGGCCATACTGTCAGGAAGTGGAGCTGGATAGGCCATACTGTCAGGAAGTGGAGCTGGATAGGCCATACTGTCAGGAAGTGGAGCTGGATAGGCCATACTCTCAGGAAGTGGAGCTGGATAGGTCATACTCTCATGAAGTGGAGCTGGATAGGCCATACTGTCAGGAAGTGGAGCTGGATAGGCCATACTGTCAGGAAGTGGAGCTGGATAGGCCATACTCTCAGGAAGTGGAGCTGGATAGGCCATACTGTCAGGAAGTGGAGCTGGATAGGCCATACTGTCAGGAAGTGGAGCTGGATAGGCCATACTCTCAGGAAGTGGAGCTGGATTAGGCCATACTGTCAGGAAGTGCAGCTGGATAGGCCATACTGTCAGGAAGTGGAGCTGGAGAGGCCATACTCTCAGGAAGTGGACCTGGATGGGCCATACTCTCAGGAAGTGGAGCTGGATAGGCCATACTCTCAGGAAGTGGAGCAGGATAGGCTATACTCTCAGGAAGTTGAGCTGGATAGGCCATACTCTCAGGAAGTTGAGCTGGATAGGCCATACTCTCAGGAAGTGGAGCAGGATAGGCTATACTCCCAGGAAGTTGAGCTGGATAGGCCATACTCTCAGGAAGTTGAGCTGGATAGGCCATACTCTCAGGAAGTGGAGCTGGATAGGCCATACTCTCAGGAAGTGGAGCTGGATAGGCCATACTCTCAGGAAGTGGAGCTAGATAGGCCATACTCTCAGGAAGTGGAGCTGGATAGGCCATACTCTCAGGAAGTGGAGCAGGATAGGCTATACTCTCAGGAAGTTGAGCTGGATAGGCCATACTCTCAGGAAGTGGAGCAGGATAGGCTATACTCCCAGGAAGTTGAGCTGGATAGGCCATACTCTCAGGAAGTGGAGCTGGATAGGCCATACTCTCAGGAAGTGGAGCTAGATAGGCCATACTCTCAGGAAGTGGAGCTGGCTAGGCCGTACTCTCAGGAAGTGGACCTGGATAGGCCATACTCTCAGGAAGTTGAGCTGGATAGGCCGTACTCTCAGGAAGCAAGCCGACACAGCACATCAGAGACAGACTTGTGCTGTCACATGCACTCACTTGGAAACATCAGGGCAAAGGGAAAGTGGAAGGCCAAGAAAGACTTGGAAGCCCAAGCTCAAGACTGTGTCCAGTGGAAAGGAGTCATTGATGTTCCTCAAGGGAGTGAAAAGATTTAAGTCAAGTAAGTCTTCAGAAGTAAACAACATGTATATTCCATTTCTGTAAAGCTAATTAAATATTAATTAAATTAACATTAAGTTAATTTAGTTATCCAAAACAGAGTTTTGATGAGTTGGGTGCACACACTGCCGTCCCTCGTTACACCTTCCATATACTTTGAACAGGTAGATACACAAATTTCTAGACCTATTTGCTGCCATGCAAAGGCAAAAGGCAGTAACTGCGGAATTGAAAAAAAATGGATTATTGAACCATCAACTTTAGTCATGTCTGCTCTATTCTTTTTCAAAGTTTGGTGGTTCTAGCGCATCATATTTCTAAGTTAAAGCAGTTTGAACTATACAGTCACTGCAATAGAGCAAACACTTTAGTTGTAACTGTTCTATTCTTTGTCAAAGTTTGGTGGTTCTAGCGCATCATATTTCTAAGTTAAATCAGTTTGAACTATACAGTCACTGCAATAGAGGAAACACTTTAGTTGTAACTGTTCTATTCTTTGTCAAAGTGTGGTGGTTCTAGCGCATCATATTTCTAAGTTAAAGCAGTTTGAACTATACAGTCACTGCAATAGAGCAAACACTTTAGTTGTAACTGTTCTATTCTTTGTCAAAGTTTGGTGGTTCTAGCACATCATATTTCTAAGTTAAAACAGTTTGAACTATACAGTCACTGTAATAGAGGAAACACTTTAGTTGTAACTGTTCTATTCTTTGTCAAAGTTTGGTGGTTCTAGCACATCATATTTCTAAGTTAAAGCAGTTTGAACTATACAGTCACTGTAATAGAGGAAACACTTTAGTTGTAACTGTTCTATTCTTTGTCAAAGTTTGGTGGTTCTAGTGCATCATATTTCTAAGTTAAAGCAGTTTGAACTATACAGTCACTGCAATAGAGCAAACACTTTAGTTGTAACTGTTCTATTCTTTGTCAAAGTTTGGTGATTCTAGCACATCATATTTCTAAGTTAAAGCAGTTTGAACTATACAGTCACTGCAATAGAGCAAACACTTTAGTTGTAACTGTTCTATTCTTTGTCAAAGTTTGGTGGTTCTAGCGCATCATATTTCTAAGTTAAAGCAGTTTGAACTATACAGTCACTGCAATAGAGCAAACACTTTAGTTGTAACTGTTCTATTCTTTGTCAAAGTTTGGTGGTTCTAGCACATCATATTTCTAAGTTAAAGCAGTTTGAACTATACAGTCACCGCAATAGAGGAAACACTTTAGTTGTAACTGTTCTATTCTTTGTCAAAGTTTGGTGGTTCTAGTACATCATATTTCTAAGTTAAAGCAGTTTGAACTGTACAGTCACTGCAATAGAGGAAACACTTTAGTTGTAACTGTTCTATTCTTTGTCAAAGTTTGGTGGTTCTAGTGCATCATATTTCTAAGTTAAAGCAGTTTGAACTATACAGTCACTGCAATAGAGCAAACACTTTAGTTGTAACTGTTCTATTCTTTGTCAAAGTTTGGTGGTTCTAGCGCATCATATTTCTAAGTTAAAGCAGTTTGAACTATACAGTCACTGCAATAGAGCAAACACTTTAGTTGTAACTGTTCTATTCTTTGTCAAAGTTTGGTGGTTCTAGCACATCATATTTCTAAGTTAAAGCAGTTTGAACTATACAGTCACTGCAATAGAGCAAACACTTTAGTTGTAACTGTTCTATTCTTTGTCAAAGTTTGGTGGTTCTAGCACATCATATTTCTAAGTTAAAGCAGTTTGAACTATACAGTCACTGCAATAGAGCAAACACTTTAGTTGTAACTGTTCTATTCTTTGTCAAAGTTTGGTGGTTCTAGTGCATCATATTTCTAAGTTAAAGCAGTTTGAACTATACAGTCACCGCAATAGAGCAAACACTTTAGTTGTAACTGTTCTATTCTTTGTCAAAGTTTGGTGGTTCTAGCACATCATATTTCTAAGTTAAAACAGTTTGAACTATACAGTCACTGCAATAGAGCAAACACTTTAGTTGTAACTGTTCTATTCTTTGTCAAAGTTTGGTGGTTCTAGCACATCATATTTCTAAGTTAAAGCAGTTTGAACTGTACAGTCACTGCAATAGAGGAAACACTTTAGTTGTAACTGTTCTATTCTTTGTCAAAGTTTGGTGGTTCTAGCGCATCATATTTCTAAGTTAAAACAGTTTGAACTATACAGTCACTGCAATAGAGGAAACACTTTTAAAGCCATTTATTTCATTTTGACTTCTTTTAGTAGATACTGTGTTTTGCCTAAGTTGCAGTTGGACAGTACGGTTGAGGTATATCACTGGTAACTAATGGACACAACGTTAGTTACTATCCATAGCATCATTTGCTGGACCTCATCATCTGTACATCAAGCCATCCCCAGGATTTCACTATGAAATAAAGTTCTCTTCCTCTATGAAATATTCACCGCTGCATAATTAATTAATGATATGTTCTTAGTAATTCTGCTTTGTGCATAACTTGTTTATACCAAATAAAACCATGCAGGAAAATATATTGCAAATTTTATTAATTTGTAATGCTTTAATACTGAATTTGAATATTTAAGTAATTTGTGATTATTCACAGATATTAAGATATTGTGATGTTGATTTTACTAAAAACAAATAAAGATGTATTTACATAGTTGTTGTTTATTTAACACTTATTCCAACTGTATGCACTATAGATTAAACTAGTACACACATTTGTCAAGTTGTCAATCAATTAATAAAAAAATTATGCCATGAAGAGGAAATTTGCAAATTTGATAGAGTGGGTGAATAAAACATTATAAAATCCACACTGGGGGGTGTTTATTTCTTATGAAATATTCACCCAAGGGTGAGGATTCAGTGGGGTGAAAATGTCATCTCACACAGATGTCTCAATGGGTCTCAATGTTATATAGACTGTTTCCTGGACATAAAATATCCTCAGACGTATGTAATTATATAGAAAGTTTTTTATACAAAAGCAGGTAATTGAAATAATGGTGTCTTACAGTGGTAGTGATTTATTAAGTAAAAATTGACGATTACAGTGTGAGGCAGGAATGAATTCCCTTTAAAATTCAGTCCCTTTAGAAGTCATTCAGCACACTAGTCAATAAGGAACCAGTGTTAAAACCTGCCTGAAATGGAGAACACACGAGCGTGTGGTTAGACCATGACGTGTTACAACTTCATCAGTCGAGTAAACTTTATTTTGTTTTGGCATCATGACTTTTTGGAAAAACATAAATGGTACCACACAAAATAATAGTATTAGTATAGATCTATATTTGATGTTTTTAATACATTTTTCATTTATGGTCTTATGATTTTAATACTAATCTGTCTCAAAAGAAAGCCTCTTCAGCTTGTTTTGTCAGCACTTCCCGCTAGTGGACTTCTCCATATTAGTTATCAATGCACTCCCTATCTGGGAGGTACATGCCTCGCCCGGCCTGACTATTGATAAGAAATGACATGAGCGTGCCGAAGGCCAGGAAGTACCAGTTAGCTAACTAACACTCACTAATAGTCAGACACCTTTAAACTCACCTGTCTTATTCACCAGCACACAGCACTAAGTTATATCACTCATTGTCAGCATACAGGAGTCACTTGGTCTCAGTCGTCAACCGTCAAGTTAAGAAACTACAGGTAAACTAATTGTGTGACATGAAAGTGAGGCTAAACAGTCGTCACATGATCACCCCTGTCGCTGCAGGGTTGAGGTGACAACAAACCCACCACCCCAGTAAGTGATTGACAGGTCCGTGGTGCTGCACACACAAGCCAGCATGATAATAACTATTTCTCTTGATGAAATGACACCTGGCATACTTCGGCAGTTGAGATCTTTACTGAATGGTAGCATGGCAGACTGTGTGGAATTCCGATTATAAAAGAATGTTTAGAACTTTACAACCAAAGTAGAATCTGTCATCCAATGAAAATAATATCGCCATGTGTCGGGTAGTTTCAAAACTGACTCAAACTTGACCGTATTAGTTGATTGCCAGTCTAGCATGTGGCCCCACCATTATGACAGTGCCCCCCCGTGCCAGTGAGAAAAAGAATCAGAATCGCCAGGCCTCACAGAATACTTGCTTTCAAATACACTCTACACAGCTGTACAACTGTCACTTTTAGAAAAATTTCATTCTGTCACCAAAATGTGAGAGAATAAATGCAGAATGTTAAATGTAACCTCCTACCTGTGTCTGCTTAACTTGAATAGGCCTTGATAGGTAAATGTATTGTTTCACATCTTGTAGTTGATGTGAGACAGCTTTTGGAAGTTTCTCACACTTTCTGCCTGTTTCCACTGGCGGAAAGTATCAGAAATTGATAAAAAAACAGGTTTATGATGGTTTCCACCACTGTCTCGGTGAAAAAAGGTTTCCAATGGTGGAAATGCAACCCTGAGTATGTGTATTCAAAAACAATTTGTTTTGAAATTGTTTTATTTGAATAGTATTAGATTTTTGCAAAGTATTCCTTAAATTCGAGTACTGTAAGATATGAGTATTCATATTTGAATACTTTCACATCGTAATGTATTTGTGCTAATACAAATACCCTATGAATACATCATTAATTGAAGTCATATACCAGACAGTGTGACATAGTGTTAACTTTAATTAACACAATACCAATGACTGTATATTTACTATTTTGTGATTGTGATACTGCCTCTCATGTACAGAACATTATGTGCTTTACTGTGAGTCAAATACTGTTGTGTGCAATACTGTGAGCCAAGGTACTGTTGTGTGCTGTGCTGTGCTGTGAGTCAAATACTGTTCTGTGCAATACTGTGAGACAAGGTACTGTTGTGCACAGTACTGTGAGACAAGGTACTGTTGTGTGCAGTACTGTGAGACAAGGTACTGTTGTGTGCAGTACTGTGAGTCAAGGTACTGTCAGCCAAGGTGCTGTTGTGCACAGTACTGTCAGCCAAGGTACTGTTGTGTGCAGTACTGTCAGCCAAGGTACTGTTGTGTGCAGTACTGTCAGCCAAGGTACTGTTGTGTGCAGTACTGTCAGCCAAGGTACTGTTGTGCGCAGCACTGTGAGACAAGGTACTGTTGCGTGCAGTACTGTCAGCCAAGGTACTGTTGTGTGCAGTACTGTCAGCCATGGTACTGTTGCATGTAGTACTGTCAGCCAAGGCACTGTTGCGTGCAGTACTGTCAGCCAAGGCACTGTTTGCGCAGTACTGTCAGCCAAGGCACTGTTGCATGCAGTACTGTCAGCCAAGGCACTGTTGTGTGCAGTACTATCAGCCAAGGCACTGTTGCGCGCAGTACTGTCAGCCAAGGTACTGTTGTGTGCAGTACTGTCAGCCAAGGCACTGTTGCACACAGTACTGTCAGCCAAGGCACTGTTGTGTGCAGTACTGTCAGCCAAGGTACTGTTGTGTGCAGTACTGTCAGCCAAGGTACTGTTGTGTGCAGTACTGTCAGCCAAGGCACTGTTGCATGCAGTACTGTCAGCCAAGGCACTGTTGTGTGCAGTACTGTCAGCCATGGTACTTTGTGTGCAGTACTGTCAGCCAAGGTACTGTTGTGTGCAGTACTGTCAGCCAAGGTACTGTTGTGTGCAGTACTGTCAGCCACCTACTCACAATTACTCATAAGTCTAAACCTAGCCAGTTCACCTACACCATCTCAAACCAGTCGATTTCTCGAGTAAATTCACATCCATACCTAGGCTTAATCATAGATTCCAAACTGTCCTGGACTAAGCATGTACAAACCACTGCATCAAAATCTGCACAACCACTAGGCCTACTCAAACGAACACTCCATCCGGCTAAACCAAAAGTAAAGGAGGCGGCCTACAATATGTTAGTAAGACCAAATTAGAATATGGAACAACAGACTGGAATCCACATACAGCTGTACCCAAAATAACATTAACACCCTGGGGAAAATACAAAGAAGCGCCACTCGATTTATCCTAAATGACCACCACCATACAACAAGCGTCACATACCTACAACACAAACTTGGCTGCCAGATATTAGAACAACGACGATTACAACACCAACTCACTTTCTTCCACAAAATTAAATATAACCTCCTAAATATTTCTCTGCCAAAAAATCTTATAGTCCCATGCACCCATACGCGAAACAGCTATCCTGATAAATATATAAAAATACAAGCACGCATCAACACATATGTATTGACTTGACTTCCGGCTACTTGGACTTGGTGCAGCGACTTGAATTTGGTGTAGATCATTTACAGAAAAACGCGGTATATCAAATAGAATAAGTATTACTATTGAATATATATTATACACAAACGTATTGTAGACATATATTAGGAAACAGGTTTTGTTAATTATTAGTCAGAGGGAGTATTTTAGAGTAAGTTAGTTTCGGATTCTGTCAGGGAATTCAGCGAGCGATAATAGGGTTGTTTACTATTCGAAAATTGAGATAGCATAGTGAATAGTTTACATTGGCTAATATATATATAAGATAAAGTGATCTATTTACTTAAATTACATACATAAGGTAATATCTGACATAGTGGTAGTAAACATTTTCGGTAAAAAGGAATTAACAGCAGGATTTTAGCGTAAATTAGTACACACTGAATTCGTTGTTTTGTTACACAGTGTTCTCCGTATTCGCTAGGTGGCAGGGTTTTTTTTTCTCATGCGAGGTTAATAGAAGACGCAGTTAGCAAGTATATTAGACTAAAGTGTTCTTTTGATCACAAAAACAGCCTTATTCAAGGCTAACGTTGCAAACTAATTAAAACTAAATTGTATGATGGCGCCGTGCAAACGGCAGTTAAAGGCCACAAGGCACTTAATTTGTGGCAGTTGTAGTAACTGGGTGGACTTCGTCAAGTCTGGGTGCGAGAAGTCCTGGGCTGAGGTCCAGGCAGATAGTTTTAGTTTTGAGTGTAGGGGATGTACGAAGATGAAGGAACTAGAGGTGGAGTTGGAAGAGCTGAGGCTGCTCGTTGTGGCAATGGTGGGAAGGGAACAGGGGGCTTGTGCCAGTAGTTCCGGTGGGGGAACAGTAGATGATAAAGTGGGGAAAGACACAAGAGATGCTAGGGAGAGCTCACCGCAGCCTGGGAGGAAGCTGAGAGGAGGGAAGGTGACAGGTCGTAGGGAGACAGGACGTAAGGAGACGGGAAGGAAAGGAACGGGAGGGAAGACAACCGGAGCGAAGGAGAGGGGAGTAGGGGAGACAGGAGGGAAGGAGAAGGGAGTGGGGGAGACAGGAGGGAAGGAGAAGGGAGTGGGGGAGATGGGAGGGAAAACAACCGGAGTGAAGGAGAGGGAAGTGGGAGAGACAAGAGCAAAGGAGTGGGAAGTGGGGGAGACAGGAGCGAAGGAGACAGGAGGGAAGGGGTCAGGACAGAATGGGATGGAGGGGATCGAACGGAAGAGTTATTCTGCAGCAGTGATAGAGGGGGTGAGGAAGAGAGCGAGGGTGTTTGTGGGGGATTCGATAGTTAGGAAGACCGACAGAGTCTTAAACAAGGGAGATGATGTGGTGGTCTGCTTGCCTGGAGCCAAAATAGAGGCGATAACTGAGAGGGTAAAAAACATCGTAGGCTCGGGTAAGGGTGGATCTGTTTTAGTACACGTAGGGACAAATAACATAGAGAGGGAGGGTACAACTGCCATAGTTAGGAAATATAGGCAGTTGGTCAGAACACTAAAACAGACGCGGGTTGAGCAGGTAATACTGTCAGGGATTTTACCTGTAATGGGCAGGAGGGGTCACAAATATCGAAATTGTCGGGGGATGGCAATTAACATGTTAGTCCAGAAGTTATGTAGGGAAGAGGAAGTTGGATTTGTGGATTTATGGGGAAGTTTTGTTGGGAGGGCTGATATGTACATGAAGGATGGGCTTCATTTAAGTGGAAAGGGGGCGGCAGTATTCGCGGACAAACTTTCAGCAGCAGTAGATAGTGACTTGGGTACAATGACAAATATTTTTGGAAGTAAACATTCTTTAAACTAGAAGTGCAGGGGGGTTACCTAGAGGTGTCTCAAGCAGAACAAGAGGCCACTAGCACAGATAAACCAATATCAAATCATCCGAAAAACATCTCTGAAAAAGGTTATAGATGCGTATGTTTAAATGCAAGGAGCATAGTAAATAAGAAAAACGAATTAAACATTATGGTAGAAGATATTGACCCTCACATAATTGGTATAACTGAATCATGGGCCAACATAGATATAACAGATGCTGAATTAGGACTGACAGGATATGTAATGTTTAGGAAAGATTGAATAGGAAGAAGGGGCGGGGGAGTTATTTTATATGTTAAAGAATCTATTCAGGCTTATGAAATAAAACTAGAAAGGGAAGCAGATTGCGATGAAGCTGTTTGGTGCAAAATTGTTTCAGGTAATTCAAAATTAACTATTGGATTAGTTTACCGAAGTCCAAACATAAACGAAGAGGACAACACAAAAATAAAAAACGCTATAAAGGAAGTTAGTAAAGGGGAATGTATCATAATGGGAGATTTTAACCATGGACACATACAATGGAATTCTCTAGAGAGCACAGGGATTGAGGACCAACAATTTCTATTTTTAATCCAGGATAGCTTTCTTACTCAGCACGTACTAGAACCAACCAGGGGAGAAAATGTATTAGATATAGTTTTGTCATCACAAAAAGAATTAGTGGACAATGTAAAAATATTTGAACCATTGGGTAATAGTGACCATAATCAAATACATTTTGACATCAATGTAAAATCAGAAAGTAAAAATAAGAAACCGTACAAGAGAAACTTCCACAAAGGTAACTACAAAGATATGAGAAAATACTTAGCAAAGCTAGATTGGAATAACATGCTGATGAATAAGACCGCAATTGAATGTTGGAATATTCTAAAATATGAAATTGAGAGTATCATCGATAAATTTGTTCCCTTCCAAAAACAAGGAAAACGGTGTAGAAAGAAACACTTGTCAAAAGAGGCTATTAGAAAAATAATGCTAAAACAAACTATGTGGAGGGTTTATAGGCGTACCAGAAAGGACGAAGACTATGCAAAATACAAAGAGGCACTTAATGCAGCTACAACTGAAATCAGACAATCTAAAAGAAGCTATGAGCAAAAACTAGCATGTAACATAAAAAATGACAGCAAGAGTTTTTATGCATATGTCAGGAGTAAACAAAACGTACAAGACAAGGTTGGACCTCTAGAAGACAGTGCTGGAAATATAATATCACAGGGGTTTTTAATGGCGGAAGACCTAAATGGTTACTTCAGTTCAGTGTTTACCAAAGAAGATATTAGTTCATTACCAGTTGCTGATGCTAAATTTCAGGGGGCTAAATCTGACTATTTAGGTCCGTTAGTTGTAACTCCAGAATTGGTAGCTAAGAAAATAAAGGCAATGAAAGATAACAAATCACCGGGAGTGGATGGGATTCCTCCAAAATTACTAATGGAAACAGTAGAACAAATCAGTATACCACTTGCAAGAGTATTCAACTTGTCATTAAAAGAGGGAGTTGTTCCGTTTGAATGGAAAGAAGCAAACATCATACCATTATTTAAAAAGGGTTCGAGAAATAAGTCAGAGAATTACAGACCAGTGAGTTTAACGTCAGTGATTTGTAAATTATTAGAAAGGTTAATTAAAGACAATATGGTGGAATTCCTCGTTAAGCATAAATTATTAAATTCATCTCAACATGGATTCCTTAAAGCGAGGTCATGCTTAACAAATATGTTATGTTTTTTGGAAGAAATCACTAAGTGGATAGACGTGGGATCGCCAGTAGATATTATCTACTTAGATTTTCAGAAAGCTTTTGACAAAGTGCCACATCAAAGATTACTACTTAAATTAAAAGCCCATGGTATCGGGGACAGCATAACTGACTGGATAGAACAATGGCTGACTGACAGAATACAACGAGTTGTAGTAGATGGAGAAGTTTCAAATTGGAAATCGGTTTTGAGTGGGGTACCTCAAGGATCAGTATTAGGACCTATATTATTCTTAATTTATATCAATGACTTGGACGACAGTATAACAAGTAACGTACTGAAATTTGCGGATGACACAAAACTGTTTAGAAAGGTTAATACTGATGGTGATAAACAACATTTACAAAACGATCTAGACAGATTAGTGAAATGGTCTGAGAAATGGCAGATGTTGTTCAATTTTGGGAAATGTAAATGCCTACATACAGGACATAGGAACTTGAATGTAAACTATAAAATGGGAGATACTGTTCTGGGTACTACTGTAAAAGAAAAGGACTTAGGAGTTACAATAAGCGCTGATATGAAAGTTTCAGAGCAGTGTGGTATTGCAGCTTCAAAGGGTAATCAAATTCTTGGATTGATTAGAAGAAACATAACATACAAGGGAAAAAAGTTAATTATACCTCTTTATAAAGCAATAGTTAGACCTCATTTAGAATACTGTATACAAGCATGGAGACCATATCGTAAGAAAGATATAGATACGCTTGAACGCATACAAAGGAGAGCAACTAAAATGATTCCAGAACTGAGAGACCTTAGTTATGAAGAACGCCTGAAAGAATGTGGTTTAACAACTCTAGAGACAAGGAGGTTAAGAGGAGATCAGATTGAAGTTTTTAAGATATTGAATGGGTATGAAAATATTGATAGAAATATGTTTTTCTCACTCAAGAAGGATAGCAGAACTAGAGGACATGAGGTAAAATTAGTAAAGGATCAATGTAGATTGGACATCAGGAAGCACTCGTTCTCACAGAGGACAATAAATGAATGGAACAAATTGTCTACAGATTGTGTAACTGCTAGCAGCGTGAATATGTTTAAAAACAAGGTTGACACATATCTCAGGAGGGCGGGTTATAAGTAGATGAACATTGTTGGACTCTCGATAAGCCAATGGCTTCCTTGTCCACTTGCCATCTGGGCCTTTTGCTTGGATGGCAAATCTTGTTAAATCTTAAAAATATATATATATATATATGTATATATATATATATATATACATATATATATTAAAAACAGTATAGGGCCTAATACTGATCCCTGTGGTACCCCAATCAAAGCATATTTCCAGTTTGAAATCTCATCATCTACTATTACTCTCTGTCTTCTGTGTGTAAGCCACTTTTCTATCCAGTTGATTACATCATTGCCTATACCATGGGCTTTTACTTTAAGTAACAATCTTTGATGTGGCACTTTATCGAAAGCTTTCTGAAAATCTAAATAGACAACATCTACTGGTGACCCGTCATCTACCCACTTTGTAATTTCTTCCAAAAAACATAAGAGATTGGTTAGACATGACCTTGCTTTTAGGAACCCATGTTGAGATGTATTTATTAATTTGTTTTACAAGAAATTCCACCATGTGGTCTCTAATTAATGTTTCGAGTAATTTACATACAATTGATGTTAAACTCACTGGTCTGTAATTTTCTGGCTTGTTCCTCGATCCCTTCTCAAATAGTGGCATAATGTTTGCTTCTTTCCATTCTGAAGGAACTATTCCTTCTTCTAGTGACAAGTTAAACACTTTTGCAAGTGGTGCCTACAGTGACTGGCTGGACAGCCTACTATCAATAGCCTGTAGCCAGTGACTGGCTGTACAGCCTACTATCAATAGCCTGTAGCCAGTGACTGGCTGTACAGTCTACTATCAATAGCCTGTAGCCAGTGACTGGCTGTACAGCCTACTATCAATAGCCTGTAGCCAGTGACTGGCTGTACAGCCTACTATCAATAGCTTGTAGCCAGTGACTGGCTGTACAGCCTACTATCAATAGCCTGTAGCCAGTGACTGGCTGTACAGCCTACTATCAATAGCTTGTAGCCAGTGACTGGCTGTACAGCCTACTATCAATAGCCTGTAGCCAGTGACTGGCTGTACAGCCTACTATCAATAGCTTGTAGCCAGTGACTGGCTGTACAGCCTACTATCAATAGCCTGTAGCTAGTGACTGGCTGTACATCCTACTATCAATAGCCTGTAGCCAGTGACTGGCTGTACAGCCTACTATCAATAGCTTGTAGCCAGTGACTGGCTGTACAGCCTACTATCAATAGCCTGTAGCCAGTGACTGGCTGTACATCCTACTATCAATAGCCTGTAGCCAGTGACTGGCTGTACAGCCTACTATCAATAGCCTGTAGCCAGTGACTGGCTGTACAGCCTACTATCAATAGCCTGTAGCCAGTGACTGTTGTCAGCTAGAATCTCCACAGGATGTCATACAAATGGAATGCACAGTCCACTGGCCAGTAATACAAACAGGTATTGAGGAGAAAAACTTTTACCAAGGGAGATTTGGTTTTCCTTTTACTAAATAAAAAACCGAATCTCCCCTCACAGCCATGCCTAAAGTAAAAAAAAAAATTATTTACCCTTTTATTATTTTAAGATGGGTCATGCAATATATTGCATGACGGCTTAGGGGGTGGTCATATATTCAGGTGTGACTTTTCTATAGTTTGATAGAGGGGGTATGGATACTGATTGATAGAGGATGTCATACAAATGGAATGCACAGTACACTGGCTATACAGCAAGACATTTGAACCTCGGTTTTCTCAATTAAGGGTCTCACATTCTAACAACCCCGCCACTGAGTCTCATTACGCACCAGTTAGCTAACTAACCACATACTCCCTCTATAAAATATTCAACCCCCCAAATTAGTTATATGTTCTTAGTGGATTCAGGTTGTTCTGCTTTGTACATAACTTGTAAAACCATGTAAAAAATACACTGAACTTTTGATAAATTTGTTATGCTGTAATTAATATTTCTGAAGTAACTTGTGATTATTAACATATCTTAAGATATTGTGATTTTGATTTTATCAAAAACACCTTTTTACATAGTTGTTGTTTATTAAAAACTTTTATTCCAACTATGTGCATTATAAATTAAACTAATACACACATTTTGCAAATTTGATAGACGGGGTGAATTATTATTATACTTGGGATGCTTAGTTGAAAATTCAGGGGGGGTGAAAATTTCATCTCACACCGGCAGATTGCTGTCTCAATGTTATATAGACTGGTTCCTGAACATAAAATATTCTCAGACGTATATGTAGCTGTAAAGAAAACAGGTTTTTTCATACAAAAGCAGGTAATCGAAACAATGGTGTCTTACAATGTTAGTGATTTATGAAGTGAAGATTACAATGTGAGACTGGAATGAATTCCCTGTAAAATTACAAGTCACTCAGCACACTAGCCAATAATGAACCAGGGTTAAAACCTGCCTGGAATGGAGCACCCACGAGCATGTTATGACTTGTTACGATGTAGTTCTTATAATTTTAATTCTAATATGTCTTGTAATGGATGGCATCTCTGTTAATGGTACGTATCTGCATTAATTTATGTAGGTCTTATGATTTTAATTCTAATGTGTCTCAAATGAAAGCCTCTTCAGCTAGTCTTGGCAGCATTTGCCGCTAGGAGACGTCGCCATTTTAGTTGTCAGTGAACTCCCTATGTGAGTGGTACGACTCGCCCAGCCTGATAACTAAACACTTGGCAGTGCAGAGGTAACAGAACTTTAACTAACTAACAGATACCTTTAAACTCACCTGTCTTGTTCACCAGCAAACAGCAGTTATATCACTCATTGTTAGCATACAGGAGGTACTTGATCTCAGTAGTCAACCATCAAGGTAAGTAACTACAGGTAAACTAATTACGTGACGTATGAAAATGAAGTTAAACAGTCGTCACATGAGGACCAGCTGTCCTAATAATACACAATTAAACACAAGCTGTCCTAATAATAACTATTTATTTTCATGAAATGACGATTGGCATACTCCGGCAGTTGAGATCTTTACTCAATGGTAGCAAGGCAGACTGTGCGGATTTCAAATTATCAAAGAACATTTAGAACTTTAGAACCAAAGGAGAATCTGTCATCCAATGTAAATGATATCACCATCTGTCGTGTAGTATCAAAACAATGACTCAAACTTAGTTGGTTGCCAGTCCAGCATGTGGCGCCACCATTGTGTACCCCCTGTGCCGGTGAGGAACAGAATCATCAGGCTTCACAGAATACTTGCTTTCAAATACACTGTACATAGCTGTACAACTGACTTTTTATCACACATTTAGACAAATTTTGTCACCAAATGTGTGAGAATCAATGCAGAATGTTAAATGTAACCTCCTACCTGTGTCTCCATAGCTTGAATAGGCCTTGATAGTTCATTTAAATGTATTATTTCACATCTTGTAGTTTATGTGAGACAGCTTTTGGAAGTTTCTGACACTTTCTGCCTGTTTCCACCGGCGGAAAGAATCAGAAATTGATGAAAACATGTTCATGATGGTTTCCGCCACTGTCTCGGTGAAAATAGGTTAATGATGGTTTCCGCCACTGTCTCAGTGAAAATAGGTTAATGATGGTTTCCACCACTGTCTCAGTGAAAATAGGTTAATGATGGTTTCTGCCACTCTCTCAGTGAAAATAGGTTAATGATGGTTTCCGCCACTGTCTCAGTGAAAATAGGTTAATGATGGTTTCCGCCACTGTCTCAGTGAAAACAGGTTTATGATGGTTTCCGCCACTGTCTCAGTGAAAATTGGTTAATGATGGTTTCCGCCACTGTCTCGGTGAACACAGGTTTATGATGGTTTGCACCACTGTCTCGGTGAACACAGGTTTATGATGGTTTCGGCCACTCTCTCAGTGAAAACAGGTTTCCGACGGTGGAAATGCAATCAAAAATACTCGTTTTGGAAAATTTGAATAGTAATAGATTTTTGCAAGGTATTCCTTAAATTCGAGTAAGTACTGCAAGATTTGATCAAAGTATTCATATTTGAATACTATCACTTTGCAATGTATTTGTACTTATGCAAATACCCTATGAATACACCATTAGTTGGTAACTGGACTCATATACCAGACAGTGTGACATATAGTGTTAACTCTAATTAACACACAATACCAATGACTGTATATTTACTATTTTGTGATTGTGATACTGTCTCTCGTGTCCAGATACACACCTTTCTGTCACAGCAGGTTTATCAGTTAGTCCAGGTTATTGAGCCTGGACATTAGCTACATGCTAATCCACCCTCCAACTTCTAACTAAAGTGGCCAGTGATCACTGAACAATACTGATGGGGACAACACTTAGGCTTATTATCAGTAATCTGAGTAATGTTTAGTCATTAAGATTAATGCTAAGGTACTTACCTTGTAAAACTGTTTCGATCAGATCTCATATTTCTTGGGTCATTCTACAGCACCTTCAGTTGTTTCTTTAGACAAACACAGTGTTGCACTGAAGTGTCCATTCCATAGCACTTTCAGTTGTCTTTGCAGACAAACACAATGTTGCACTGAAGTGTCCATTCCGTAGCATAGGTCTTCAGTTGTCTCTATAGACAAACACAGTGTTGCGCTGAAGTGTCCATTCTGTAACATAGGTCTTCAGTTGTCTTTGTACACAAACACAGTGCTGCACTGAAGTGTCCATTCTGTAACACAGGTCTTCAGTTGTCTTTGTACACAAACACAGTGCTGCACTGAAGTGTCCATTCTGTAACACAGGTCTTCAGTTGTCTTTGTACACAAACACAGTGCTGCACTGAAGTGTCCATTCTGTAACACAGGTCTTCAGTTGTTTTCGTACACACAAACACAGTGCTGCACTGAAGTGTCCATTCCGTAACATTGGTCTTCAGTTGTCTTGGTACACAAACACAGTGCTGCACTGAAGTGTCCATTCTGTGGCTCAGACACATAAGAGAAATGTGGTACTCTAGTCTTAGCCATATGGCAGCAGTTCCTGGAAAGTGACAGAACATTATATTTTAAGTGATGTCTCAATGGCTCAATTTAAGTTAGCTGAATACTTCCTCACTTCCTGAATATAGATTAGACAGGCATGCATGAATGCATGCATGAGCGTGTGTGAGTGTGTAATAACAAATAAATTCCTGTATAAAACACACATTGAAAAAGTGACAATTGTTTTGTAAAGTAGTAACTGCTAATTATGTAAAATAAACATAATCATTATGCCTAAAGACGATGTACAAGGGGTCAGACCACAGTTCTGTTACTATAATGCTTATTTGGCTATGGAAAAATGGGACATTCATTGGCATTGTAACGAGCATAAACACTTGGCCATGTTTAGTCACATACAGCCAATTGTCATTGGGAATGCAGACATAGGAAGTATTTAGTCGACAGTGTACACGTTGCTAAGATTTTTGCCAAAATGACACATTGGTAATCGGTTTGATTGATCAATCATCGGTTTGGCTAAACTGATCGACAATCGATTATATAATCAGGAACCCTCTAACGCCATAGCGTATTGCCGGGTTGCCACACAGCGACAACGTGCAGAACGCCAAACCTGGCTGGCGCAGTTGGAGATAATGTCCCAAAGTACGACTCCATTGATTTAGACAACCATCCCCAACACCTTTTATTCCTTATACCTGCCTCTTTGTCAAGAACTCTAGCACAGTGTGCCTCCGTTTCCAGGATAAAATCATTTCTCATCTTTACGGATGCCATTTCGTTGCGCTCATCGCCAACAGCACATGCTAGTGGTTCACCAAATAGTTGTTTCGTTCGCTGTGATTCGCTGATTTGAGAGCCGCATTTCCGCAGTTCGATATTGGTAAGTCATTAACTGAAAACAACTTTTCTAACAACTTCTTCGCACTCCATAGATTCACATCGATCTCAAAGACCACCAAAATCACGGCAAAATTCACAAATTTCCTCGAATCTGTGGAAGTATTTTCCCCGTCTATAAACACACGTGAAAATTACATCTCATTAAAAAAGATGTACCCAAAGCTGATACCCCTCAATTTCTGGCCAACCCAGGTGACAGATTTTGAAATGTTGGTATATTTTGCAGAATAATCAGTGTAGCGTTAGGTGAGTGGAGCATCTATTGCCATCAAATGAAAGATCTAATGTAGTAGTACAAATTCACTCATCACGTGCAATCCTCACTGAGAGACAGATATTAAATGTGGCTATAAGACGCAACATATATATTCTATAAAGCAGTTTGTCACTCTCTATGTTCCCTCATATATTCTATAAAGTAGTTTGTCACTCTCTGTGTTCCCTCATATATTCTATAAAGTAGTTTGTGACTCTCTATGTTCCCTCATATATTCTATAAAGTAGTTTGTCACTCTCTATGTTCCCTCATATATTCTATAAAGTAGTTTGTGACTCTCTATGTTCCCTCATATATTCTATAAAGTAGTTTGTGACTCTCTATGTTCCCTCATATATTCTATAAAGTAGTTTGTGACTCTCTATGTTCCCTCATATATTCTATAAAGTAGTTTGTGACTCTCTATGTTGCCTCATATATTCTATAAAGTAGTTTGTCACTCTCTATGTTCCCTTATATATTCTATAAAGTAGTTTGTGACTCTCTATGTTCCCTCATATATTCTATAAAGTAGTTTGTGACTCTCTATGTTGCCTCATATATTCTATAAAGTAATTTGTCACTCTCTATGTTCCCTCATATATTCTATAAAGTAGTTTGTCACTCTCTATGTTCCCTCATATATTCTATAAAGTAGTTTGTCACTCTCCATGTTCCCTCATATCTCTGTCAGTTTTGACATGTCTGGGACTGAGTTTTTGTAGGTGTGCCCGGGGGCCCATGGGTGGATCGTACATAAAAATTCCTCCAGGGGTGGGGATATTAGGAAGGAACTTATGTGGACTTTTGACGTAGATAACCCAACTTGTAACAAAAGTATGTACAATTCTTAGTAATTATTCATGTTTTCTACAACTGTTCAGAGTTACGTGCTCTACATGAAACATCTACATCTTCTTCTTCCAATATTCTGCCTAGCCTCAACATGTGCTGAAGATACAGACAGACTGACAGATGGACACAAAAATAATAACTTATATGCAGTTCAAATTTGTTGCATCTATTTTCTTGGATAATGAAATGTCTGACTGTTGCTGTTACTGACTGTTTACACCAACAATAAGTTCACGGAGGGAGTTCCAGGGTCAAATAGTACGGAGAAAAAAAAATAAGTGGTAATTGCATCTGGAGTAAGGGATATGATAGACTAAGGAATGTTGTCTCCTGTTGATGATATTCACAGGAACAAGGTATTGATTTGAAGGTATTCCCATTAACTATTTGTGAGGCGCGCTGGTGACACCAGTGGCATGTCACAGGGACTGGTTACGTAGTACAAGCCGATTAACAACTGTTGGTCAATATTGACTATTTTGAGATTATGACAAAAACTGAATTAAAAATACTTGATATTTAGCAACATGAAAATATTTTGTTGAAATCACACTTGCAAATGGGTGTAACTAACATTTTATGTATAGCTATGAATTGTTTTGTGTGATTGAGCAAAAGCAATGGCCAAAATCTGACCTATTCACGTGGCCGTATCTAAACTCTCCTCAGATCAAACGCCATATTCCGCATATCATTGCAAAGCTTTGAATGTCAACTTTCGTGATCTACATCAAACGTCCTCCATACAGTATGGAGGATGTTTGCAGTCAAACACAAAACAGCTAATTTGTATCACGTTAAAGCTGTTAATACTACGGCCTTTTTGTTACTGCGTGACTGACACCACGTTTATGACTGGACCGCACTCACTTCCACACTGATCATTGTTCATGACTGGACCGCACTCACTTCCACACTGATCACTGTTCATGACTGGACCGCACTCACTTCCACACTGATCATTGTTCATGACTGGACCGCACTCACTTCCACACTGATCACTGTTCATGACTGGACCGCACTCACTTCCACATTGATCATTGTTCATGACTGGACCGCACTCACTTCCACACTGATCACTGTTCATGACTGGACCGCACTCACTTCCACACTGATCATTGTTCATGACTGGACCGCACTCACTTCCACACTGATCACTGTTCATGACTGGACCTCACTCACTTCCACACTGATCATTGTTCATGACTGGACCGCACTCACTTCCACACTGATCACTGTTCATGACTGGACCGCACTCACTTCCACACTGATCATTGTTCATGACTGGACCACACTCACTTCCACACTGATCACTGTTCATGGCTGGACCGCACTCACTTCCACATTGATCATTGTTCATGGCTGGACCGCACTCACTTCCACATTGATCATTGTTCATGACTGGACCGCACTCACTTCCACACTGATCATTGTTCATGACTGGACCGCACTCACTTCCACACTGATCATTGTTCATGACTGGACCGCACTCACTTCCACACTGATCACTGTTCATGACTGGACCGCACTCACTTCCACACTGATCATTGTTCATGATTGGACCACACTCACTTCCACACTGATCATTGTTCATGATTGGACCACACTCACTTCCACACTGATCATTGTTCATGACTGGACCGCACTCACTTCCACATTGATCATTGTTCATGGCTGGACCGCACTCACTTCCACACTGATCATTGTTCATGACTGGACCACACTCACTTCCACACTGATCACTGTTGATGACTGGACCGCACTCACTTCCACACTGATCACTGTTGATGACTGGACCGCACTCACTTCCACACTGATCACTGTTCATGACTGGACCACACTCACTTCCACACTGATCATTGTTCATGACTGGACCACACTCACTTCCACACTGATCATTGTTCATGATTGGACCACACTCACTTCCACACTGATCACTGTTCATGACTGGACCGCACTCATTTCCACACTGATCATTGTTCATGACTGGACCGCACTCACTTCCACACTGATCATTGTTCATGACTGGACCACACTCACTTCCACACTGATCACTGTTCATGGCTGGACCACACTCACTTCCACACTGACCATTGTTCGGGGTTGTTTGTTTGGGTACGAGGTTAATTCGTTGTACAACCATCAGTTTACTGCACTATATTGTTTTGTTTATGTAAGAAACTAAATATGTCGTTGACAGCCGGTAGCAGCAAAGAATTTAACAGAGCTAGGCTGTTGCATAATGCTGTCTCACTGGCCGCTACCTGTAGAAGTTTCGCCTGCTGTGACAGAGGAATGTTGATAGCATGGGACAAGCTATTTGGATTATTTTAATTTAAATGTTCAATGTAATACATGAATACCCTTCATACAAGTATTTTCTCGCTATATTCCCAATTTGGTGATTCAGAGGTAGATTTTAAGGAGAAATGTCTACTCTTGAGTGCCGAATAAGCGTCCCTATACGCGTATTTATTTGATGAAAAATACCACCCTATACGCACCTTATTTGGCACTATACTATTATTAAATTTAAACATTTGTGCCAGCCTATATTCTCCGATAATTGTGGCAAATTATGCAGGGCATCATTTTTAGGAGAGCAATGCCTCTCACTTCCTATAGCTAGCGCTAATCAATCATCCACAGAGTGGTTTACCGCTCGCACTAAAATCACTTGCGCCCAACTAGAGTTGCATGTGGCTCCCTCTGACGGCTTTCATCCTTTCGAACGACAGTCGTGAATTTAACGGGATCCCGTGCTTCTGAGGATCCTAGATTAGACCGTTAGAATTCCATGATTAGATGAATCCGTCAAAATCCTTAGTTCTCGGGAGCACGACATGGTATATTATTAGTTTAAACGCCTTCATCATCACGTAAACCGAACGTAAATGGCCGTCGTGCGCAGCGCCTCAAACCGGTCGTAACCGGCTGGCGGTGGTTTCCCCTGAAACGGGCTTGCGTACTCAGTTCAATAAAACTTTAATGTCCATTTAAAAATGGAAAATTCCCCGTTTTTTCACTAGATCTGCTGTGACACAAATACGCACAAAGTTTATACATATTCGGCAGAAAAAACCCAAAATACAAGCAATCCATGTAGTTTTCTAGGGACGCCTTGCCCTTGGCTTCGCGTCGAGTAAAAAAATTGCATCGGCGCTAAAAACACAAATATACTAGTGATTTTTTTGCACTGTACTATTATTTGTTTTGAACAATTTGCCCCCCATACTGTTATTCGGCACTATACTATTATTAAATTTGACCAATTTGCCACCCTATGCTGTTATTTGGCCTGTACGTTTATTCGGCACTCAAGAGTAGTGATGCAGATGTATTACCAAGGTATTAAGATGGATTACCAAGGTGATGAATACTTCTGCAGTGAAGTAATTTAAATGGGCGCCATTGGCCTGTTAAAGCATCATAACTTTGCCAATAACTATCATAACAAATGTGAATGTGGTATCATTTGATTGTTAAAAGATATATGGTATACGGTACGTACCATATATTTTATACGGTATGGTATACGTTTTTTCTGGTGCATCTAAAAAACATATTGTCGAAACTACTATCATAACTTAAACCTATTCTTAATTTATTTCTCCCAAACCTGACACGAGAACATACCTTCCACACACTACGTGCAAGAAATGCATTTGTGTAGGGTAAATGTGCCGGTTATCGGACAGTACCATCTATCGGACACTTTATATTAAAATGATTGGAATAGAACAATAAAACGATATAAGAGTCAGTGGCGCCAACTAGTGTCAAGCTTAGCATATCTTCTTTAATTCTACACTTTAGTTATGCCACCTGGCGAATAATATTGGTGTCTGGGCGACGTCACGAACGCCGAACGCACCTGTCTAAACGCGCGCTACAGTTTGAAATCGGTAAGTAGGCCTGCAAGTGTCCGGCTGCAATATTTCTTATTAGTGTTTGATTAGCCTTTCCATGTAAATATAGTGACATTATGAATACATAGAGAACACACTGGATGCATTTACCTGTGTCAATGACCATCCCACATATCATATAGGCAGTGTCCGATTACTGGCACAGGTATTAAGTTTGAATTTAGTTTCCGGACGTGTCCGATAACTGAAATGGCACTTTTTTTTTTTTGGCACTGCATGTCAAAATACAAGTACGCAAAGGAACAAATGGCGGCAGCCCTGGTTGCCTGTCGTACCCAGCACATGGGGGTGCGGAGAGCGGCGGAACAATTTTCAGTGCCAAGGTCCACACTAAGCGACAAGTTGCTCGGCAAGACGCCCGAGCAGCGCAAATGTGGTCCGGACACAGTCCTAACTTCGCAGGTGCATGTTTTTGCTCAATATAGTTTCACTTATAAATATAGAGACCTAGGCCTAACCACTAATCCAGCATATTATAATGCTGCGGTTGTAGCGTAGTTATATTCTGTAGCATATCGTTGGCCTGCATTACATTTCCCCACTATGCAATAATAATAATAATGATTAATTTATGTATATAATATACATACATGCATGCATGCATGCATACATACATTCATACATACATACATGTATATTAGGCCTATATATAAAATAGGCTATACATGTAGCCTACATTGGTCATAATATGCTAGTCAATAAAATATAGGCTTTAGCCTATATGTAAACATAGGCAAGAAACTAGGGATTGTAATGCTAGTAGGAGAGGTATATGCCCAAGCGTTGTGTAATTTTTAAAGATCCTTAGGCTGCATGTCCTACGAATTATAACAGTATATGTTGACATATGTGTATTTAATTTAATTTTAATTAATTACCATTCCTTTTTTCAGGAGGAGGACGACCTGGTGCGTTGGCTGGTGCACCTGGCGAAGACGGGACAATCGCAGAAGAAGGGCGAGCTATTGGATTCGGCGAGAAAGATTATTGAAGATGACCAGCGGAAGACGCCATTCAATAACAACCGACCAGGCGAAACCTGGTACAGAAGTTTCATGCGCCGACACCCCGAGATCGTGGTTCGCGAACCAGAGGGCGTGACTGCAGTACGGGCGACTGTGACAGAGGAATCGATTCGGAAGTGGTTTGAAAAAATGAAAGACTACCTGTCGAATAATGAAGGTAGTGCTTTCGCCGACATCATGGCTGAGCCAAGACGTGTCTTAAATACCGATGAGACGAGTTTTTCTCTTTGCCCCAAGTCTGGGAAAGTGCTCGGCCCAAGAGGTTGGAGGAATGTTTACGACCTCAAATGCGGCAACGAGAAGGACACCTTGACGGTGCTGGCGACCTTCTCCGCTGACGGCAAGGTGCTGCCCGGGATGATTGTTTATCCCTATCAAAGGCCGCCTAGGGAGGTCGTGGCGTCAGTGCCACAACCGTGGGCGATCGGCTTATCCGATGGCGGATGGATGAAATCGGACACATTTTTCGAATACATAGTCAACGTCCTCGACCCCTACCTTGTACAACAGAACATTCCCAAACCGGTGGTGTTGTTTCTAGATGGCCACAAGTCGCACATGTCGTACACGCTCTCCGAGGAATACTTTAAGCGACACATTATCATCTACACACTTCTCCCGAACTCGACACACATTCTACAGCCCGCCAATGTGTCCGTCTTCAAGCCATTGAAGTCCGCGTGGAAACTGACCGTGAGAGAGTTCCAAAGGGAACACCCGAACACCGTCGTGACGAGGGTCAACTTTGCGGCACTAATCGACAAGACAATAGGAGTGGCGGCGAAGGAGTCTACCATCCGGAACGGCTTCCGGGCATGCGGGCTCTTCCCGTGGAACCCAGATGCGGTCGACTACTCAAAATGCATGGTAGACGTGCTGGCTCCTATCTCGACTCACACACCTGCTGGAATGACAGTCACGCTCGATCAGGAAATTATTGATCTAGACAACACACTATCGCACGGCGAATTGAGCAGCGCAGAGAAAGCGGATTTGTTTCCACGTTTTTGGGCGTTAATCAATGTCGCCATCACCAATGCTACAAAGAACGCAAGCCAAGTGCCCAGAGTGAGAGTGAGAGCAGAAGAAGAGGACAACGGACGAAGAGACGAGAGAGAAGACGGAGGACAAGAGCCCGAAGAAAGAAGAGTTACACGAGAAGAGGAGAACGGATGAAGAGACGAGAGAGAAAACGGAGGACAAGAGCCCGAAGAAAGAAGAGTTACACGAGAAGAGGAGAACGGACGAAGAGACGATAGAGAAAACGGAGGACAAGAGCCCGAAGAAAAAAGAGTTACATGAGAAGAGGACAATGGACGAAGAGATGAGAGAAAAACGACAGGGTCCCAAAGACAGAGGAACAATGGAGGCAAATAATGGCCGAAGAGACGAGACTCAAGGAGCAGGAGTGGAAGAACAAGCAGCGCACGATGCATGCGACATGCATGATTCTAGTCTCTTGGATGAGTTATACAATCTTGTCATCAAAGCAGATGATCAGGAGCAAGGAGAACTAAGTGTGATACCGCCGTCCACCTCTACATCAACCGCACACCTAGGTGCCAGGCAAGCGTTATTGATGCACACATTTTACCCTCGTATCGATAATGATGTGGTGTCAGGCCGCAGAAAGAAGAGAACTGCAGAAAAAGTGCAGTGACATCCGAGAAATGGCGGCAAATGTACAAGGAAAGGGAAGATGCAAAAAAGAAAGACGAGAAAGAGAAACAAGCAAAAAAGGAAGAGCGTGAGAAGAAGCGAAAATTAAATGAAGAACTCAAAATTAAGAGAATGCAAGAGAGGAATGATAGGCAGAAAAAGAAAAACTAAGAAAAACAGCAAAGGGTGCAGACAAAGATAAACAAACACAAGCGAAAGTCAACAAATGAGATTGAACACAACAGAAAAAGTGCCAAGAGAAATCCGTGCACCGTATGTGAAGAAAGTGTCGGGGCAACGGGTCCTGGCAAGATTGGGCTACAGTGTTCACGCTGTCGCGACAAAGTCCACGTTTCTTGTGTCGGGAAAGCACATCTTATGTATTTTGCGGGGTACGATGATAGTGATGACGAAGATTTTGAGTACCACTGCACCAGCTGCTTTACCTTAGACGAGAACAGTTCACTTGACGTATCCACCAGTGAGTCTGATTAACGAGTGTGTAGGCATCGGCTACAGTATCAATTATAATTATGCTTAGGCCTACACACGACCAGATAATGTTGATATTATTTGTGAACGTTTATATTTGGAAATAAACCATTTGTCCTTTTTAAATATGACTATTGTTGGCCAATGTATGTCTGATTGTCATTGCGCATGCATAGCCTATCACTATCATTATATATAGATATATATTATATTACCAATATAGATTTTGTATATATATTATCTCCTGGCTAACTTGCGCTCCCGTCGGCTTCCCTCCTGACACCTTCCCTCCCGTCTCCCTCACTCCACTGGATTGTTACACGCAACTTATTTAATCAACGAAACAGCGTCACTTTGGCCCATGTCAGTTATCAGACACATATCGTCCGATCACTGAAATCGGCGTCCGGTAACTAGGAAAAAAACGTATTTCCGGACATTTCATTCTGGATTGTACATTTCTAATCGCCAGATGGCGTAACACAACATAACCGTAGCGGATGTTATCGTGCTTCCTGAGGATGCAACCAAACCTATATAGAGACATTTAGTGCCCAATTTAAACTGATATGTCCGTTAATCCCACGAACTGTCTGATAACCGGCACATTTACCCTAGATATAACCTGGTATACTGCCATAATTGTACAACAAATGCTGAATTATTCACCCAACCGTTGTGTAATTGGTTAATTTGAGAGAGCCAGCTCCAGTATTTTTCATACTATGGTTTGATTGGCGGTCTGGCATTCAGAGCATGGACACTATGATTTAATTTCCCAATAAAGTTGTATTGTATTGTATTGTATTAGCCATTTTTCAGAGCTAATTTTCAAGGTAATAATATTTGGCCCAGTTGTTGTTATTTATTATGTCAACAATTACCAAACTGGGGGAATTTTCCTGGCATCATGACTCTCCGAAGTTTATTATTCCACAGCAGTATATGTAAGAAAACACGTTTTGATGAACGAAATGTCACAAAATATAATATATGTATTAATATTTTACAGGTCTCTGTCCGTATACTAAAACACCTTGCAGTTGAAATCTCTCCAATATTAGTTACCATGCTATGTCATTTCGAGGAACGTGTACTTGAATTTCGCTGCATAAGCTTTTGCGGAAGATACAATCTTTCTGGTTGCATTTTCCACTGTTCTATTGATACTTCGAACAAATAACACATTTCTTTTTCAGAATAGTCCTTGCCTGCAGCCTCAAGATCATTAAAACAATCGTAGTCTGCACTGTTGAGCAATTCGGTAGCGACACTTTTGTCCATATTTGTGGGTCTAAAACACCTGAAATTAATGTGCAAGCATCTGATTGGTTGGGTTAGTTAGTGGTTGGGTGAATAAGAATACTTGCAGCTGCGGCCTTGATCACAAACCGACTGCTGCCGTTTCAAAACCTGGGCAATTTCGTTTACCCCACTTTGCCCGAGTCTTTCGGGAGACACTAAAATGCCGTTGGCGTTGGTCCCTTCTAGTTCTATCTGGTGTCTATGGCATATGCCAGGGCAGTGGAAGTAAAAGATCCCACACAGGGGGTAAATGTGTCACCTGTTGTGGACACAAAGAGTGGTGATCTTTATCTCTAACCCACCGATTCCCGGCGCGTGAGAGGCGCCGAGAAGGCAGTGTAGACGACATGTAGAAATAAACACGCTCACAAGTTAAGGAGCCCAGTCCTTGACCTTGAGTCTTGACAGGAAGAGAAGACTCAGTTGACAATATCTAAGTACGAAGTGTGTGCGAAGCAATCACAAAAAATTTCATTGACATGTGTACCATAAAATTGTTATTTATAAGATGATATTTGCCCTATGAGGATACAATGTGATAAACTTACAAAAGGCTCTGCTTTGCACGACAAAACGACACGCCCGCGTCTGTGACCCTTTCTTGTGGTTGGCTTCCCCCGATTTCGCAGTACCGGTACCGAGAGTAGGCCTACATTTATGCTATTTCACGAATATTATCAACAAGTATCATTATTTTGACAGGTCAGTATTCAATTTAATTATTTACCTTCGTTTAATTTCGGAGAAATAATTCGTGGCTTGCTACAAATATCGACTAGCCTCGTCACCCTCGTCGTCGGTTGGTTTTCGGTCCACCGTGTGGCGCCACTTTAGTGGCGAAGGGGCCCACTGGGGGAATGGTCAGGCACCAGTTGATCGGATTCGTTAATTGTGTGAACTAAAATATCCCCTCCCACTCCCCCTTCGCCTGTCCCTCCCCTCCTCCTCCATTCACCCTTCCCCTCCCCTCCGCCTGTCCCTCCCACCACCTCCTCCTCGCCTCCCCCATACCCTCTCCCTAACACTCACCCTTCCCTCCCTTTCCTCTCACCCCTCTCTCCCTCCCCGTCACCATTCGCCTACCCCCGTCCTCTCCCCCTCCCTTCCCACCCCTCGCCCTCTCCCTGCCTCTCCCCTTCACGCACGCACGCACGCACGCACGCACGCAAACAATATGTGAACAGGAATAACACATTAACCTGACGCGGTGCGCTGTCTTAGTCATGTGAGAATGGAAGTTGACTGCAAAGCTAAGACAAAGGGTTTACTGCAGCGTTACTGATTATAATGAAATAACAGTTTTACGGCCTATCGCTCAACACCTTGCAACAGAAAACATGAATTATCTTAGCGACGCGAACAAATGAACGACAAATGAACAGGAGCGCCACCATATACTCACGTTCGCATGAAAAATCGATCTAGAATCTCTCCCTCCCTCCCTCCCTCCCTCCCTCCCTCCCTCCCTCCCTCCCTCCCTCCCCCTCTCTTTTTCCCTCCCCCTCTCTCTCTCTCTCTCTCTCTCTCTCTCTCTCGCCTCTCTCTCTCTCTCTCTCTCTCTCTCTCTCTCTCTCCCCTTCTCTCTCTCTCTCTTTTCCCTCCTCCCTCCCTCCCTCCCTCCCTCCCTCTCTCTCTCTCTTTCCCCCCTCCCTCCCTCCCCCTCCCTCCCTCCCTCCCTCCCTCCCTCCCATTGTGTTTATTTGGTCCCGGACCACAGTCACTTTTCCGCAATTTACTTAAACATTTTACAGCACATGACAGACCCACTAAGACACCTGCTGTGTGAAATTCGTGAAAATTTAATACCTCCTTTTCCCACAAATTGCTTCAACGCCTAACCCCCTGCATTTCTGCCATGAAATTCCCCGGTTTCCAAAATGTGAGTACATCCTGCCTATTGGCCACTGTGTCTTTAAGCAACTGGTATACCAACTGACAAATGGCATCATTTCAAATTGCAGATGCTAGTGTGCACAAAATCACTTCCACTCACTCATTCACACAATTTCTGCTCTCACAAATACACCCAAACTGCACAATTAATTTTTCCCAGGAACTCTTTATCGTTGTAATGGCGGATGGATTCTGACTGTGGTCCGTGCCCATTTCATGGATGAATTATGCTGTAGTTGATTTAGGTGTCGTTAAAGGCTATTTCGATACTTTGTACATTTAGTGCCATCACTAATTGTGTCCATGTTATATAAAGCTATGAGCCTATGACACTGACTATTTTCATAATCTAAATACCTAACATTATCGCAAAATATCTGTGTTACTACTGCTACGTTTGTGATTGTGTATCCTCTCCTTGAATTATATGTTTGTATGCTAGATATTTAGTTGCATTATTTTGGGGATTTATTCTGCTAACTTGTTCTAGTGAAATACATATATCAGTAATTGTTTATCAGTAACTAGTTATGTTTCTGAAATGTTTAGACGACAAGATTTTTAATTATTGCAATCAATAAATAATATTATATCGCAACCACAGTTTGACAATTGAGCACACAAACATGACTTCTAAAACAAACTTGTACACTTGCACTAAGGAAGAACTTGTGGAAGAGGCTGAGATGTCAAGAGAATTGATACAGTGGTTGGAAGGAATCAATAAAAATGTGACTAGTAAGAAGGATAAAAGAAGAAGACCGAAGGAGAAAATAATATTGGAAAATTAATGTATAATTCGGGAATATGAGAAAAACGCAAAGAACTAGTGAGGACGATGGGAATACTAATGAGGGAAGAACGGAATCACGGGGTAAGAAGAATGAATGAACAATGTAATCGCAAGGTCATGTTAGTGACAAGCTGCAGGTAGTAAGAGAAGACGAGCCGTGTCTCTACAGATAATCCGATAAGTCACCGGTACCCTCCAGTCGTCGGGACACATGAACTAGTTCACAAATACCCTCCAGTCGTCGGGACACGTGAACTAGTTCACAAATACCCTCCAGTCGTCGGGACACGTGAACTAGTTCACAAATACCCTCCAGTCGTCGGGACACATGAACTAGTTCACAAATACCCTCAAGTCGTCGGGACACATGAACTAGTTCACAAATACCCTTCAGTCATCGGGACACGTGAACTAGTTCACAAATACCCCCCAGTCGTCGAAACACGTGAACTAGTTCACAAATACACTCCTGTCGACGTGATATGAGACCTAGATGGAAACATTGATACCTCCTAGATGATCCTGCATTGCATCGTGAAAAGAGAAACATGCCCAAAACATGCCCAAATCCTCCAGTCGAGGGAGTTGATAACTTAACTTATAACTTATCTGATATACGAGTTCAAGCAAACGATATTATCTGGCGTCACTGGAATCGAGCAAACGTTGTCTTACAGTACCCAGATGTTACCCAACCATCGGGCAAGTGTCAGGTGTTGGCATTCGATGTGACAAGCCTGGGTGAGTTCTATGTGCAACTCGAGAAGAAAGGGGTAGCGAATCAGGAGGTTGAGCTACGATGCACGATATATGAGTTATACAGTAGTCTGAGTGAAGCGGAGATGATCTTTAAAGACCCCGAGGTTGGGATGCCGTGTTGTCAAGGAGGGGTGTGGCTGGTACAGAGCCGTCGTCTGTGACAACACCGAGGTTGGGATGCCGTGTTGTCAAGAAGGGGTGTGGCTGGTACACAGCCGTCGTCTGTGACAACACCGAGGTTGGAATGCCGTGTTGTCAAGGAGGGGTGTGGCTGGTACACAGCCGTCGTCTGTGACAACACCGAGGTTGGGATGCCGTGTTGTCAAGGAGGGATGTGGCTGGTACACAGCCGTCGTCTGTGACAACACCGAGGTTGGGATGCCGTGTTGTCAAGGAGGGGTGTGGCTGGTACACAGCCGTCGTCTGTGACAACACCGAGGTTCTGATGCCGTGTTGTCAAGGAAGGGTGTGGCTGGTACACAGCCGTCGTCTGTGACAACACCGAGGTTGGGATGCCGTGTTGTCAAGGAGGGGTGTGGCTGGTACAGAGCCGTCGTCTGTGACAACACCGAGGTTGGGATGCCGTGTTGTCAAGGAGGGGTGTGGCTGGTACACAGCCGTCGTCTGTGACAACACCGAGGTTGGGATGCCGTGTTGTCAAGGAGGGGTGTGGCTGGTACAGAGCCGTCGTCTGTGACAACACCGAGGTTCTGATGCCGTGTTGTCAAGGAAGGGTGTGGCTCGTACACAGCCGTCGTCTGTGACAACACCGAGGTTGGGATGCCGTGTTGTCAAGGAGGGGTGTGGCTGGTACAGAGACACATCTCTTCCGTGAAACCTTCCGAATACTTTGTTGAAATGTTAATGACTGAAACATTTTACTTATTTAACTTTTTATTTCTTTTATTTAACTTATCTGATTAACTTATATGTTTACCTAATGTATCAACTTAATTGTAGTTTATTTTAACTTATTAATTTAATTTAATTAATTTATTGAACTTCTTTATATTACTCCTTTATTTAATTCATTTATTTAACTTTTTATTTAACTTATGTCTACCTGTCTTTTAAAGACATTTTATTTTAGCTTTTCAATTTATTTAGCATTGTCTTGTTAGCGCCATTGAGCAGTTTTTTTTAACCCGGAGACATGACGCATTATAAATGTACAACAACAACAACGACAACAATAACAACAACGACAACAACGACACTTCCATACACTGTTGCACTGTGGAATAAGACGACAAACGTCAGCGACGAAATTACGTCGGCTATACCGGACGATGACGCCAAGGCAAATACTGATACCAAAACAGAGGTAACTTTGAATGAATCAGATACAAAAATGCCCGTATGTGGTGTCAGTAAATACCCGGATGTGATATTGCCGTCTAACAAACACCCAGCGTTTGTAGCTGCAGTTGTCAATCTAGACGACTTCTACGTCCAACTGGCGGAACAGGAAGCTGACTTGGCAGAGCTGATTACATCACTCTCAGCTAAATATAACAGCCCTGTCTCCGACAGACTCGTGCTCGTTGACCCAAAGCGAGGTGGGAAATGTGTTGTGCCCAGTAGCACCGATGAACAATGGCAGCGTGCACTGCGGCAGTCACGTTCATAGACTTCGGGACATCGGAGACTGTCATGGCTGAGGAACTGCGATACATTCGCCCGGAGTCCCTTTGACAGCCACCATTTTCGGCGAGATTGATGTGTTCCTAAAGAAAACACAAAATAAGACGTGTTGGTGACGCTGAACCGGGACTGCATGGGACACACTGAAGCACAGCTTAGGGATTGGTCAGTTGACATGACTTCCCTCTTCCCGAGACGAATGACGATGACGGCAATAGTGGAGTATTGGGCGACCGGAACAGCAAGATGACAGACGCTGAATATCAAAATGACAAGCTAAGCACGTGTCAAACAAACATTGGTGACCTCGTTGGTCACAAGTTTGATATTTGTTTGTTAATTGATTGATTGCTAATTTTATTTTCACTCGGCAACATACTTAGTTATACACTATTTTCGATGGCCGATCGAGCCATTCACGCATCATTTACATATCAATCATACAACATATATTTACATTTGTGATGTGTATGTCAGTCACGTTTTGTCACCAGCTCTTTCTGGTGTCACCTGGTGCGTAGTGAGGCTGAGTTGACATGCTTGTCGGAGCAGTTGAGTTACGCGTCACTGGATCCGATGGAAAGCAACTGGGAGCCGAGTGTTGGAGCACCCTGTGTCGTTAGGCACACAGACAACTGGGAGTCGAGTGTTGGAGCACTCTGTGTCGTTAGGTACACATACAATTGAGAGCCGAGTGTTGGAGCACTCTGTGTCGTTAGGCACACAGACAACTGGGAGTCGAGTGTTGGAGCACTCTGTGTCGTTAGGTACACAGACAACTGGGAGCCGAGTGTTGGAGCACTCTGTGTCGTTAGGTACACATACAATTGGGAGCCGAGTGTTGGAGCACTCTGTGTCGTTAGACACACAGACAACTGGGAGCCGAGTGTTGGAGCACTCTGTGTCGTTAGACACACAGACAACTGGGAGCCGAGTGTTGGAGCACCCTGTGTCGTTAGGCACACAGACAACTGGGAGTCGAGTGTTGGAGCACCCTGTGTCGTTAGGCACACAGACAACTGGGAGCCGAGTGTTGGAGCACTCTGTGTCGTTAGGTACACATACAATTGGGAGCCGAGTGTTGGAGCACTCTGTGTCGTTAGGTACACAGACAATTGGGAGCCGAGTGTTGGATCACTCTGTGTCGTTAGGTACACAGACAATTGGGAGCCGAGTGTTGGAGCACTCTGTGTCGTGAGGGACACAGACAATTGGGAGCCGAGTGTTGGATCACTCTGTGTCGTTAGGCACACAGACGACTGGGAGCCGAGTGTTGGAGCACCCTGTGTCGTTAGGCACACAGACAACTGGGAGCCGAGTGTTGGAGCACTCTGTGTCGTTAGGTACACATACAATTGGGAGCCGAGTGTTGGAGCACTCTGTGTCGTGAGGTACACAGACAATTGGGAGCCGAGTGTTGGATCACTCTGTGTCGTTAGGCACACAGACGACTGGGAGCCGAGTGTTGGAGCACTCTGTGTCGTTAGGTACACAGACAACTGGGAGCCGAGTGTTGGAGCACTCTGTGTCGTTAGGCACGCAGACAATTGGGAGCCGAGTGTTGGAGCACTCTGTGTCGTTAGGTACACAGACAACTGGGAGCCGAGTGTTGGAGCACTTTGTGTCGTTAGGCACACAGACAATTGGGAGCCGAGTGTTGGAGCACTCTGTGTCGTTAGGCACACAGACAACTGGGAGCCGAGTGTTGGAGCACTCTGTGTCGTTAGGCACACAGACGACTGGGAGCCGAGTGTTGGAGCACTCTGTGTCGTTTGGCACACAGACGACTGGGAGCCGAGTGTTGGAGCACTCTGTGTCGTTAGGCACTCAGACGACTGGGAGCCGAGTGTTGGAGCACTCTGTGTCGTTAGGCACACAGACGACTGGGAGCCGAGTGTTGGAACACTCTGTGTCGTTAGGCACTCAGACGACTGGGAGCCGAGTGTTGGAGCACTCTGTGTCGTTAGGCACACAGACGACTGGGAGCCGAGTGTTGGAACACTCTGTGTCGTTAGGTACACAGACAATTGGGAGCCGAGTGTTGGAGCACTCTGCGTCGTTAGGTACACAGACAACTGGGAGCCGAGTGTTGGAGCACTCCGTGTCGTTAGGCACACAGCCAACTGGGAGCTGAGTGTTGGAGCACTCCGTGTCGTTAGGCACACAGACAACTGGGAGCCGAGTGTTGGAGCACTCCGTGTCGTTAGGCACACAGCCAACTGGGAGCGGAATGTTGGAGCACTCCGTGTCGTTAGGCACACAGACAACTGGGAGCCGAGTGTTGGAGCACTCCGTGTCGTTAGGCACACAGACAACTGGGAGCCGAGTGTTGGAGCACTCCGTGTCGTTAGGCACACAGACAACTGGGAGTCGAGTGTTGGAGCACCCTGTGTCGTTAGGCACACCGACAACTGGGAGCCGAGTGTTGGAGCACTCTGTGTCGTTAGGCACACAGACAACTGGGAGCCGAGTGTTGGAGCACTCTGTGTCGTTAGGCACACAGACGGCCGTCTATACAGGGCTCGCGTTCTCGACGTAGATATAAACACGGTCAGCGTGTTCTTCATTGACTGTGGCAATACGACGTGCTTAGAACACAAGCTGATCTACCACAGCAAGTCTGAATGGAATGTGCCCTCGCCATATGCAATTCAGTTCAAGCTGGACGGAATTGCGATGGTCATTGAAGATGGCTGGACCGAGAAGACACAACTGATGTTTGCCACGTCTGTGATGGACAGGACGTTATTGGCACAGTTTGTATCGGCCGACGAGATAGGCGACGGAGACACACCAGTCACCTACTATGTCGTACATCTCCTATGTCGTACATCTCCTAGAAATGGGCGTGTCTGTCCGTCAGCGCCTGCTCGACTCGGTAGATAATTTAACAGAGGACTCTGAAGACGCTGAAGACGATGATAGCGATGGCAATGCCAATACTGATTTGATACAAATTGCTGACGAATGCGAGTTGCTGCGCAAAGGCAAGGTTAAACAGTTGACAAAGGACACGCATGAGTACTACACATGTCACACGACATCAGACTTCCGTGTAGATGTCGATACGTTCTGCACTGATAAGTATGTCAGGGAGGAGAGTTGGTGTCATGTCCGTTGACGCAGACGATGTTGACTACGCGAATGTCTGTATTGTCGACTACAACAAAATGGAGAACGTATCCAGGTCAAAGGTCAGGATGATTAAGTATCGCCAGTCTCGCTTCACTGAGCTGCCCATGCAGGCGTTCACGGAATAGGATCTGTCGATAGGCGTTCAATTAATTAAAAATAATTATGATAGGTTGATATGATGTATATATATTATTGATAGGGAATAGAATCGGTTGATAGGATGTATATATTATTGGTAGGGATAAATTTGGAATATTGACTATGAAGATGATCGATATCCCTGAGTTTCTTGTCGCCATCCCTTTTCATGCAACTCTCCTGCATCTGCGAATCGTTGTAAAGTCATTGCCTTCGTTATGCGGTTAATATAGATATAATAATAATAATTTTACTATTAAGAAAATCCAGGATGTTTATGTAGACATGTAGCCTAGCTTTGGGGGCAGAAGTTCAATTGTGACTAATGGGTATTTCGTCCGAACCAAGCTACAGGCGTGGGTCGAAATTTGACGCTCTTCCCCGTGCCTAGAAGTTTATTAATGAGTTGTCAACCGGTTTCCTCAAGATCTCACCCTCTCCTGACCCGTAAGCGGGCGGGGAAAAGTTTGGCAAGATGTAGGACAGCCACCCACACAGTACACATATAGTAATTATGCGAAAATGCAAATGGGTTTTCTTCAGGGAGGTCGTGTGGCGTCGCCCTGTTCACGCATGGGTGAGATGGTTTTGGTAGGATCGGGAGATGTTCACGTATGCGTACTTTGTTACTGGAAACTTCTGGGAAAGCTATTGACTTGCTTTAAAAGGTGACAGATTTGCGCACTCGGGGAGCGCGTCAGAAAATTTCGCCGAGACACGACGTGTACGCTCCACGAGGGAAGCTACGAAAATGCTCCCAACATTCAGACCTTAAAATTTTTCCGCATAGACAAGCCAAGCTGGCTTGCACTAGCAGTACGTTTGATTTCTAAATTCCGAACTTTTTTTATTTCAACCAAAGAGGTTACCGATGGTACGTACGATGTACTGATGTGGCGGGATGGTACGTACGGTGTACTGATGTGGCGGGATGGTACGTACGATGTACTGATGTGGCGGGATGGTACGTACGATGTACTGATGTGGCGGGATGGTACGTACGGTGTACTGATGTGGCGGGATGGTACGTACGATGTACTGATGTGGCGGGATGGTACGTACGGTGTACTGATGTGGCGGGATGGTACGTACGGTGTACTGATGTGGCGGGATGGTACGTACGATGTACTGATGTTGCGGGATGGTACGTACGATGTACTGATGTGGCGGGATGGTACGTACGATGTACTGATGTGGCGGGATGGTACGTACGGTGTACTGATGTGGCGGGATGGTACGTACGATGTACTGATGTGGCGGGATGGTACGTACGATGTACTGATGTGGCGGGATGGTACGTACGGTGTACTGATGTGGCGGGATGGTACGTACGATGTACTGATGTGGCGGGATGGTACGTACGGTGTACTGATGTGGCGGGATGGTACGTACGATGTACTGATGTGGCGGGATGGTACGTACGATGTACTGATGTGGCGGGATGGTACGTACGATGTACTGATGTGGCGGGATGGTACGTACGGTGTACTGATGTGGCGGGATGGTACGTACGATGTACTGATGTGGCGGGATGGTACGTACGATGTACTGATGTGGCGGGATGGTACGTACGGTGTACTGATGTGGCGGGATGGTACGTACGGTGTACTGATGTGGCGGGATGGTACGTACGATGTACTGATGTGGCGGGATGGTACGTACGATGTACTGATGTGGCGGGATGGTACGTACGATGTACTGATGTGGCGGGATGGTACGTACGATGTACTGATGTGGCGGGATGGTACGTACGATGTACTGATGTGGCGGGATGGTACGTACGGTGTACTGATGTGGCGGGATGGTACGTACGATGTACTGATGTGGCGGGATGGTACGTACGGTGTACTGATGTGGCGGGATGGTACGTACGGTGTACTGATGTGGCGGGATGGTACGTACGGTGTACTGATGTGCCGGGATGGTACGTACGGTGTACTGATGTGGCGGGATGGTACGTACGGTGTACTGATGTGGCGGGATGGTACGTACGATGTACTGATGTGGCGGGATGGTACGTACGGTGTACTGATGTGGCGGAATGGTACGTACGGTGTACTGATGTGGCGGGATGGTACGTACGGTGTACTGATGTGGCGGGATGGTACGTACGGTGTACTGATGTGGCGGGATGGTACGTACGGTGTACTGATGTGGCGGGATGGTACGTACGGTGTACTGATGTGGCGGGATGGTACGTACGGTGTACTGATGTGGCGGGATGGTACGTACGGTGTACTGATGTGCCGGGATGGTACGTACGGTGTACTGATGGGCCGGGATGGTACGTACGGTGTACTGATGTGGCGGGATGGTACGTACGGTGTACTGATGTGCCGGGATGGTACGTACGGTGTACTGATGTGCCGGGATGGTACGTACGGTGTACTGATGTGCCGGGATGGCGATTGTGTGTGATTGTGAAATGTACGTGAAGTGACTTGCTGTGGAATAAATCTATAATCGAGACGATACCTGGACAACTGGTGTTACAACTGATTTCATTCTAGACGTGAATGAATCTGGCGAGATAATTTCGAACTTTTTGAGAATCGACTCCCGCGCACCCCCCCCCCCACACTCCCCCCTCCAACGACGAGACAGGGTCGAAAATGCTCCCAACATTCAGACCTTAAAATTTTTCCGCATAGACAAGCCAAGCTGGCTTGCACTAGCAGTACGTTTGATTTCTAAATTCCGAACTTTTTTTATTTCAACCAAAGAGGTTACCGATGGTACGTACGATGTACTGATGTGGCGGGATGGTACGTACGGTGTACTGATGTGGCGGGATGGTACGTACGATGTACTGATGTGGCGGGATGGTACGTACGATGTACTGATGTGGCGGGATGGTACGTACGGTGTACTGATGTGGCGGGATGGTACGTACGATGTACTGATGTGGCGGGATGGTACGTACGGTGTACTGATGTGGCGGGATGGTACGTACGATGTACTGATGTGGCGGGATGGTACGTACGATGTACTGATGTGGCGGGATGGTACGTACGATGTACTGATGTGGCGGGATGGTACGTACGGTGTACTGATGTGGCGGGATGGTACGTACGATGTACTGATGTGGCGGGATGGTACGTACGATGTACTGATGTGGCGGGATGGTACGTACGGTGTACTGATGTGGCGGGATGGTACGTACGGTGTACTGATGTGGCGGGATGGTACGTACGATGTACTGATGTGGCGGGATGGTACGTACGATGTACTGATGTGGCGGGATGGTACGTACGATGTACTGATGTGGCGGGATGGTACGTACGATGTACTGATGTGGCGGGATGGTACGTACGATGTACTGATGTGGCGGGATGGTACGTACGGTGTACTGATGTGGCGGGATGGTACGTACGATGTACTGATGTGGCGGGATGGTACGTACGGTGTACTGATGTGGCGGGATGGTACGTACGGTGTACTGATGTGGCGGGATGGTACGTACGGTGTACTGATGTGCCGGGATGGTACGTACGGTGTACTGATGTGGCGGGATGGTACGTACGGTGTACTGATGTGGCGGGATGGTACGTACGATGTACTGATGTGGCGGGATGGTACGTACGGTGTACTGATGTGGCGGGATGGTACGTACGGTGTACTGATGTGGCGGGATGGTACGTACGGTGTACTGATGTGGCGGGATGGTACGTACGGTGTACTGATGTGGCGGGATGGTACGTACGGTGTACTGATGTGGCGGGATGGTACGTACGGTGTACTGATGTGGCGGGATGGTACGTACGGTGTACTGATGTGGCGGGATGGTACGTACGGTGTACTGATGTGCCGGGATGGTACGTACGGTGTACTGATGGGCCGGGATGGTACGTACGGTGTACTGATGTGGCGGGATGGTACGTACGGTGTACTGATGTGCCGGGATGGTACGTACGGTGTACTGATGTGCCGGGATGGTACGTACGGTGTACTGATGGGCCGGGATGGCGATTGTGTGTGATTGTGAAATGTACGTGAAGTGACTTGCTGTGGAATAAATCTATAATCGAGACGATACCTGGACAACTGGTGTTACAACTGATTTCATTCTAGACGTGAATGAATCTGGCGAGATAATTTCGAACTTTTTGAGAATCGACTCCCGCGCACCCCCCCCCCACACTCCCCCCTCCAACGACGAGACAGGGTCGAACTTTACATCGTGTTTCTGACAATGCAGCGAGGTCCTGATGCCGTGTTGTCAAGGAAGGGTGTGGCCTGTACAGAGCCGTCGTCTGTGACAACACCGAGGTTGTGATGTCGTGTTGTCAAGGAAGGGTGTGGCCTGTACAGAGCCGTCGTCTGTGACATCACCGAGGTTGTGATGCCGTGTTGTCAAGGAAGGGTGTGGCCTGTACAGAGCCGTCGTCTGTGACAACACCGAGGTTGTGATGCCGTGTTGTCAAGGAAGGGTGTGGCTGGAACAGAGCCGTCGTCTGTGACAACACCGAGGTTGAGATGCCGTGTTGTCAAGGAAGGGTGTGGCTGGTACAGAGCCGTCGTCTGTGACAACACCGAGGTTGTGATGCCGTGTTGTCAAGGAGGGGTGTGGCTGGTACAGAGCCGTTGACTGTGACAACACCGAGATTGGGATGCCGTGTTGTCAAGGAGGGGTGTGGCTGGTACAGAGCCGTTGACTGTGACAACACCGAGATTGGGATGCCGTGTTGTCAAGGAAGGGTGTGGCTGGTACAGAGCCGTCGTCTGTGACAACACCGACGCCAGTCAACTCGTCGTCAAGTCTGTTGACTATGACTGAACTTCCACTGTTAGTAGGCAAAACGTGAAAGAGCTAGACACCGTTTTGTGTGAGTTGGTTCCATTGGCTATTCAGTGTTGCTTGGCAGACGTACACCAGACAGATGAGAAAGGGTGGTCAAAGGAGGCGTGTGACCAACTGTGCGGTCTCATTGAAGATAAGCATTTAACTGCAGAGTTACTGACATCTGACATACCAGTTGAGTATTGGACGACCGGAACAGCAAGATGAGAGACGCTGAACATCAAAATGAAAAGCTAAGCACGTGTCAACAAACACTGGTGACCTCGTTGGTTACAAGTTTGATGTTTGATTGTTAATTGATTGATTACTAATTTTATTTTCACTCGGCAACATACTTAGTTATACACTATTTTCGATGGCGGAGCCATTCACGCATCATTTACATATCAACCATACAACAATTGTATTTACATTTATGATGTGTATGTCAGTCACGTTTTGTCACCAGCTCGTTTCTGGTGTCAACTGGTGCGTCATGAGGCTGAGTTGACATGTTTCGGAGCAGTTGAGTTACGCGTCACTGGATCCGGTGAAAAGCAACTGGGAGCCGAGTGTTGGAGCACCCTGTGTCGTTAGGTACACATACAACTGGGAGCCGAATGTTGGAGCACCCTGTGTCGTTAGGTACACAGACAACTGGGAGCCGAGTATTGGAGCACCCTGTGTCGTTAGGAACACAGACAACTGGGAGCCGAGTGTTGGAGCACCCTGTGTCGTTAGGTACACAGACAACTGGGAGCCGAGTGTTGGAGCACTCTGTGTCGTTAGGCACACAGACAACTGGGAGCCGAGTGTTGGAGCACCCTGTGTCGTTAGGTACACAGACAACTGGGAGCCGAGTGTTGGAGCACCCTGTGTCGTTAGGTACACAGACAACTGGGAGCCGAGTGTTGGAGCACCCTGTGTCGTTAGGTACACAGACAACTGGGAGCCGAGTGTTGGAGCACCCTGTGTCGTTAGGTACACAGACAACTGGGAGCCGAGTGTTGGAGCACCCTGTGTCGTTAGGTACACAGACAACTGGGAGCCAAGTGTTGGAGCACCCTGTGTCGTTAGGTACACAGACAACTGGGAGCCGAGTGTTGGAGCACTCTGTGTCGTTAGGTACACAGACAACTGGGAGCCGAGTGTTGGAGCACCCTGTGTCGTTAGGTACACAGACAATTGGGAGCCGAGTGTTGGAGCACCCTGTGTCGTTAGGTACACAGACAACTGGGAGCCGAGTGTTGGAGCACCCTGTGTCGTTAGGTACACAGACAACTGGGAGCCGAGTGTTGGAGCACCCTGTGTCGTTAGGTACACAGACAACTGGGAGCCGAGTGTTGGAGCACCCTGTGTCGTTAGGTACACAGACAACTGGGAGCCGAGTGTTGGAGCACCCTGTGTCGTTAGGTACACAGACAACTGGGAGCCGAGTGTTGGAGCACCCTGTGTCGTTAGGTACACAGACAACTGGGAGCCGAGTGTTGGAGCACTCTGTGTCGTTAGGTACACAGACAACTGGGAGCCGAGTGTTGGAGCACCCTGTGTCGTTAGGTACACAGACAACTGGGAGCCGAGTGTTGGAGCACCCTGTGTCGTTAGGTACACAGACAACTGGGAGCCGAGTGTTGGAGCACCCTGTGTCGTTAGGTACACAGACAACTGGGAGCCGAGTGTTGGAGCACCCTGTGTCGTTAGGTACACAGACAACTGGGAGCCGAGTGTTGGAGCACCCTGTGTCGTTAGGTACACAGACAACTGGGAGCCGAGTGTTGGAGCACCCTGTATCGTTAGGCACACAGACAACTGGGAGCCGAGTGTTGGAGCACTCCGTGTCGTTAGGCACACAGACGGCCGTCTATACAGGGCTCGCGTTCTCGACGTAGATACAGACACGGTCAGCGTGTTCTTCATTGACTGTGGCAATACGACGTGCTTAGAACACAAGCTGATCTACCACAGCAAGTCTGAATGGAATGTGCCCTCGCCATATGCAGTTGAGTGCAAGCTGGACGGAATTGCGATGGTCACTGAAGATGGCTGGCCCGAGGAGACACAACTGATGTTTGCCACGTCTGTGATGGACAAGACGTTATTGTCACAGTTTGTATCGGCCGACGAGATAGGCGACGGAGATACACCAGTCCCCTGCTATGTCGTACATATCCTAGAAATGGGCGTGTCTGTCCGTCAGCGCCTGCTCGACTCTAGATAATTTAACAGAGGACTCTGAAGACGCTGAAGACGATGATAGCGATGACAACGTCAACACTGACTTGACACAAGTTGCTGACGAATGCGAGTTGCTGCGTAAAGGCAAGGTTAAACAGTTGACAAAGGACACGCATGAGTACTACACGACTCACACGACATCAGACTTCCGTGTAGATGTCGATACGTTCTGCACTGATAAGTCTGTCAGGGAGGAGAGTTGGTGTCATGTCCGTTGACGCAGACGATGTTGACTACGCGAATGTCTGTATTGTCGACTACAACAAAATGGAGAACGTATCCAGGTCAAAGGTCAGGATGACTAACTATCGCCAGTCTCGCTTCACTGAGCTGCCCATGCAGGCGTTCATGGAATAGGATCTGTCGATAGGCGTTCAATGAATTAAAAATAATTATGATAGGTTAATATGATAGGTTGATATGATGTGTGTGTGTGTGTGTATATATATATATATATATATATATATATATATATATATATATATATATATATATATATATATATATATATATATATATATATATATATATATGTTAGTATTGGAGGCATCGGCGGTCTTCTCGTTGTCAAACCTGTCAATTATCGTTTGCAGATCAACCTCACAATGTGACATAAAGCCTGCATCGTCAGCGTATAGCAGGTCCCGAACGCACAGTTGTTGGACCTTCGTCTTCGTTTTGAGGCGGGACACATTCAGAAGCCTTCCGTCGGAGCGTGTTGTTATGTAAACGCCTTTGGTGGTGTCACGATTTGAAACTTCGAGCACTGCAGCCAAGAAGAGAGTAAACAGTGTCGGCGCTAGGACGCAGCCTTGTTTAACTCTGTGTGCGACAGAAAATGCACCCGTCGTCTCACCGTCAATCATCACCCGTGCTTGCATGTCCTCGTGAAACGCCCGCAGCATCAATGTGAACCTTATGCAGAACAACAACGCAAGTCAGGTACAGATTGAAGTAGGCCAACTTAATGACATGTAGTTTTATTAGTAATAATCGTGTAAACATCAATAATCAAGTGACAAATAACCACAGCAAGCATGCGGCCCAGACTGCTAATTTCACATAATAGATATAACTCGACAACGTAATAAGTGTGTCAACCAATGGTAACAATATTATGACTACTAAATAAATCACTACAAGCTAACATGTTTATTTTACCATGTGGGTGGGGGTCACTCCGCCCACCACGTAGTTTAAAACTAGACAATCCTGAAGAACGTCCATTCCATCCATCAAAGGGAGGGAGGGTGGGAAAATTGTTTAAGAACTCAGATTAAACCCAAACTGAATCAATATACGCACAAGACTAAACTAACATCAACTATCACTACACAATAATACGCAAATCAAAAATTACAACAATTCAAGCAAAGCAAAGATTTCTCGTGTACACTCCACGCAATTCCGAAGAAAAAGAGAGCACAGCATCATGGCCGCACTCGCTTTTATAGCGTTATCGGGTGCGCATGCGCGAGCCGCCGTGCATACTCTCGTAGCCCAAACAAGTATCGTCCTAATAGCTATGATGCTAAAGCATATTACATGAATTAAGTTACGTTGTCATTACACATAAACGACAGTATGTCCCCGCTGTTTACATACATCCATTATCAGGGCAGCCACATTTCGAGAGAAGTCGCCAGAGACAAGGGCGACTGATCGAGTCGAACGCTTTAGAAAAATCAACGAATGCGATGTAAAGTGATTTGTTCTCTTGCAGTTGTCGTAGGGTGAAGATTATGTCGTTCGTGCTGCGTGATGAACGAAATCCACACTGTGCTTCTGGAAGGACATCTTTTGCAACGACCAGCAGTCGCTGGAGCAGAATTTTTGCAAAGATTTGGCTTGCAATGGCCAGTAGCGAGATTCCGCGATAGTTGCCGCAGTCCTGCCGATCTCCTTTACGTTTATAGATGTTCACAATCAGCGCATCTTTGAAGTTATGCGGCTGTTCACCAGACTCCCAGTAACGTCTGTATCTGTCGAGCAAATTGGCAACGAGGGTGTCACCTCCGTGTTTGTACACCTCAGCCGGGATCCAATCTAACCCGGCTGCCTTATTGTTTGCAGTGGACGCGAGTGCTTGTTTGATCTCTCATTTTGTCGGAAATTGATCCAACTCATCTCGGATGGGACACAGTTGGATTGACTCTAGGATTTGGTCATTGATTTCGGAGGGTTGGTGCAGCAGCGTCGTATAGTAGTCCTTCCAGCGGCTCAGGAAAGACTCCCCTGACGTCACCTCGATCAGAAAGTGCTTGCACTTCGTCAGCTTTCGCGTCCCACCAGCTGTCTTCCATGTGTCTTAGTTCGCGCTGAAGCTTCGACTTGGTTTGTGCATGATGTTATATCGCAGCTTGCGACTGAGGGTTGCTAAGACGTTCCTGAAGTGCAGCGCGCTTATCGCGAAGAAGTGTTTCTATCGCTGGATCGTTGTAATCAAACCAATCTACGTTTACACGTCGCGGATAGCCGAGAGATTATGCGGCAGCAATGTGGACGGTAGAGCTGAAGGACTCCCAGTCATCGTTTATCGAATTCTCGGCAGTAGTCGAAGTCAACACAAAAGCACGTTGCACAGAGTTGCGTAGATCAGCTCTACCGGTCGTCGTGTGCAGCTTTGCGACATTCAGCCTTCGCTTCGGTTTTACCGCTTGGTGTCTCAGCGTTACGTGCCCGTCCATCTTCAAGATGCATCGGATAAGATGGCGGTCCGTTGAGCAATCAGCGCCCCTCATTGCTCATGTAATGCAGATGTCTGGTAGGTTGTTGCGTCTTGTCAACACATAATCTAGCAAGTACCAACGCTTTAATCTGTGATGTTGCCAGATGTAAAACCACTTGTCGGGTACACTGAAGTAGCTGTTGGTGATAGCGAGGTCAAAGTCTGCACACAAAGAGAGAAGAAATTCTCCATTAGCATTGCAGGGGTAAGACCACAGTTGAACTTCCTGTTCAGTGTTTCACACGAATGCAGGGCGTATTAAATTGCAATATGCGAATTTAAACAATTCGTATGATGTGACATAAATGCAATTGAGCAGGCATATTTATACGTTTGTTTGTAGAAGCTATTGGCTGTGAAATAGTGTCTTTTAAGAGTTTAACTGGCGGAGGGATTTATGGGAATTTTTCTGCTATGGGCCACTTGAGCGCTTGAATACATGTCTATTTTTGTCAAAATTAACGAGGATCGCACGTCGGGGCGTTTTAAAAGAGCTGGTGGTATGTAATTTTGACTAAACTTGGTCAGCATGTCAATGAGATGATGGCAGTTGGTGTGAAAATTTTTCAGAATTTTTGATGGTCACGTTTTCTTATAATCAGACAAAACGTTAACACGGCCACCAATGCAATTCTTTACTGTGGTCTGGCCCCTGCAGTTGCCTCGTCCAAACCTTCCCAACACTCTGTTCCAAGTCTCGTGATCGCTGCCGACGCGCGCGTTGAAGTCTCCGAGAACAATAAGTTTGTCCGTCGTTGACACGGCTCTCAGCTCGCGGCACAGCTCCTCATAGAACCGTTCTTTTGTCGTATCGCTGCTTGGCAGGGTCGGAGCGTAAACGACACAGCTCCTCGTAGAACCGTTCTTTTGTCGTATCGCTGCTTGGCAGGGTCGGAGCGTAAACGACACAGCTCCTCATAGAACCGTTCTTTTGTCGTATCGCTGCTTGGCAGGGTCGGAGCGTAAACGACACAGCTCCTCGTAGAACCGTTCTTTTGTCGTATCGCTGCTTGGCGGGGTCGGAGCGTAAACGACACAGCTCCTCGTAGAACCGTTCTTTTGTCGTATCGCTGCTTGGCAGGGTCGGAGCGTAAACGACACAGCTCCTCGTAGAACCGTTCTTTTGTCGTATCGCTGCTTGGCGGGGTCGGAGCGTAAACGACACAGCTCCTCGTAGAACCGTTCTTTTGTCGTATCGCTGCTTGGCGGGGTCGGAGCGTAAACGACACAGCTCCTCGTAGAACCGTTCTTTTGTCGTATCGCTGCTTGGCAGGGTCGGAGCGTAAACGACACAGCTCCTCATAGAACCGTTCTTTTGTCGTATCGCTGCTTGGCAGGGTCGGAGCGTAAACGACACAGCTCCTCGTAGAACCGTTCTTTTGTCGTATCGCTGCTGGGCGGGGTCGGAGCGTAAACGACACAGCTCCTCGTAGAACCGTTCTTTTGTCGTATCGCTGCTTGGCAGGGTCGGAGCGTAAACGACACAGCTCCTCGTAGAACCGTTCTTTTGTCGTATCGCTGCTTGGCAGGGTCGGAGCGTAAACGACACAGCTCCTCGTAGAACCGTTCTTTTGTCGTATCGCTGCTTGGCGGGGTCGGAGCGTAAACGACACAGCTCCTCGTAGAACCGTTCTTTTGTCGTATCGCTGCTGGGCGGGGTCGGAGCGTAAACGACACAGCTCCTCATAGAACCGTTCTTTTGTCGTATCGCTGCTTGGCGGGGTCGGAGCGTAAACGCTGAATACTGTGGCGAGTGCGTTGTTGTCTGCTTGGATGCAGATGCGCATTTTCATAAGGCGGTCCGAAATCGCCTTCGGTGGTTCAATGATGTTCTCCGTCAATCGTTTTGCAACAGTAAAACCGACACCGGAGGTGCCTTTCTTATCCATCGCTCACGTTGTCCAGTAAAATGTGTATTCCTTTTTATGCAACTCTCCTGCAACTACGTATCGTTGTAAAGTCATTGCCTTCGTTATGCGGTTAATATAGATATAATAATAATAAATTTACTATTCAGAAAATCCAGGATGTTTATGTAGACATGTAGCCTAGCTTTGGGGGCAGAAGTTCAATTGTGAGTAATGGGTATTTCGTCCGAACCAAGATACAGGCGTGGGTCGAAAGTTGACGCTCTTCCCCTTGCCTAGAAGTTTATTAATGAGTTGTCAACATATACGTCATATAGTAATTATGCGAAAATGCAAATGGGTTTTCTTCAGGGAGGTCGTGTGGCGTCGGCCTGTTCACGCATGCGTGAGACGGTTTTGGTAGAATCAGGAGATGTTTACGCATGCGTACTTTGGTACTGGAAACTTCTGGGAAAGCTATTGACTTGCTTTAAAAGGTGACAGATTTGCGCACTCGGGGAGCGCGTCAGACTATTTCACCGAGACACGACGTGTACGCTCCATAGGGGAAGCTACGAAAATGCTCCCAACATCCAGACCTTCAAAATTGTGCGCATAGACAAGCCAAGCCGGCTTGCACTAGCGTTACGTTTGATTTCTAAATTCCGAACTCTTTTATTTCAACCAAAGAGGTTACCGATGATACGTACGGTGTACTGATGTGCCGGGATGGCGATTTTATGTGATTGTGAAATGTACGTGAAGTGACTTGCTGTCGAATAAATCTCTAATCGAGACGATACCGGATAACTGGTGTTACAACTGATTTCATTCTAGACGTGAATGAATCCGGCGAGCTAATTTCGAACTTTTTGAATATCGACTCCCGCGCACGCGCCCAACAACGACGAGACAGGGTCGAACTTTACATCGTGTTTCTGACAATGCAGCACGGTCGTAGCGACTGAGCTCCTTTGCAATCAGTGCAGTACGTCTACGTGCTCTGTCATTGTTCAAGTCCAGTAATGTTCGTACATTCCAGCTTCCAATTGTAAGTTTATGTCTTTTCTGTGTTTTTCGACTATATATATAGTAGGGGAAGGCAGTGTTAGTTGAGACACTGGGTTAGTTGAGCCACCCTTGTTTCCCAGGAAACTAAAGCAGCGATAGTTATATGGTACCACTCAGTGATTGAACAAGTTATTAGAACACGATTCACGTATAGTAGGTTACGTTTGTCACAACGGTCAGAACATGTGAGCTAAAAGTATGTTTTTTGATGTTTTTCGAAACTTTTAGTAATTGTGATTAATGTCTGCTGGTGTGTAATCTATCAACGCACAAGACCAGACTTTATTGTTTGTGCGCTTACAAATGGTTTAAGTATGTATAGAGAATAGGATTATTTACATCACTTCACGCATTAACGAGGAGGTAATTAAGCAAGCTTAATTGTCGAAACGGGGTTGGTGGCTCCCCAAGGCGAAAGCGAGGGTTAGTTGAGCCACCCAAGGCGAAAGGGAGGGTTAGTTGAGCCACCCAAGGCGAAAGGGAGGGTTAGTTGAGCCACCCAAGGCGAAAGGGAGGGTTAGTTGAGCCACCCAAGGCGAAAGGGAGGGTTAGTTGAGCCACCCAAGGCGAAAGGGAGGGTTAGTTGAGCCACCCAAGGCGAAAGGGAGGGTTAGTTGAGCCACCCAAGGCGAAAGGGACGGTTAGTTGAGCAGCGGATGAAGAACGAAAACGAATGTTCTTTACCCCAAAATCCATCAAGAAATAATTTTTTTCCGAACAAATTGGGACATCGGATAGTTACAAGGCAACATATTAGCAGTTAGTTACACTGGTTGTGATTTACCTAAAAATCTACATTAACTAAGTGTGTTGACTTATTAATTAAGCGTGTAGACTTGTCAGAGACATGTTATGCCCATTGGGTAGATGTGTTGGCTGAGTTGCTATGAATTTTTTTAACAAGGCCTACGTAAATTATACAAATAAAACATTTACACAACTGACGCTGCACTGTGGCTCAACTTACCCCACACCAAGTGTTAGTTGAGCCAGCTTACCAACCCTATTTGAATCAGCTATATATAATTATCTATGCATGCTAGATATATTATCTTCGTATAAAATGATCAATTAATAATCTTAGTTTATGTGAGTAAAACAAATTTGACTTATGAATATGATTGCGCCCTAGACATCAACAAGAACGAAAAATGGCTCAACTAACACTGCCTTCCCCTAGAACCTCGCTGACCGTGGTGTGCCAGCCAGGAGTTAGTTGAACGAGCCTTTTTACCCCGCGTTTTCTTCTTGATTGGGGCAGGCGGGTCATGCCTAAACAGGGTCGCCTGGTCGACCGGGAAGGACCTCATACCGCCGTCGTTGCCGAGCAGTGTGCGACCATCTCTCCCAGTCCGCCCTCGTGCGGGGATCCCACTACCAGCTTCCACCTTCTCAGGCCTGCCAGCGCCGTGGTACCCCGTCGCCCTGAGACTTCCCAGGCCTGCCAGCGCCGTGGGACTTCACAAAACATTAAACTGATTACGGTGTTGCCTGCGCAGAGGATTAAGTATAGTCTACCTTGCGCAGGAGTAGATTATACTCTCTGGACCAATATGCTCTGTGTCCAGCGGAGATCATCTGTTCGACGGCCAGAAAGCATGTCGGTTGCCCCGCAGTACTCTACCAACTATAGAGTGACTGGTCCATGCCGAAAAATATCTGCAGAGTTTGTCGAGACTTCCGCCATGCACCGTGCGAATCCACCAGTGAAGCAGTACCTGCTGCTGCCTTCATCGCAATCTCCCACCCTGCTGCCGATGGGTTTGCTATGTCCCATAGCTGGGACATGGGTTGGTGATTGGCACAGCGTATTCCACCCGCCGGTGGGTCGTGCACAGTGCACCTCTAGGGCCCCATGTTGCTCCGAGATCCTGCGCCTGATTTGCCTGGTGCCTCGCGGTGACCAGTTTCCATTGGTTACCTCGAGGAGGTTACGGCGAGAGTCTTGCCTTATGAGAGGCTACTGTACTGGCAGGCAAGACTTACGCACTCGGCTGGCTTTTCGCCGAAGCTAGCCAGCGGTGGGCGCTGAAAGCAGAAGTGACCAGCACAACTACCCACTACCACACTAGACGCATCACTAAAGTTTGTACCAGAAGGTACCACACTAGACGCATCACTAAAGCCTGTACCAGAAGGTACCACACTAGACGCATCACTAAAGCCTGTACCAGAAGGTACCACACTAGACGCATCACTAAAGCCTGTACCAGAAGGTACCACACTAGACGCATCACTAAAGCCTGTACCAGAAGGTACCACACTAGACGCATCACTAAAGCCTGTACCAGAAGGTACCACACTAGACGCATCACTAAAGCCTGTACCAGAAGGTACCACACTAGACGCATCACTAAAGCCTGTACCAGAAGGTACCACACTAGACGCATCACTAAAGCCTGTACCAGAAGGTACCACACTAGACGCATCACTGAAGCCTGTACCAGAAGGTACCACACTAGACGCATCACTGAAGCCTGTACCAGAAGGTACCACACTAGACGCATCACTAAAGCCTGTACCAGAAGGTACCACACTAGACGCATCACTGAAGCCTGTACCAGAAGGTACCACACTAGACGCATCACTGAAGCCTGTACCAGAAGGTACCACACTAGACGCATCACTAAAGCCTGTACCAGAAGGTACCACACTAGACGCATCACTAAAGCCTGTACCAGAAGGTACCACACTAGACGCATTACTAAAGCCTGTACCAGAAGGTACCAACCAACGCAAGTTAGTATTGAAATATCACAAATATTGTGTACATTTCACACGTCGTCGTTATCGTAATTTATTTGCATATATTTTATAATCCTTAATAGTATATGACTACTTACATGTCATTCCGCATATATATATATATATATATATATATATATATACATATATATATATATATATATATATATATATATATATATATATATATATATAAATATATATGTATGTATATTCCTGATAACATATATATATATATATATATATATATATATATATATATATATATATTCCTCGTAACATATCCCGTTCTTTTATGATAGGGAGGGTGTAGTGCGGAACGCACATGTAAATAGTCCGCATTCGCAGTTAAACTGCACTATATTCATTATCATCCGCACAATAGTCACACCCCAAAACAATCCCCTATAAATACAATAGTCACAATAGTCATACCCCAAAACAATCCCCTATAAATACAATAGTCACAATAGTCACACCCCAAAACAATCCCCTATAAATACAATAGTCACACCCCAAAACAATCCCCTATAAATACAATAGTCACAATAGTCACACCCCAAAACAATCCCCTATAAATACAGTACCCGTTGTTGACGCAAAAGACCAGACTGAATACTGGACCCAGCAGCGGATCCAGGGGGGTCCTAGGGGGTCTCAAGACCCCCTCCCTCAAGTCATGGAGGGGGATCTTAAACACCCCCCTGTGTCCGTGACAAATATTACGGTAGAGGAACACTTATATAGGCCTACATCGGAACTAGTGTCAATGTAAAGACTGAAGTATTAGCAGCCGGATATTAACCCTTATGTAAGTAGAACGACACATCCGTCATCCCCCCCCCGTTTGTAAGTAGAATGACCTATGACTCCGACTGATTGACCCCCCCCCCCCCCCCGCCAACAAGCCTAGATGCGCCCAGGGACACCATAGTGCCGCCGTATTACAGTAAGTAGCGAAGCACAATAGAATGACTATATGACTATATGATTATATAACTATATGACTATATGCGATTCTACAAAGCGATATGAGTAAACGCGATATTTTCGTGAACAACAGTCACGAGCTGATACGGGTCAAGTGAGAGGTCACAGTGTCGCGGTGTCGCGGTGTCACTGTGTCACGGTGTCACGGTGTTGCTGCGCACAACTCAGTGGCAGCGAAGGTAGTTTGTGCCGGAGAGACACCGTAACAGCAGCTATGGCGGCGAGTCTGAGACCGTAACAGCAGCTATGGCGGCGAGTCTGAGACCGTAACAGCAGCTATGGCGGCGAGTCTGAGACCGTAACAGCAGCTATGGCGGCGAGTCTGAGACGTAGGTTCCTCGACCAGGTGGATGTGCTACTGGTGATGTGGCTGGTCACGACACTGGCACATCTGTGCACTGCAGGTAGGTCGTAATAAGGAATACCTGTGTTGCCATTTGTCGGTCGTAGTCAAGCGTGACCAACCCCACTGTGGTATTCGCTGCATGAGTCATTTTGACGGTTTACTTCCTGTTTCGTTGTAGAACTAAACTATACCTTTACAAACAGACGGCTTTTGTTTGATCAATATGATTTTTAGTTGTGCACATTATGTGATCGAAAGATTCTGCAGCTTGTTGATTTTCAATGTGATATTAAAATTGTATCACTTGTGAAGTGTGTATATCATCAAAGCGGAACAAAAGACATGGGTTTGGGGCTATGCAAAAAAAAGAGATAATAAAAACCAGCCATGTGCAACTAAATCAAGTATATGACGCCAGTCGTTTACTCAGAATGTGTTCTAAAAGTGGGAGAGTCCGGTCATTTCTCTGGTTGACCGAGGGATGACATGTTAACCAGCGCGATCGATAAGCGCATTCGCAGCTCTATGAAAGTCGGGTAACCGAGACTACGCGTGACGTATTAAGGGAGGCCGGCATACACAGAACCAACGCAACGTCTCAAACAAACGTGTTGTTTGTTTCAGAAAGAGGACTAGTTTAGTAAACAAAGGCTAACTATGTTACACAAACATAAACATTGGACACAAACAGCATGGCCAAATCCTACTGGCAAATAGGGTAACCTGGGGCATAGCGCCCCCACTGAGGAAAACTTTCAAATTGTACACCATTAAACTATGTTAACATCCCTTTAATGTGCTCATATTGCAGACGGATATGTGTGTTGCCCATTGGAAAACTATTTTCAGCAAATTGACAACCTAGATGAGTTGCATTAAAAAATAGCGGACCAAAAAAAAAACATCTTGCCCCATCCCTGGGGCAAGATGGCACTCTGCATGGGACAAGACGTGGTTTTCGCTTATATGAACGAACCACTGCTTAAACAAAAACATTACATATGGAAATGGTATAATAGGAATATATTAGGCTATTAATATATACAAAACACAACATATTATTGCCCATTTTGCATTGTTTGACCTGTCAACTGATTAATACTATTATTATGTCACCCGATTAAGTTTCATGATTCATATAATTTTATAGTGAGTTGCACCATTTGCCAAATATTAGACCAGAGCGTAAATAAGTGCATATAAAAGTTAAAAACACACTGATTTAATTATTTAATTACGTCTCTCTGGTGTTGCTGAGCTTTCGGGATGAGTATCCGATAGATGTTAGCTTAATTCTGCACCAGATTTTGGGACGTTCATAGTTTTATATTTTGCGTACATGCTGGGGCCGTCTTACCTCCAGGGGCCGTCTTACCTCCAGTGGCCGTCTTACCTCCAGGGGCCGTCTTACCCCCAGGGGCCGTCTTACCTCCAGGGGCCGTCTTACCTCCAGGGGCCGTCTTACCTCCAGGGGCCGTCTTACCTCCAGGGGCCGTCTTACCTCCAGGGGCCGTCTTACCTCCAGGGGCCGTCTTACCTCCAGGGGCCGTTTTGCCCCAGGTTACCCTATAGGAATAGGTTTATGGTGTGTGTGGGTGTGTGTATATATGTATGTATGTATGTATGTATGTATGTATGTATGTTTGTATGTGTGTATATATGTAATTATGTATGTATGTATGTATATATAAATGTATACATACATACATACATACATACATACATACATACATACATACATATTTTTGGCGAGCGAATGGTGCATAGGCCCAAAACCATGACCTTTTTTTCCTTTAATGTATGTATATATCAGTGTATGTATGTATATATATGAGGCCCATTCTCGGGTTTTTGAATGGGATACGAGCATACAAAATCAGCCGGAGATTTCTGGGATGATTGGTAAAAAGATTATGTAGTTAAACACGATTCTCCAAGACCGACCCCGGGCATGCTCCTGCAGATATAACTAGGATCTGAGCACTGGAACGGTAATATGGAACCTCGCCTGGCGATGTGAGGTGCCAAATACTGGAACGGTAATATGGAACCTCGCCTGGCGATGTGAGGTGCCAAGTACTGGAACGGTAATATGGAACTTCGCCTGGCGATGTGAGGTGCCAAGTACTCGAACGGTAATATGGAACCTCGCCTGGCGATGTGAGGTGCCAAGCACTGGAACGGTAATATGGAACCTCGTCTGGCGATGTTAGGTGCCAAGCACTGGAACGGTAATATGGAACCTCGCCTGGCGATGTGAGGTGCCAAGTACTGGAACAGTAATGTGGAACCTCGCCTGGCGATGTGAGGTGCCAAGCACTGGAACGGTATAATGGAACCTCGCCTGGCGATGTGAGGTGCCAAGCACTGGAACGGTAATATGGAACCTCGCCTGGCGATGTGAGGTGCCAAGTACTGGAACGGTAATGTGGAACCTCGCCTGGCGATGTGAGGTGCCAAGTACTGGAACGGTAATATGGAACCTCGCCTGGCGATGAGAGGTGCCAAGTACTGGAACGGTAATATGGAACCTCGCCTGGCGATGTGAGGTGCCAAGCACTGGAACGGTAATATGGAACCTCGTCTGGCGATGTGAGGTGCCAAGCACTGGAACACGCGTGAGTTCGATGGAAAACACATTATGGTGACGATGGGGCTGGTGACTTCTTCAAACGGTTGAGTTTCAATCAAGCATTACCTACCTACCCAGGGCTTTGACGTATCCCTTCATCTTGCGTTATTCCACAAACACAATTTGTCTAGAATTGTTTATCAGCTGATACTACGTGTGCACATTGTGGCCCGACTCTTGACGCCTAAGGTTTTGTTCCTGATGTTTCTAGCTTAGTCTTGCAGTCCAATTTCATCGGTAATTGTTATTGCACGCACGCACGCACGCACGCACGCACGCACGCACGCACGCACGCACGCACGCACGCACACAAATGTAATTTAAATAAATTGCACATTTTGAACAATGTACCAGGTTTTAAAACTGAAAGTGTATTTATGCAGAATGACAACACAGATTCAGGTAAGAGTGAAACAGGCCAAATTCATGACGTTTAATTTATGGATTAATGTACCGGCAATTATGTCATCATTCAACAAGGAAACGATATACATCAACACATAATCACAGCAAACACGCCGGCCCCTAATGGTATTTACACATAATCACAGCAAGCACGCCGGCCCCTAATGGTATTTACACATAATCACAGCAAGCACGCCGGCCCCTAATGGTATTTACACATAATCACAGCAAGCACGCCGGCCCCTAATGGTATTTACACATAATCACAGCAAGCTGCCGGCCCCTAATGGTATTTACACATAATCACAGCAAGCACGCCGGCCCCTAATGGTATTTACACGTAATCACAGCAAGCTGCCGGCCCCTAATGGTATTTACACACAATCACAGCAAGCACGCCGGCCCCTAATGGTATTTACACATAATCACAGCAAGCACGCCGGCCCCTAATGGTATTTACACATAATCACAGCAAGCACGCCGGCCCCTAATGGTATTTACACATAATCACAGCAAGCACGCCGGCCCCTAATGGTATTTACACATAATCACAGCAAGCTGCCGGCCCCTAATGGTATTTACACACAATCACAGCAAGCACGCCAGCCCCTAATGGTATTTACACATAATCACAGCAAGCACGCCGGCCCCTAATGGTATTTACACATAATCACAGCAAGCACGCCGGCCCCTAATGGTATTTACACATAATCACAGCAAGCACGCCGGCCCCTAATGGTATTTACACATAATCACAGCAAGCACGCCGGCCCCTAATGGTATTTACACATAATCACAGCAAGCACGCCGGCCCCTAATGGTATTTACACATAATCACAGCAAGCACGCCGGCCCCTAATGGTATTTACACATAATCACAGCAAGCACGCCGGCCCCTAATGGTATTTACACATAATCACAGCAAGCACGCCGGCCCCTAATGGTATTTACACATAATACGTAACGTACGATTTACTGACATGTTACACAGTCTAACAAGCATTGCTACATATAATATGTAAAGGTCTCCGGCAGCGAGCAGCTACAAGTATTAACTCTATGACTAATGGGTAATTAGTATTTACAATCACAATTAATCGGTGGGGGTCACTCCGCCACCAGGTCACCCTATGTAACCAACCCCCACCAAAATAAAAAACTGAAAGTGTATTTTCGTTTTTTCTTCACCCAGTGAAAAATGCATTTAAATACGTTCTGCAACGTATCGTGACTGCAGTTGACTTCCAACCCCACTGTAGGTCAGAGGAAATGTCAACATTTTAGAAAAAAAATTGTTTAAGGTAACTTCAATCTTTACTATTGCAGGTGCGCGTTGTCGATTCGCCAGCACATCGGCCAACCAAGGGTCGTGCATCTTTCCCTGTCGGTGTACCGCTGGCTGCAACACAACCACTGGTGAATGTATCAACGGCGGACAATGTGAAGACGGTCATCCGAGCGGCTACCGGTGGAAAGGGACAGCCTGCCAGACAGGTGGGTGGCGAAATTGTACAATATTAAATGGGGCTAAGGGAATCGCAAACTTGTGAGGCAATTGTGGTTGATGATAATTAGAACTCGCAGCTTTTGACAGTGAGTTTAACAGTTTCGTAGACTCGTTTTGTACTGCTGTTATTTGCTTGTGTGATTCTGCAGTATGTAATGGATGGTCTCGAAGACGAACAGAACCCTCACCAAACATGGATACCAACAACACACGAACAACGTGTCTAGACACTGCAAGCGCAACCGATTTGTGGGCGCCAATCCCCAGTTGAGTTTTGATTAAGAGTCACGACGGGTACACGTGCACTTAGTGGCCACTGCTTAAAACTGTCGCCCGACAGACGACCGGATTGGATGCAGCAGCAATTCCGGCGACACAACTGTAGCCACACATTGGCCTTGCTAATCGGTCTCGCGAGGATGTTTACACGAGCGATAGGTTGTCCGGTTGGTCGGACGAAACTGTGTGGCCCGACCAATTGGAAAACAACTGAACAAACGAAACTAAATCAACTGAACTGAAATATAGCGCCAAACAAATCAACCAAAATTTTTTTGATTTGTGTTAGCGCTATATTTCGTGATGCTACCTGACGATTGAAGTCGAAATACGTGTTCGCGGCCAGACTCTGTTCTCAGAGAGTTCACGAGGCGAGTGAGAGTCAGCTAATCGAAACTACCTTGCGCGTAGTGCACAAAGCGTCTCTAATGATGGATACAGGAACCACATTACTCATTTTACAACTCCGTTCTAGATTTTATTTGCATACAAATAACGCTTTTCTAATATATATATATAATGTTATGTTCTTCATAGTAATATAAAACTTATCAAAGTGCGTTTATTTGTCGTGTTAATCGCTAATCGTTTTGTGACGTTTTACTATGACGTCTGTATGCGGACGTTCTGTGGAGTTTTGCTATGACGTCTGACGACATTTCGTGACGTTTTATTATGACATCCGTGCATAGACGTTTCGTTGCTCTTCGGTGGTTGAAATCATATTTTTCAGACAGATATCAAAGTATTAACATATCTGGCACATTATCTTGTCCACAACATCTTCCATTTGGAGTGCCGCAAGGATCCGTCCTTGGCCCTGTTCTGTTCAGCTTATATACTACATCGCTCAGCCAAGTCATTACTAATCATAATCTCAGTCATCACCTTTATGCTGATGACACACAGGTTTACATATCACTTTCACAATCAAATGCACAAGAATCTGTTTCGACTTTAAGTAATTGTCTCACTGATATCTTGTTGTGGATGGAATCAAGTAAGCTAAAGCTTAATCCAGATAAAACAGATCTTATTATTATTGGCACTAAACAACAACGACATAGAGTCATCAACCATTTTCCAGTTAAACTGCTTGGCAGTAATACATTCCCATCAGATACTGTTCGCAATCTAGGTGTTGTCTTTGGCAGTGACTTCAACTTTCGTCAGCATATTTCTCAAGTATGTAAATCCTGTTTCTATCATATTCGTGATCTCCGTCGAATTCGGCGTCACATATCTATATCTACTGCTAAAACAATATCATCGGCATTAAATAGTAGCCGCCTTGACTATTGCAATTCACTACTAAATAACATCGCTAAAAGAGACTTGGCTAAACTCCAACGAGTACAAAATTGTCTGGCACGTGTGGTTCTCAGGGCGCCTCGGTTTTCACCGTCACTACCACTACTTAAACAGTTACACTGGCTTCCAGTTTCTTATCGAATTAATTTTAAGCTGTCCACTCTTATATATCGTGCTCTATCTACCCAACAACCACCCTACTTGGCTAGTCTCCTGCATCTTTCAAATATCCCTAGGCAGCTAAGATCATCAGTTTCACAACAACTCATTGTACCTAAAACAAAACTTAACTTGGGTAAACGTGCTTTCTCTGTCGCTGCGCCTAGGGTCTGGAATGAACTCCCTATCACTTTGAAAACATCTGAAACTATAGCTATTTTCCGGAAAAAACTCAAGACATCTATTCCAAATTGCATTCCCACCATAAATGTCCGGTTGTCCCTCGTTCTGATACTGACTTTTGCGCGTCCCTGTTCACGATTACGCTTACTGATTCTGTTTTGTTGCGCCTCTGAGCTCAGGTTCCTGAGGATATAGGCGCCATAGAAGTTAATAATTATTATTATTAATATAACGTCCGTGTGTGGACATTTCGTGACGTTTTCCTATAACGTCCTTGACGCCATAGTAACATGCAAAGGACCGCGGGAACGGGAACGGAGATCACGAGCATGTGGTCGCTAGTAACGGGAACGGAGAACGGAGATCACGAGCATGTGGTCGCTAGTAACGGGAACGGAGAACGGAGATCACGAGCATGTGGTCGCTAGTAATAATATAATGTGAGAGAAATTGGGAGGTGGGAGGTTGGTCTAAAATAGGTGGGAGATGGGAGGTTGACCCTCAAAATGGATGGGAGCTGTGAGGTTGACACTCAAAATGGATGGAAGCTGGGAGGTTGACCCTCAAAATGGATGGGAGCTGGGAGGTTGACCCTCAAAATGGATGGGAGCTGGGAGTCCCGTGTCACACCCCATCAATACCACTGGTAATCTGAGAACTAGCATGTGTGGGGGCGTGTGTGTGGTGTATGTGTGTGTTTGTTAGTTTGTTCTTCGGCTAACTTGTGGGACACACACACACACACACACACACACACACACACACACACACACACACACACACACACACACACACACACACACACACACACACACACACACACACACACACACACACACACACACACACACACACACACACACACACACACACACACACACACACACACACACATACATATATATATATATATAGTCAAACCACATAAAGATCCGACTAACGTTACATTCTGTGCCAGATATATCATCAATGCTCGCAACTGGTCGACGAGGGTGGAAGATTTTATGTTTGCCATAATTACGAATTAACGAGTGGTTAACCGTGGAGGGTTGATGAGAATAGTTTTAATAAAGTTCTGAATTGTAAAAGTGTCTACACCGGTTGAATACCACACATAAATACAACATTACAAAGTAATATTTCTGCAGTCAAACCACATAAATATGAAATATTAGAACTGCCCAGATTATGTTCGATATATATATATATATATATTAGAACTGCCCAGATTATAGCCCTACATGGACAGGCTCCAGGATATATATCGGACATGCTGAATGTGTACCAACCAAGAAGAACGCTACGATCCATGGATTCAGTGACACTAGAAGTTCCAAGGGCTAGAACAGTTACTTACGGCGACAGAAAATTCCAGTGTTCAGCAGCTAAGTTGTGGAATGCGCCACCGGCTCACATTCGTGAAGCAAAAACACTGAACACTTTTAAGAAGCTGCTAAAAATATATATGTATATATATATATATGTATGTATGTATGTATGTATGTATGTATGTATGTATGTATGTATGTATGTATGTATGTATGTATGTATGTATGTATGTATGTATGTATGTATGTATGTATGTATGTATGTATGTATGTATGTATGTATGTATGTATGTATGTATGTATGTATGTATGTATGTATGTATGTATGTATGTATGTATGTATATATATATATATATATATATATATATATATATATATATATATATATATATATATATATATATATATGTATGTATATATATATATATATATATATATATATCGAACATAATCTGGGCAGTTCTAATATTTCGTATTTATGTGGTTTGACTACCCCTTGCTAATCACTAAACACACTATATATTATAATTAATTCAGCCCGTCACTAATCAGATTAATTAATGTTCAAATATGTATTGTGTGTGTTTAGTGATTAGCAAGGGGTAGTGAAGCGACCAGTGGTGACAGATCTGGCACTGGATCCAACTTTCGCCGGATCTGCTGCTTCTGAATGGCTCGCCGCAAACAAGGCTTGGTCAGTCGTCGTCGTCTTCAGAAGAATCTTCACACGGCCGTTTCACACCACACCTTTCTTTTCTGCTCGTTTTCGTTTTCTTCAGTTTGCGAGACGGCAATGTGCGAACTGGTTTCGCGCTTTTCTTTTCAGCTGTGCTTACGATGGCCGACGTGGTTGCCATGGCAGCAATCCTGTCTTCCATCACATTCTTATACGACGAAGACGTCACCACAGCGCTCGTCACACGCACCGCTTGTCACACGCACCCTTGTTCTGTTGGTCCTGGCTCGAGACTTTCCCGGTGTTGAGACGATCGACGTTGTTGAACAGGCCTTCAAGACTCGCAACATCGCGACATGCACATCAGCGACGACATCCATCGGAGTAGACAGGATGGCGTCTTCATCTTCCCTGTCGATATCAGGGGCGACATACACATCAGCGACGACATCCATCGAAGTAGACAGGATGGCGTCTTCATCTTCCCTGTCGATATCAGGGGCGACATACACATCAACGACGACATCCATCGGAGTAGACAGGATGGCGTCTTCATCTTCCCTGTCGATATCAGGGGCGACATGCACATCAGCGACGACATCCATCGGAGTAGACAGGATGGCGTCTTCATCTTCCCTGTCGATATCAGGGGCGACATGCACATCAGCGACGACATCCATCGGAGTAGACAGGATGGCGTCTTCATCTTCTGAATAGCGGCAGTGGCCAATAGTTCTTCGTCGAATTTGGGGTCGTCAAATGGCCATAGTCCGGCCGCTGTGAATCTGTTAGTGCTGATGCGATGGTGGCCGACGTTTTGTACGCCTCATTGGAGAGAGGGGTGACGTCACACTGCGTGACCGGTCAGTGCTTGTTGCAGATCATCCAGTTGTTGACCGCACGTGAGTACGCTGCCTTCAGGGATCGGAAGAACGTATGATCTAAGGGTTGCAGTCGATGGGTTCAGTGAGGCGGCAACGTTGGTATCACGACGCTATTCTCTCGAGCGTAGAGACTGACACTGAGTGTCTTGTGGCTTTCATGGCCATCTAGCAGCAGTAGATGTGGTGTCGTCTCCTTGCAGCCATTCGTGTCAACGAAGAGGTGCATCCATCTCCGGAATAAATTATTGTCAATGTATTCCGATCCACGGGTGTTTACGGTGATCACGGAGCAGGCCGGAGCGTCATTCATCAAAGAATCAACTATTCGCATTTGCGTGGAAAGACGAATAGAGGGGGTAGCTTTGCAACGGTAGTGAACCCTGTTTCGTCACAGTTCCAGGTACGTGTAGGGACGAACCCACCATTCATTAGCAACTTCCTGTACTGTCCAAAGAACATTCCCACAGCTTCTTTATTAAACCCTTTCATACGTTCAAATGCTAGTTGCAATCGGTCTTCTGATGGTGAGCGTCGTATGCCGGCGAAGGCCCTTGCCCAGTCTACACCGGTCAGACCACTGGTAGCATCGAATGGGTGTGCAATGTTCATGCGGACGACGAGATCAAAGGCTAAACGACTCAAGTCGATCATCGTCATCCAGTACATGGAAGACTCCATCTCTTTCAAGTGCTTGACCAGTTCAGCCTCGAATAGCGGTGAGAACGTTGTTGTTTTGCTGCCCATCGTAATTCTGCCCGGTTGTCTGACCAAGCCCCTGATGTGTCTAGCAAGAGTCCGCCGCGGAACCCCGTAGTCACCTTAAATAGAAACAACTATGCATGCTACATTCAAGTACTACAACAATAAGGAATTAATACGAATGACATCTGAGTCTAGTGTAGCTCTGCCGTTAATATGTTATTCTTTTTTCTCGATAATATTACAACTATCTAAATTTCATAATCGTTTATAGTCGATCTACACATTAGACAACATGACACACCTACCTGATGCCTTGTTCACGGAGTCCCCATTCTTCACTGCTTCAACCGCTCTACCGAGGCGATCGTCTCCGTAAGATCCACGCGTTGATGTTCGTTTGTAATTGTGTACCATGTGGAGTGAAAAAAACGAGTTTACATTAAAATATCTCAAAGCTGTAGCATATATCCTTATTAGGCCCATTAGCTAAAATAAGTATAGGTTATCGGCTCAGCCTGTGCCATAGGCAACAGTACAGATGTCCTATACTAAATAGATAAGACATAGATCTAGACTGGTCTAGGCGTACTATAATGTATAATTATAGGGTCTACATATAATTTAACATATAACAAACGTACTTAAATATATATATATATATATATATATATATATATATATATATATATATATATATATATATATATATATATATATAAGTACGTTTGTTATATGTTAAATTATATGTAGACCTTATAATTATACATTATATATATATATATATATATATATATATTTATATATATATATATATATATATATATATATATATATATATATATATATATATATAATTATATATATATATATATATATTAATGTTTATATACAATGTTTATTAAAATAATCGGAGCAACACTTGCTTTGTAAGGTCATGGGGCGTAACGCACACACTGTGCGTATTGCACCTATTATGTCTGGCCTTTTTACCCCACATGTGCAATATTATCATTTCTTAATTTGAATATTATTCTCATACATCGCCCGTAACCTATACATTTATAAAACTATTATAAGCACATTTGTCTATGCTATACATTCAGTTCTTTGTCACAGTTTCCCGTTGTTACCGTACAAAGTCCTACTTTGGAAAGGACAATTGTTTTAATTATAAAGCCAAATGTTTAATATGAACAGCTCAACGCGCGTTTTACATCTGCGACAATCTCCGATGCACCAGATACGAAAGTCGATATGTAGCTCCATCTGACGATCTCGAAATTATAAATTTCGATCCGTATAACTAGATTGAGGGTGGGCGTTATGCCCCAAAAGTGGGCATTACGCCCGCCCGCCCGCCCGCCCGCCCGCCCTCCCGCCCGCCCGCCCGCCCGCCCGCCCGCCCGCCCGCCCGCCCGCCCGCCCGCCCGCCCGCCCGCCCGCCCGCCCGCCCGCCCGCCCGCCCGCCCGCCCGCCCGCCCGCCCGCCCGCCCGCCCGCCCGCCCGCCCGCCCGCCCGCCCGCCCGCCCGCCCGCCCGCCCGCCCGCCCGCCCGCCCGCCCGCCCGCCCGCCCGCCCGCCCGCCCGCCCGCCCGCCCGCCCGCCCGCCCGCCCGCCCGCCCGCCCGCCCGCCCGCCCGCCCGCCCGCCCGCCCGCCCGCCCGCCCGCCCGCCCGCCCGCCCGCCCGCCCGCCCGCCCGCCCGCCCGCCCGCCCGCCCGCCCGCCCGCCCGCCCGCCCGCCCGCCCGCCCGCCCGCCCGCCCGCCCGCCCGCCCGCCCGCCCGCCCGCCCGCCCGCCCGCCCGCCCGCCCGCCCGCCCGCCCGCCCGCCCGCCCGCCCGCCCGCCCGCCCGCCCGCCCGCCCGCCCGCTCGCTCGTTCGTTCTATACATGTACGTGTGTGCACGCATGTATGAATGTGTTCCCCAAAGTCCGCTCCTTGTACCGTATGTTTTGTTCGTTTAGGAAATGTTGCTTACAACAAGACAGCAACACAGAGTGGAACACGCGTTGACTTCATAGCCGGGGCGGCTGTTGACGGGGATACCGATTCAAATATGCGTCACCACCACTGCGCGCATCCTGACGCAAAACCGGGAGCCAACGCCTGGTGGACGGTTGATCTAACTGAACAACACAGACTAGATCGTGTTATCATCTACAACAGAGGAGATTGTTGTGAGTGTAACACATTTGACGACATTCATTAAAACTCGCCCCTCAATTAATTCAGCCCGTCACTAATCAGGTTAATTAATTCAGCCCGTCACTAATCAGGTTAATTAATACAGCCCGTCACAAATCAAGTTAATTAATTCAGCCCCTCACTAATCAGGTTAATGGTCGTTGATGGGTAAACCTATACGATAATGGCACGATTGTCCTGCTATAAGCGATCTGCTTTCCATCACATGTCTATTTCTTTCCTTTTCAACTAAGAAACGTACACCCTACTCGAGACGTTCACACTACTGGCTGTAGTACATTGTGAGTCCTTCATTTACTATTGTTTCCAAGATAATTAGTTGTTTCTCCTGATATGTAGGGGGAATGCGGATAAGATCGCGCACCTGATGTTCGCATAAAAGTTAAACAATGCAACAAAAACTGACAACATTTGCAGGACGCGGAGAACATTTATTAATACTTATTTTATAATTGGCTTACCGGAGAAGGTTAATTATGAAAATAGTAAGCTTTTCCAAACGCGTGCTCTTTGACTGACAGCCGTCTAACAGGGCGCACGAGCCAGTCTAAGAGTGAACACATTTCATTCGGTCTGCATGTAGTATGACATAAAGTGTTGTATTGCTGCAAACAATGGATGTTCGTGAGAATTGCTAAACATGCAGTCCATGCGTATAATTTGACAATTTATTGGAAAGACGAATAACTGAATAATTAACATGATAAATTAATGTAAACTTGCCCCGTATGATTGATTGATTATGCCTCAAATCAAAACACGAATTGCGAATTAAGTGCACTTCGCATGACGTAACTTAATTAACCATTTCCAATTAGCAAAGTTATTTAGGTATTGATTATAAAACATAGCCAATGGACTTAAATGCCTATGAACATATAACCCCAGATCTTGGACTTATGGAATGCCACGGAACTTAATGATCAGAATGAACAATTATTGTGTACGGTATGACAGTGTAAGAGCACGCCTGTTGTATGACAGTGTAAGAGCACGCCTGCTGTATGACAGTGTAAGAGTACGCCTGCTGTATGACAGTGTAAGAGTACGCCTGTTGTATGACAATGTAAGAGTACGTCTGTTGTATGACAATGTAAGAGCACGCCTGCTGTATGACAGTGTAAGAGTACGCCTGCTGTATGACAGTGTAAGAGTACGCCTGCTGTATGACAGTGTAAGAGCACGCTTGCTGTATGACAATGTAAGAGCACGCCTGTTGTATGACAGTGTAAGAGCACGCCTGCTGTATGACAGTGTAAGAGTACGCCTGCTGTATGACAGTGTAAGAGTACGCCTGTTGTATGACAATGTAAGAGTACGCCTGTTGTATGACAATGTAAGAGCACGCCTGCTGTATGACAGTGTAAGAGTACGCCTGCTGTATGACAGTGTAAGAGTACGCCTGCTGTATGACAGTGTAAGAGCACGCTTGCTGTATGACAGTGTAAGAGTACGCCTGCTGTATGACAATGTAAGAGCACGCCTGTTGTATGACAGTGTAAGAGTACGCCTGTTGTATGACAGTGTAAGAGTACGCCTGCTGTATGACAGTGTAAGAGTACGCCTGTTGTATGACAGTGTAAGAGTACGCCTGCTGTATGACAGTGTAAGAGTACGCCTGTTGTATGACAATGTAAGAGCACGCCTGCTGTATGACAGTGTAAGAGTACGCCTGCTGTATGACAGTGTAAGAGTACGCCTGCTGTATGACAGTGTAAGAGTACGCCTGTTGTATGACAGTGTAAGAGTACGCCTGCTGTATGACAGTGTAAGAGTACGCCTGTTGTATGACAGTGTAAGAGTACGCCTACTGTATGACAGTGTAAGAGTACGCCTGCTGTATGACAGTGTAAGAGTACGCCTGTTGTATGACAGTGTAAGAGTACGCCTGCTGTATGACAGTGTAAGAGTACGCCTGTTGTATGACAGTGTAAGAGTACGCCTGTTGTATGACAGTGTAAGAGTACGCCTGCTGTATGACAGTGTAAGAGTACGCCTGTTGTATGACAGTGTAAGAGTACGCCTGTTGTCTGACAGTGTAAGAGTACGCCTGCTGTATGACAGTGTAAGAGCACGCCTGCTGTATGACAGTGTAAGAGCACGCCTCTTGTATGACAGTGTAAGAGTACGCCTGTGGTATGACAGTGTAAGAGTACGCCTGCTGTATGACAATGTAAGAGTACGCCTGCGGTATGACAGTGTAAGAGTACGCCTGTGGTATGACAGTGTAAGAGCACGCCTGCTGTATGACAGTGTAAGAGTACGCCTGCTGTATGACAGTGTAAGAGTACGCCTGCTGTATGACAGTGTAAGAGTACGCCTGTGGTATGACAGTGTAAGAGTACGCCTGCTGTATGACAATGTAAGAGTACGCCTGCTGTATGACAGTGTAAGAGTACGCCTGTGGTATGACAGTGTAAGAGCACGCCTGCTGTATGACAATGTAAGAGTACGCCGGCGGTATGACAGTGTAAGAGTACGCCTGCTGTATGACAGTGTAAGAGTACGCCTGTTGTATGACAGTGTAAGAGTACGCCTGCTGTATGACAGTGTAAGAGTACGCCTGCTGTATGACAGTTTAAGAGTACGCCTGTTGTGTGACAGTGTAAGAGTACGCCTGCTGTATGACAGTGTAAGAGTACGCCTGTGGTATGACAGTGTAAGAGTACGCCTGCTGTATGACAGTGTAAGAGTACGCCTGTGGTATGACAGTGTAAGAGTACGCCTGCTGTATGACAATGTAAGAGTACGCCTGCTGTATGACAGTGTAAGAGTACGCCTGTGGTATGACAGTGTAAGAGCACGCCTGCTGTATGACAATGTAAGAGTACGCCTGCGGTATGACAGTGTAAGAGCACGCCTGCTGTATGACAATGTAAGAGCACGCCTGCTGTATGACAGTGTAAGAGCACGCCTGCGGTATGACAGTGTAAGAGCACGCCTGCGGTATGACAGTGTAAGAGCACGCCTGCTGTATGACAGTGTAAGAGCACGCCTGCGGTATGACAGTGTAAGAGCACGCCTGCTGTATGACAGTGTAAGAGCACGCCTGCTGTATGACAGTGTAAGAGTACGCCTGCTGTATGACAGTGTAAGAGCACGCCTGCTGTATGACAGTGTAAGAGCACGCCTGCTGTATGACAGTGTAAGAGTACGCCTGCTGTATGACAGTGTAAGAGCACGCCTGCTGTATGACAGTGTAAGAGCACGCCTGCTGTATGACAGTGTAAGAGTACGCCTGCTGTATGACAGTGTAAGAGTACGCCTGCTGTATGACAGTGTAAGAGCACGCCTGTTGTATGACAGTGTAAGAGCACGCCTGCTGTATGACAGTGTAAGAGCACGCCTGTTGTATGACAGTGTAAGAGCACGCCTGCTGTATGACAGTGTAAGAGTACGCCTGTTGTATGACAGTGTAAGAGCACGCCTGCTGTATGACAGTGTAAGAGCACGCCTGCTGTATGACAGTGTAAGAGCACGCCTGCTATATGACAGTGTAAGAGCACGCCTGCTGTATGACAGTGTAAGAGCACGCCTGCTGTATGACAGTGTAAGAGCACGCCTGCTGTATGACAGTGTAAGAGCACGCCTGCTATATGACAGTGTAAGAGCACGCCTGCTGTATGACAGTGTAAGAGCACGCCTGCTGTATGACAGTGTAAGAGTACGCCTGTTGTATGACAGTGTAAGAGTACGCCTGCTGTATGACAGTGTAAGAGCACGCCTGCTGTATGACAGTGTAAGAGCACGCCTGCTATATGACAGTGTAAGAGCACGCCTGCTGTATGACAGTGTAAGAGCACGCCTGCGGTATGACAGTGTTAGAGTACGCCTGCGGTATGACAGTGTAAGAGCACGCCTGCGGTATGACAGTGTTAGAGTACGCCTGCGGTATGACAGTGTAAGAGCACGCCTGCTGTATGACAGTGTAAGAGCACGCCTGCGGTATGACAGTGTAAGAGCACGCCTGCGGTCTGACAGTGTAAGAGTACGCCTGCGGTATGACAGTGTAAGAGCACGCCTGCAGTATGACAGTGTAAGAGTACGCCTGCGGTATGACAGTGTAAGAGCACGCCTGCGGTCTGACAGTGTAAGAGTACGCCTGCGGTATGACAGTGTAAGAGCACGCCTGCGGTATGACAGTGTAAGAGTACGCCTGCAGTATGACAGTGTAAGAGCGCGCATTCTTGGCCGGTTGTGCCTTGCGCGCTCTTGTCCGACAAGTAGACCACGTCATAAACTTGACAACTACATTTTGCAAGACCAGTTTGTATTTCCCTGTTTATGCCAATTGCTCAGCTTACAAATAAGCCACGAGTTTACCTAGTCTGATTTAACAAGATTTAACAAGATAGCCATCCCAAACAACAAGTTCCAGACGGCAAGTGGACAAGGAAGCCATTGGCTTATCGAGAGTCCAACAATTTTATCATTTATGTGTAGCCCGCCCTTATCAAATATCTGTCAATTCTATTTTTAAACATATTCACACTACTAGCATTAACACAATCATTTGGTAGTTTGTTCCATTCATTTATCACCCTCTTTGAGAAAGAGTACTTTCTCGTGTCCAACCTACACTGCTCCTTAACTAATGCTGCTTTGTGTCCTCTGGTTCTACTGCCTTCTTTAAGTTTGAAGAACATATTCCTAGCAACATCCTCATAACCGTTCACTATTTTAAACACTTCTATTTGGTCTCCTCTTAGTCTCCTGGTCTCTAGTGTTGTCAAACCACATTGTAATAAGTGACTTTCATAACTAAGGTCTCTTAATTCTGGAATCATTTTAGTTGCTCTTCGTTGTATTCTTTCTAGCTTGTCTATGTCCTTTTTACGATACGGCCTCCATGCTTGTATACAATATTCCAAATGTGGTCTAACTATTGCTTTGTACAGGGGTACAATGAGCTGTTTCTCCTTATACATGATAGTTCTCCTAATTAGCCCTAGAATTTGATTTCTTTTCAAAGCGGCAATCCCACATTGCTCTGAAACTTTCATGTCAGCACTAAATGTTACTTCTAAGTCCTTTTCTTGTGTGGTTCTACCTAGTACAGCATCCCCCATTTTATATTCTTTGTCCATGTTTCCATGGCCTATGTGTATACATTTACACTTCCCAAAATTTAATCACATTTGCCATTTTTCTGACCATTTAACTAATTTATCTAGATCATCCTGTAAACTTTGTTTATCTGTATCATTAGTAACCTTTCTGAATACTTTTGTGTCATCTGCAAATTTGAGTACTTTGCTAGATATGTCATCTTCCAAATCATTTATATATATTAAAAACAGTATAGGGCCTAATACTGATCCATGTGGTACCTCACTCAAAACAGATTTCCAGTTTGAAATCTCACCATCTACAATTACTCTCTGTCTTCTGTGTGTAAGCCACTTTTCTATCCAGTTGATTACATCATTACCTATAACATGGGCTTTTAGTTTAAGTAACAATCTTTGATATGGCACTTTATAAAAACCCTTTCTGAAAATATAAGTAGACAACATCCACTTGTGACCCGTCATCTACCCACTTTGTAATTTCTTCCAAAAAACATAAGAGATTGGTTAGACATGACCTTGCTTTTAGGAACCCATGTTGAGATGTATTTATTAATTTATGTTTCACAAGGAATTCCACCATGTGGTCTCTAATTAATGTTTCGAGTAATTTACGTACAACTGATGTTAAACTCACTGGTCTGTAATTATCTGGCTTGTTCCTCGATCCCTTCTTAAATAGCGGCGTAATATTTGCTTCTTATCATTCTAAAGGAACTATTCCTTCTTCTAGTGACAAGTTAAACAATTTTACAAGTGGTGTACTAATTTGCTCAACAATTTCCTTAAGCAGTTTTGGTGTCCACAAAAACTCCACAGCGTGAACGACTAACTTCACGTGTAGAAAAATTACAGCAAATTTGTCGAAAAACTTCATAGACTTCTCGTAATCCCAAATCGTCTGCACGTTGTTCGAATTTCTGGTGTGCGCGATGTCAGCGGTGCCAGGCAAAATAATGGTACTTTGACGGCGATAAATGGGGTGTAACATATAGAAATAGTATATATATATATATATATATATATATATATATATATATATATATATATATCTATTTATATATATATATATATATATATATATATATATATATATATATATGTATATATAAATATATACATACATATATATATATATATAATTATATATATATATATATATATATATATATATATATATATATATATATATATATATATATATATATATATATATATATATATATATATATATATATGCATATGTATATTAATGCATATTTGTGTGTATGTGTTTTTTCCTCAGATAGAAGTATTCATATTAACTTATGTAAATACGGTTGTGTGCAAATTTGTTTTTTATGTCACTTTCCAAGTGAGTTATTTATTGAGAACAGTATCCGTCGTAGTAACCCTGGTTATCATTTCCATGTAGTACGTATTCTTAATTGTTTGTTGATTGTCTTACGAGTAGTGAATGATTCCAGGCGAGCGGCAACTCGATACGTTCATACTAGGCGTTGGCAACAGCTCACACTTAGACAGCCACACACAGTGCGCAAGCCACGTCGGTAGAGTGGCTAAGTCGGGAACTGTCGAAACGTCTTGTGAAGCGGTCACTCGGTATCTCAGCTTCAGGATGAATGGTGGCAGTGAATCCCATTGGACCGGTTTGTGTGAGGTGGTTGTAATAGGCCACTTATACATCAGTAAGTAAAGTATTTTTGTCCAGTTTGTTAGCGAATTCCATCCTCACCGCCAGGGGTTCTGACTACACCAGGGGTGGTCATCCTCGCTAACCAGGGGTGGTGATCCTCACTAACCAGGAGTGATCATCCTCACTAACCAGGGTGGTCATTCTCGCTAACCAGGAGTGATCATCCTCACTAGCCAGGGGTGGTCATCCTCACTAACCAGGGGTGGTCATCCTCACTAACCAGGGGTGGTCATCCTCACTAACCAGGGATGGTCATCCTCACTAACCAGGGGTGGTCATCCTCGTTAACCAGGGATGGTCATCCTCACTAACCAGGGGTGGTCACCCTCACTAACCAGGGATGGTCATCCTCACTAACCAGGGGTGGTCATCCTCACTAGCCAGAGATGGTCATCCTCACTAACCAGGGGTGGTCACCCTCACTAACCAGGGATGGTCATCCTCACTAACCAGTGGTGGTCATCCTCACTAGCCAGAGATGGTCATCCTCACTAACAAGGGGTGGTGATCCTCACTAACTAGAGGTGGTCATCCTCACTAGCCAGGGGTGGTCATCCTCACTAACCAGGGGTGGTCATCCTCACTAGCCAGGGGTGGTCATCCTCACTAACAAGGGGTGGTCATCCTCACTAACTAGAGGTGGTCATCCTCACTAGCCAGGGGTGGTCATCCTCACTAACCAGAGGTGGTCATCCTCACTAGCCAGGGATGGTCATCCTCACTAACAAGGGGTGGTCATCCTCATTAACCAGGGTGGTCATCCTCACTAGCCAGGGATGGTCATCCTCACTAACCAGGGGTGGTCATCCTCATTAGCCAGGGTGGTCATCCTCACTAGCCAGGGATGGTCATCCTCACTAACCAGGGGTGGTCATCCTCATTAGCCAGGGTGGTCATCCTCACTAACCAGGGGTGGTCATCCTCATTAGCCAGGGTGGTCATTTTCACTAGCCAGGGATGGTCATCCTCACTAGCCAGGGATGGTCATCCTCACTAACAAGGGGTGGTGATCCTCACTAACTAGAGGTGGTCATCCTCACTAGCCAGGGGTGATCATCCTCACAAGCCAGGGGTGGTCATCCTCACTAACCAGGGGTAGTCATCCTCACTAACCAGGGGTGGTCATCCTCATTAGCCAGGATGGTCATCCTCACTAACCAGGAGTGGTCATCTTCACTAACCAGGGGTGGTCATCCTCACTAACCAGGAGTGGTCATCCTCACTAACCAGGGGTGGTCATCCTCACTAACCATGGATGGTCATCCTCAGTAACCAGGGGTGGTCATCCTCACTAACCAGGGGTGGTCATCCTCACTAACCAGGAGTGGTCATCCTCACTAGCCAGGGGTGGTCATCCTCACTAACCAGGGGTGGTCATCCTCACTAACCAGGGGTGGTCATCCTCACTAACCAGGGATGGTCATCCTCACTAACCAGGGGTGGTCATCCTCGTTAACCAGGGATGGTCATCCTCACTAACCAGGGGTGGTCATCCTCACTAACCAGGGGTGGTCATCCTCACTAGCCAGGGGTGGTCATCCTCACTAACCAGGGATGGTCATCCTCACTAACAAGGGGTGGTCATCCTCATTAACCAGGGTGGTCATCCTCACTAGCCAGGGATGGTCATCCTCACTAACCAGGGGTGGTCATCCTCATTAGCCAGGGTGGTCATCCTCACTAGCCAGGGATGGTCATCCTCACTAACCAGGGGTGGTCATCCTCATTAGCCAGGGTGGTCATCCTCACTAACCAGGGGTGGTCATCCTCATTAGCCAGGGTGGTCATCCTCACTAGCCAGGGATGGTCATCCTCACTAGCCAGGGATGGTCATCCTCACTAACAAGGGGTGGTGATCCTCACTAACTAGAGGTGGTCATCCTCACTAGCCAGGGGTGGTCATCCTCACTAGCCAGGGGTGGTCATCCTCACTAACCAGGGGTGGTCATCCTCACTGACCAGGGTGGTCATTCTCACTAACCAGGGGTGATCATCCTTACTAAGCAGGGATGGTCATCCTCACTAACCAGGGATGGTCATCCTCACTAGCCAGGGGTGGTCATCCTCACTAACCAGGGGTGGTCATCCTCATTAGCCAGGGTGGTCATCCTCACTAGCCAGGGATGGTCATCCTCACTAACCAGGAGTGGTCATCCTCACTAACCAGGGATGGTCATCCTCACTAGCCAGGGGTCGTCATCCTCACTAAGCAGGGATGGTCATCCTCACTAACCAGGGATGGTCATCCTCACTAGCCAGGGGTGGTCATCTTCACTAACCAGGGGTGGTCATCCTCACTAAATGCCCACAAAGTGCTTCTGCTTCTGCGCTTGCTTCATAGAGTTACATCATTAATAATTCCCCTATAGACTAGAGCCAGCTCGCTGCAAGGAAGCAGGCGTGGACCACTGGCCACCATCTCATTGCATGGCAGAAACAGTTGTATCCAATGGTATGACACAAAGTGTGGTACTGTTTATAGTGTGAACATATGTTACAAATAGTTGTCTAACATATGAATTTAAGTAAGTAAGTAAGTAAATTTATTTCCTCCTCAGCATCATTATGTACAATATAAGGTAAACAAAAGCAATGAAGATGAGGTGGCTACCCAAGAAGCATTAACTTGTAGGGCTATATAGTAGCCAGTGACTATGACATCAGGAACCAATTAACTTTAAGATTTGTTCTTAATGGGGCATAGCCACCAGATTGATTAGTCATTTGGGTGGGGGTGTGTCATAAGTGTGGGCAGTTGGGTTGTTTATACTGGAGTGAGCATCGTGCATTAGTGTTAAACTCTCAAAGACATTTTGAGGCTTGCTAGAGACAGAAGGGAATGGAAATAGACCATCTGCCTGCCATGATAAGACAAATCATCTGGTCATACCTTACAGTGAGGATGAAGACATATGCACGAAGACACACCTAGATTATTGCAAACATGAACACACCACTATCCCGACATGCACCGACAAAACTAATCTTGTTTAAGGACACATAATCTTGACTATTTCTCCTGTTGTTAGTTGTGTTTACTGTGTAGGTAGTTTGGCTTATTACTAATAATTCAGTTGTTTAAATATAAATATTACCATAGAGACAGGGTCACCTCTGGTCAGTGGGATTCGGGCCAGACATGATTCTACACTTAATTACAGCTCTGTTTTGGTAAGTTAATAGATTATATTTTATACCTTATTAAGCAATGCTTTCAATTTATAATTGTATCATACCGTGTGATAGCGAACTGTTCATCTTTTTATTACAGGATATTTTATCAGTTATAATTACTTAATGGTGACTTTGATTATTAATGTGTTGGAAGATGGAGAATGAGTGGTCTTTGGACCTTAGGGAAGAATGTCCAACAGGGCTTAATGAGATTTTGACTACTTGCAGTCATTAGCTGATACATGTATAGAACACTTCAGCAGAAAGTTCAGTTTAGATTATGTTTTGTGATGCTATTGTTATAGTTAATATGTTATTATATGTGATATACAAGGTGCACGGATAGATTGTTCATGTAATAAGGTATTAGATAACTGTAGCCATAATCACGTTGGTGCTCTCTCTCTCCCTTTGATTAATTGCTCTAAGAGGTGGCTGTGAGAAGGTTGATCTTGACTATTCCCTAGCACAGACCCTAGAGACCTGTGTGTTGAGCAGTGTCAAAGACTTGTTTGTAAACACCAGTGCAATGACAGCTAGGCTAGTCAGGCAATGACAGCTAGGCTAGTCAGGCAATGACAGCTAGGCTAGTCAGGCAATGACAGCTAACCTAGTCATGCAATGACAGCTAGGCTAGTCAGGCAATGACAGCTAGGCTAGTCAGGCAATGACGGCTAGGCTAGTCAGGCAATGACAGCTAACCTAGTCATGCAATGACAGCTAGGCTAGTCATGCAATGACAGCTAGGTTAGTCAGGCAATGATGGCTAGGCTAGTCAGGCAATGACAGCTAACCTAGTCATGCAATGACAGCTAGGCTAGTCAGGCAATGACGGCTAGGCTAGTCAGGCAATGACAGCTAGGCTAGTCAGGCAATGACAGCTAACCTAGTCATGCAATGACAGCTAGGCTAGTCAGGCAATGACGGCTAGGCTAGTCAGGCAATGACAGCTAACCTAGTCATGCAATGACAGCTAGGCTAGTCAGGCAATGACGGCTAGGCTAGTCAGGCAATGCCTTGGGAAATAGACAACATTGTTGACTGATGAGTGTATGCTGTTAGGGGTTTATACCTGTAGAGTACTTGTTTAGGAATAAGCTTACCACCCACAGCCTACACATTATTATAGTTAGGGGGTCTATTTAACAGTTACATTAGTGAGATGTATATTTTAACCCATTGTACATTTGTTACACTTAATAACTGAACTTAGTTAGTAGATGTTGATATGATATATGATGAAGACTGGATTCTATACAGTATAAACACTGGGCCTCCAGTGGGTTCTTGCCGTGCAACAGTGTGGATGTCACTGGCCGGTGCTTACATTAATGTGTCATGTATCATATGATAAGGACTCATCTGTCTTGTTTTATTAAAGGGTGTTCTATTTATGTATGTGGCCTGTGGCTGTGCACAAACTACTTCAAACACTGTTCCCACGACCGACCGGTCCACAGCCAATTAAAGTTAAGTCCCCATATGGGAGTCCCCAAGATTCCAGGGACAGTCGCTATTGGTTAACCCAGCAACAGCAAGTTCCATGTTTCAGCAGGTTAATCGGGCAGGGGTACTGATGTAGTCAGAACCCGCCAGGGGTACTGATGTAGTCAGAACCCGCCAGGGGTACTGATGTAGTCAGAACCCGCCAGGGGTACTGATGTAGTCAGAACCCTGGCTACCAGGATGATTCAGTGTAGGGAAGGCAGTGTTACTTCAGTCATTTGTCATGCTTTTTGATGTCTATGGTGTACTTATATTCATAAGTCCAAATTGTTTTTACTCAAATAAACTACTTACTAGTAGATCATTTGATACCAAGATAATATATGTAATATGAATAGATAATAATTATTGTATGTTTTCAAACAACAGGGTTGATAATCTTGTTCAACTAACACTGTGTGGGACAGGTTGAGCACAGTGCAGCGTAAGTTGGGTAGTTGGGTAAATGCTTTATTCATATAATATTTGTAGGCCTTATGCTAACATTTCATAACAACTCTCTCAACACATCTACCCAATGGGTACGACACGTCTCTGACAAGTCTACACGCTTAATTAATAAATCGACACACTTAACTAATATTAAGCCTAACTACTAATATGTTGCCTTGTAGCTATGCGATGTCCCAATTTGCTCAGAAAATATGAATTCCTTGATGTATTTAGGGGTAAAGAACACTTGTCTTCATTCTTTAACCTCTGCTCAACTAACCCTCCCTTGGACCTTGGGTGGCTCAACTAGCCCCGTTTCTACAATTAAACTTTTTTAATTAACTTCTCATTAATATGCGAAGTGATATAAATAATCCTATTCTCTATACATAGTTAAACCATTTGTAAGTGCACAAACAATAAAGTCTGGTCACATGAGTTGATAGTTTACACACCAGCAGACACTAATCACAATTGCCAAAAGTTTCAACAAACATCAGAAAACATACTTTTAACTCGCACTTTCCAACCATAGTGACAAATGGCAGTTATTAATTCAGTCGCATAACGAAGGAGAATTCCAACAAATAGAGTGAAACCTGAGTAATCTGAACACTTTGATTCCCAGTCTATGTGTCCCGATTAGTGAGTTGTCCGGGATAATTAACGAGGTATACTAGCATTTGGAAATTCCGTTCCCGATAAATCTTCATCTGGATTAACGGTTTCACTTGATTCAAATGTGAATGCAAATGCCATTTTCCAGGAATGCATCCAAACGCAAATGCAAATGTTTTGGGGTTGCATTCAAATGCAAATCAAATGTTTTGGTCACACATTTGCAAATGCATTTGAATTAATTTTAAATGTTTTGGTTTTATATTAACGTTTTGTTTTATTTGGAGAAAAACAACGTAATGTATACAAACACATTATTAATTTAATAAATACAGTAGCACATTATTGTATCCACTAAGTACCATTACACACCAGTCCCACTACATGAACATGTCTGTAGAGTCATACACTGAGTCACACAGTTCCAGGCCTGCAGAGGTGGCGGAAATGGGAGGGAGGAATAGACAACTGACAGCTTACTGGGAACCATGGCAGGGAATGAAAGGCTAATCCTTCAGGTAGGCCAGAATGGGAGGGGAACCCAAGACAATAGACTGTCCACTGGTGGGGTCACTGGGAAGATAACCTGGTGGATAATTACAGCTACCACTAATCACTCTCTCTGGCTGTAAATATTTTGGGCAGGCATTGCATACTGTTTGCTCCCCCAATGAGCTGCCACCCCAACTCACCCCAACAGTGCCAACACAACACAAGGGAGTCATTTGTCTGCATTGTTTGATTTGTTTCAATGAACATGTACTCTCTGAAGCCATCAACTTATAGACCAGTTGGTCTTTTCATGTATTAATAACAGCTCAGGCTTAGTTGACTTACAGAGCACTTTTTCAAACAGCACATTATGAAAATGGATTCACAGGTCAGACAATGATTTCATAATCTGCTGAAGATATTGCTCACTGCAGAGCACTTTTTCCAATGGCATATGTTTTACGCATGCATTTGATTGCGCATTTGACAAATCAAATGTTTGTGGGTCACATGCAAATGTTTAAGGTATGCATGCAAATGCAAATGCATTTACAATTTCATATTGGCATTTGAATGCGCATTTGAATGCTCAACATTCAAATGCATTTGCATTTGTTAACAAGCCTACTATAGACCCTGTTGTATCCAGGACCGTAGAAAGTGGGCTTTAGTTTAGCTAGGATTAACGTTAACACTCTGAACCAAATGGGGAGTGACCAAATGGTTACACCATACGTATACCACCTACCTCAAGTTAGTTTGGCATCGTATTGCATCAGCTTGTTGGGAGACAGCGGCACTAATAGTTGAACATGCCGAAATAGAGGGGTGCACTTTGCCCCGGGGGTGCGCTTTGCCCTCAGACTATATATATATATATATATATATATATATATATATAATATATATATATAATATATTATTTATATATATATAAATATTATTTTATTTATTATATATATATAATATATATAATATATATATATATATATATTATTAGTGGTGGTGGTATTAACACTAGTTACCCGGGTAATAACAGTGCAGTATTTTGTTTTTTAACTGCGGGGAGTATGCTTTATAGGTTTAGTAAATGAAATTTGTGATTTGTAGTTGTAATGCATGTATACAACATTGATTTAATGGTGGGGATCACGACTAGTTAATAACAGTAGTGTTTATTTTAACGGCAGGGAGTGCATGTTTTTAATGTCACATTGCAAGCTTTTGCTTTAAAGGTGCTATCTTACAAGCAAAATCCTATAAATCATGGCAAAAAACATTAAGCATAATTAAAATAATTGCCAGGGACGGGAGGGGATGTGTTATTTGGCTGAAAGAATTAGCAAGCAAGGAGTGTGCCGGTGGTACTTTACTGACAAGTGGTGCTGCCTTCCCCAAAGTAGTTGACAAAGCTAAGCAGTCTTACCTCAGTTTACGAAAACATGTACCTAGAGCATATGAACAAGAAAAACTAGTTGAATGGCTCCAACAGTCTAGATTTTCCACAAATCTCTCTAAATCTTCCTTGCAAACAGAACTTGAACCTACTAGAACAAAATGCAGCTCAAAAACAGCTCAACTAAAGACTGCTGAAGCACGAGACTTAACATTCCTTTTTGTAAATAGTATGTAAAAGAAACACAGCACATAATTTGTGTATGTAAACAAGTATTTGTATCATTACACAAGTTTACTTCATGTTTTCTTCAGATTAGAAAATCGTCAAAAAGATTTAGTCAAAAGCTTTCACACAAATCTCCATAACTCGGCCAGTTTTCATCCCAGAGAGATGAAATGTGTGGTTGTCTTTCTATTGAAAAGGTGCATCACGTGTACTATTTGGGACTAGTCATCGCTTCAACATTAAAACTTGTACAATGTTCAATTCTTAAATGTTTTTTTCATTATGATGTCATACAATTGAACCAACCTTAGTCTGAGTAGTGGTCCAATGTAACCAACCTTAGTCTGAGTAGTGGTCCAAAGTAACCAACCTTCGTCTGAGTAGTGGTCCAAAGTAACCAACCTTAGTCTGAGTAGTGGTCCAAAGTAACCAACCTTAGTCTGAGTGGTGGTCCAATGTAACCAACAACACATTTAATTTGTCACAGCGTGCCAGTTTTGTCCCACCACAAGTGCATGCAATGACGTCATCGGCTGTGACGCATGCGCGCCAGGCAAGCAGCAACCAGACTGCAGACAAGGTGTGTAGGTTGAACGCGACAGTAATTTAAATATCGCGTTCCATTTAATGTCTTCCACATTTCCTGCAATTTAAATTAGTAACTTTACAGTATACTTATACTTGTAACTATAAAAATAGCATTGTTTTGACATAAATATGCATATTTCCCACACATTGCTGCAATAGCACGCCTGCAATAGTAGGCCTACCATAGTATGCCTACAATTTGTCATAATTTGCCGATCGTCGATTGTCTCATTAAATAAAAAAATTGCATTTTCACAATGTTGAGGCCCAGTCATTGTTGTTCATTGCGAGGTTATGTATCAGGACTCGTCGCTCAGGAATATCTTGGATTGGTGTATTTGATGTTTGTTGTGTTATTCGTTTGTTTATTTGACACAAACATTGTATTAAAGGTTTACTTACTACCACTGTGCTATATTCTGCAGATTGCGACAAAGGAAATTACGGGATCAACTGTCTAGAAAACTGCGGGCAATGCAAAGTCAAATCAGATTGCATCATTACGAATGGAACTTGTATTGGTGGGTGCAAAGCATGGCACACTTCAGACACCTGCAAAACTCGCATTGGTACGTATCTTTGCACCAATAACGTAAGTTAAATGTATTCACTGTTTTAACATCGACTTCTTTCGCAAGTACCGTACGAAAACACTGCACTAAAACTGCTAATATATATTGTTTCAGCCTAACTGGAGACGAATTCAGTAATTATTAAACTGTCCCTGCTTTGCCTTCAGCGATCCCATATTTCAAGTCATCCGACAAACCAGAGGTTGATGACGTCACTCGTTCGTCTGTAGCAGTGATTTGGTCTGAAGCCCAGGGTATACCACCAGGTCTAGGCGCCCGCTACTACTACCACATTATCTGGCTACAAGCTGACGGAGAGACGGAGAAGAACATCGCCAAAGTGTCACTCACTGGTAAAGTTCGCTTTACAACACAAGTGACGGGACTGGTGTTCAACACGAACTATTCCATCAGAGTAGAACCCTATCGTCGACACAACGGGGAAGAGGAGGAAGGGACATCTACCGGCGTGACCAGGTTCAAGACCAGCTGCATAGGTATACTGATCGTGTGCGTGTATGTGCGTGAGGGAGGGAGCGAGCGAGTGGACGGGCATGCGGGCGAGCAAGTGTGATTGCCTGCGTGCATGACCGTGCGGGTGCGTGGATTCCTGATATAGGAAAACACAACTGCAATATCGTTGGTCATGTTGAAAAGTGAAACATTTGCTTGCAGCTCCTGGGCCTCCAGTAATAGCGAAGGTCTTAACGTTAACACCAGGTGGATCAACAGAAGCTGACGTCGTTGTGTTGTGGAAGGTTGGTGACATGACTTTCAACTGGGTGTTTGTCTACACAAAGGTATCCATATCTTAATTCGTTTCACAACATGTGTTGATGTCACAAAAAACCCAGCATTTATGACATGCTCTGTGTGGTTAATACGAAACAAAATACAATCCAATAAACAGTGTTTAAGATTAACATCGCCAGCTATTGATTAAAAAAACACGTCGATTCAAAGGAAATATCAGAAATCAAATCGTGGACAAGTTTCATACTTTGTGAAAACATATTGTATTCAGCCGGGTATCGTTGATTAGGCCATATGTTTTAACCCGACGATCATTAGCTTCCCAGACCAGTTAAATGTTGCTAAAACATGTTTAACTTAATGTGTCTTTGTGCAAAACTTACATTAACATAACATTGAATATAAACAATGTTTTCCGGGATTTGATTAATATCGTATTAATTGCAGTCATCAAAGGAAAGCGGATGTGATAAGATCGTATCTTTCCGAATGTGCTACAAACGTCACACGATGAAGTCGGACCCTTGGTCGTGCAAACAACGACAAGGCGGCGCAGAAATACAACACGCAACAGCCTATGTCACGTACGGAGTGTACGAAATTAAGGTGACAGCCACAAACAATGAGAACTTCAGCTCCACCAGCGAAACTGTAATCGCAAACATCAGGGCGCGTGAGTCAGCAACCTATAACTTGTACTAGCCAACATCAGGGCGCGTGAGTTAGCAACCTATAACTTGTACTAGCAAACATCAGGGCGCGTGAGTTAGCAACCTATAACTTGTACTAGCCAACATCAGGGCGCGTGAGTCAGCAACCTATAACTTGTACTAGCAAACATCAGGGCGCGTGAGTTAGCAACCTATAACTTGTACTAGCCAACATCAGGCCGCGTGAGTCAGCAACCTATAACTTGTACTAGCAAACATCAGGGCGCGTGAGTCAGCAACCTATAACTTATACTAGCAAACATCAGGGCGCGTGAGTCAGCAACCTATAACTTGTACTAGCAAACATCAGGGCGCGTGAGTCAGCAACCTATAACTTGTACTAACAAACATCAGGGCGCGTGAGTCAGCAACCTATAACTTGATTTATAACATATCGCATAAGTGATTTACAATAATATATTATTAGTCATCAGCTGTGATTGCGAGGGCCTCCAATGCTGTTTGAACAAGTATAGTTGATTCCGGCGAATGACTGGGTTTTTTTTCAAACAGGCAAGTTTGGATAATAAACTATTTGAGCTGTTCAATAATTATGCATCATAAGTGTCAACATCTGGTCATGAAAAAGTGGGAAAGTGTTCATAAAAAGCGGGAACATATTCATGAAAAAGCGGGAAAGTGCTAATGTTAAATCACTTGAGACCAAAGAACCAAAATGTGTGTAGAACGGCCTCGTGTGCAAGAAATAGATAAAATTTACTGTGAATGTTGTTTGTTTTTTAATTATGTAAAGTTCGAAGGGGGTTATTTATTATAATGGGAAGAGAAATAAATGTTTTGATTTTATATCTTACCACTTTAACATATTTGCACACCTTGTTAGTGTGACGTTGTCTTGTTGGGACAGTGATAGCACGAGTGCTATATAATTTTAAATGCAGTTACTCGCGACGTCACAAAATGCTATGATGGGGTATTTTACATGACGTCATTGTTGAATGGTCTTTGTCCTCAACACGTTGATACAGCTCCGAAACACACGTCGTCAACAGCCAACGATACAGCAGTAAGCACTACTGCTTTGGCGACATCTGCATGGATTGGAATAGCCACTGGGACGTTGGTTCTTGGCATGATCCTCATGGCAATCATCCTGCTAGGCATTCATAGGTAAGTAACTGATCTTCATCGTGTGTAATTTTTCACAAATTTCTAAGTGCGATTCCACACCAGAGAATACGGACTTGCGTGGGCCTATTTGGATCGCGCAGCAGATACGTGACAGCATAGCTGTCAACCCCTCGAGGGTTCTTAGGGGTGAGTCATTTTCCCTGCCAGGCCCAGGGGCCGCATGCGGTGAAGTCCCCCAGACCATGGACCTCAATCCCCCAGCTGATGGACCTCGGTGAAGTCCCCCAGCCCATGGACCTCAGTGTAGTCCCCCAGCCCATGGACCTCAGTGTAGTCCCCCAGCCCATGGACATCAGTGAAGTCCCCCAGCCCATGGACCTCGGTGTAGTTACCCAGCCCATGGACCTCAGTAAAGTCTAGGGGACCTCAGTAAAGTCCCATGGACTTTGGTGTAGTCCCCCAGCCCATGGACTTTGGTGTAGTCCCCCCAGCCCATGGACCTCAGTGTAGTCCCCTAGCCCATGGACCTCAATGTAGTCCCCAGCCCATGGACCTCAGTGTAATAACCCCACCCATGGACCTCATTGTAGTCCCCTAGCCCATGGACCTCAGTGAAGACCCACAACCCATGGACCTCAGTGAAGTCCCCCAGCCCATAGACCTCACTGAAGTCCCCAGCCCATGGATCTCCGTGAAGTCCCCAGCCCATGGACCTCAGTGAAGTCCCCCAGCCCATAGACCTCACTGAAGTCCCCAGCCCATGGATCTCCGTGAAGTCCCCAGCCCATGGACCTCAGTGAAGTCCCCCAGCCCATATACCTCACTGAAGTCCCCAGCCCATGGATCTCCGTGAAGTCCCCAGCCCATGGATCTCCGTGAAGTCCCCAGCCCATGGACCTCAGTGAAGTCCCCCAGCTCATAGACCTTAGTGAAGTCCCCAGTCCATGGACCTTTGTGTAGTCCCCCAGCCCATGGACATCAGTGAATTCCCCCAGCCCATGGACCTTTGTGTAGTCCCCCAGCCCATGGACCTCAGAAGTTTTTAAGAACATTTGGAGACAAGAAAAGACACTTTTTATCCCAAAAGCAAAATCAAGCTCATCTTAAATACGGGTTGATGCTCAGCTGTTAAACCAATCACTGACCGCGTTTTATATGTTATTCGGTAAAGGAAGTATATTGCCGATACAATTAACCGAGGCCTTCGCTTGCGACACGCACGAATGTATTTGATGCTTTAATAAAAAATTACATTTTTGTTTCATAATTTTCATTGCTAAAGATTATGAAAATGATTATGAAAATATGAGATTTTGTATCTTTGTCGTGAGACCGTGATATTTAATGCAAAACCGCACTTATGTATGACAGTTGATACGTGTGTCATAGACTATAGCAGAACAATCTGTATTTCACAATGGCGATCAGGTCACGTTTATTGCATGATTTTCAACAGGCCATCACAATCCCATGCTCTCTTACATACACAGATATATATAACGTTTAACGACACACATGGTTGAAACGATCATGTCCTCGCCATTACCATAATAAATAATTAATTATTGCCATCTTTAAGATATTCGATGGGATACATTTTAGGATGCGTCGAGAGAAACCGAACACTGGCAAACAACGACAGGAAACTGAACTCGAGTCAGTTGAAAACAGAGGAGGTAAATTGTGAATTTTACAAACTTCGCTTATTTATTTGTTCACATCGATGAACTGGGCATGTAGGGGGTAATTAGTGGGTGATTACCTAATATTATACATTTACAGTGATACGTACAAACTCCCTACTAGTGGTGCCACATGGTGAATATAATGCAAGTCACTCACGATTTCACCACACTCTTAATTTTGGTCAATAAATCTCTCAATTTCAATAGCATACAATTGTTAATACTGATTGCATTGAAAATGTGCATAGGAATAAATAACGTTCGTTTTTGTTTTAAACTATCTTACGTATACTCAAATGCACAGTTGTAATGACCTAACAAGTCATGAACACATATTAATATCACATATTAAGCCATGTAGAATTAAGATATGTAGAATATGGTCAACGCTATGATACCCCCGATAGCTTTAGAATTGTGAAAATGGTGAGTTTTTATAAAAAATGGAAATACATTCACTCACGAAACAGGTTATACACAACTATCTTAATTAAAATTTAGAGTGGTATGAAGTTATGTTGATGTGTCACTGGTGGGCCGTCTGGATACGAATAATAGATACATTAATGAGTACATTTTAACTATTCAATAACATGTTACTGCATCCATTGCATTAGAAATGTTATTGGGTATCACGTGACAGTAAAAAACATGCGATAACTGAATAGATGTGTGTGAATGTACTCACAATGCAAAGAATGACTAGGTCTATCATAGAAACACGTCTTAGTCGGGCCAATCTCGATGGTAGGTGACTAATAAACTGGAAGGTAACGTGTCGATGAAGTTATACTGCCACTTATACACTTATACACGTACGTCAGACTTACAATACGAGCAACAAACAAGAATAATGTTTCATTATTTGAAAGAAAGTTCTATTTCATACCTGAATATACAGCCGTCCTGAACAAATATGTATTTATTTTTGTCTTGTCCATAATATTTTTCAGATGTCATCGAAGATGCAAGTGGCTACGTCCAAACACAGGCAACACCCGTCCAACGTGACAATGTTTATGATGTCATACAGAATTGACAGTGCATTTCGAATCCTATTTCTGCCATTTCGAAGCTTGGCCAGTCGTTTTCTCCACGTTGCTGAAATTCACTCAGCCGTATGATACAGTGCAGACCACTTTCTAGACAAGTGTACAAAGAGTTGATTGTAAGACTAATAACTGTAAGATAATTATTAAATGTACGATACAATGAAGACCACTTTCTAGACAAGTGTACAAAGAGTTGATTGTAAGACTAATAACTGTAAGATAAGTATTCAATGTGGTACTTACTGTTGGCATTATGGACGAAGTTTAAATAGACAGTGTGTTTGTTATTCTCATATTTTGTGATCAAAACATGCCACGAGTCTAATTATCTGTATTCTTGTTTTATATGCAAGTTAGTTGATTTCAATACGTATTTGTCGTTGGCAATTAAATACTCTAGACGGGTCATGGCTGACAAACATAGGTTAAATAATTATCTGACAATAATGTGAATTACATGTTGTTTACCTTACATTGATGAGACGTAGTGAGAAAATATATCGCTTAATTTACTCTCTTCATGCATCTAGTAAACCTCTACAAAATTTTAATAAAGTCATGCACATTTTTTACTAAACCTATGTTTTAACACATTGTGTACACTCCATGTCAACAACATCACAAATGACACGTTTGTCTTGAACATGGCGTCATTGTTGCCAGTCTGCCTCGTAGCAATCCATAGCAATCGTGTGTCTTTCTAACACTCGTGCCTTCGCTGGTATCTATTCCAGTTCTGTGGCAGATATCTGCGGTATGTTTTGTCACTGCTGTAGCAATCGGTTGTTGTAATCTGCGATGCGTTGGGTATTTCACTGGCGTCTACCTGTGAACCGTGCGTGAGTTGTCACTACGTAATGACTTGCCGTACGCGTCGCACGTGTTTGCATTTTCTCCACTCGCAGGGCTTACGGTTGTAAGTGCAGGGCTTAGGGTTGTATGTGCAGGGCTTAGGGTTGTAAATGCAGGGCTTAGGGTTGTATGTGCAGGGCTTAGGGTTGTAAGTGTAGGGCTTAAGGTTGTAAGTGTATGGTTGCTGCTGTAGCTGTCAGCATACTTGTGTTAACCTGTAGCAGTGATATGATTGGACTACGTTGCGTTAATATGAACGAAACGGGTTTAGTAATATAAATACACATTTTTTTCCATTGTGCGAAGCCGAGTGGTGTTGAGTCATTTCTCTGCCATTACTTGGATGTTAGATTATAATTTTATGCGATCACATGTAGCAATAACGTAAACAATTCAAAACATAAAATGGGCATATGTCAGAAGTGTGCTGTGTAATGGGGCATTTAAATGAAGAACAATGACAGCGCGTTCGTATTATCAACGGAACAGCGTTGCTGTCCTTGCAAGGTAGTTTCTAAAATACTACACGCGCCACCTGGTGATTACATTGGCAGTAGACGTAAATGACGGAAAGAAAGCGGTGATATGTGCGACATTGACAGATACATTAATGAGTACATTTTAACTATTCAATAAAATGTTACTGCATCCATTGCATTAGAAATGTTATTGGGTATCACGTGACAGTAAAAAACATGCGATAACTGAATAGATGAGTGTGAATGTACTCACAATGCAAAGAATGACTAGGTCAATCATAGAAACACGTCTTAGTCGGGCCAATCTCGATGGTAGGTGACTAATAAACTGGAAGGTAACGTGTCGATGAAGTTATACTGCCACTTATACACTTATACACGTACGTCAGACTTACAATACGAGCAACAAACAAGAATAATGTGTCATTATTTGAAAGAAAGTTCTATTTCATACCTGAATATACAGCCGTCCTGAACAAATATGTATTTATTTTTGTCTTGTCCATAATATTTTTTCAGATGTCATCGAAGATGCAAGAGGCTACGTCCAAACACAGGCAACACCCGTCCAACGTGACAATGTTTATGTCATACAGAATTGACAGTGCATTTCGAATCCTATTTCTGCCATTTCGAAGCTTGGCCAGTCGTTTTCTCCACGTTGCTGAAATTCACTCAGCTGTATGATACAATGAAGACCACTTTCTAGACAAGTGTACAAAGAGTTGATTGTAAGACTAAGAACTGTAAGATAATTATTAAATGTATGATACAGTGCAGACCACTTTCTAGACAAGTGCACAGAGTTGATTGTAAGACTAAGAACTGTAAGCTAATTATTCAATTTTGTACTTACTGTTTAAATAGACAGTGTGTTTGTTATTCTCATATTTTGTGATCAAAACAAGCCACGAGTCTAATTATCTGTATTCTTGTTTTATATGCAAGTTAGTTATTAATATTCTAGACGGGTCATGGCTGACAAACATAGGTTAATTAATTATCTGACAATAATGTGAGTTAAATGTTGTTTATCTTACATTGATGAGACGTAGTGAGAAAATAATATCGCTTAATTTACTCTCTTCATGCATGTAGTAAACCTCTACAAAATTTTAATAAAGTCATGCACATTTTTTACTAAACCTATGTTTTAACACATTGTGTACACTCCATGTGAAAGCACGTGTACACATCACAAATGACACGTTTGTCTTGAACATGGCGTCATTGTTGCCAGTCTGCCTCATAGCAATCGCGTGTCTTTCTAACACTCGTGCCTTCGCTGGTATCTATTCCAGTTCTGTGGCAGATATCTGCGGTATGTTTTGTCACTGTTGTAGCAATCGGTTGTTGTAACCCGCGATGCGTTGGATATTTCACTGGCGTCTAAATGTGAACCTTACTTGAGTTGTCACTACGTAATGACTTGCCGTACGCGTCGCACGTGTTTGCATTCTCTCCACTCGTTTTTACACTGCAGTGCCGTCGTTTCGTCCGCGTCCTCTGTCTTGTTCGCGCCGCTACTGTCGACGGGCCGACACCCGCCACTGACCCAGTGCTACCGACAACATGACCGCCATTAGTAGCCGACTCGCCTTCGTCTTTCTTTTCACCGTCTAAGTTTTCACTCGGGTTCATGTTGTCCCGTATATTGACGGCCTTACTGTCTGTAGCCAGCTCCCGCAATACTGTGTCTGCCTGTGGGTTCACGTCTTTCGCCTCAACACCGACGCGTCCATTCTCCCCGCCACTCACAACATCCTCGTTCGCCTCATGAGTGTTGTTCTCCCTCGTCGTGTCGTCGCACACGGGCAACTCGACGAACCTCTCGATGAAGGCGTGTCGATCAACCGACACGCTGCCAGCGACTGACTGACCGGACTTGTTGGTCATCTCGACTGTGAACTCTTTCATAATCTTCTTGCCGTGTCCGTTGCTCAACACCACCAACGCTGCCGCCCGAAGTTCGGACGGGACCTCGTGCGAGTTCAGGTGTGCATCGTAGCTGAAGTCGAACCTGAACGACTTGCCACAAATGCGACACAAGAAGGGTTTGTCCCTGTCCTGCGTGGCACACAGGTGCGTACGACTGACGTGCACGCGCAGACTCTTGGCGTCCAGGAAGCCCTGGTTGCAGTGAGGACAGTCGTGCGTGTCGGTGGCGTGCGTGCGCTCGTGGCGATGTAAGTTCGCTGCCAACGAGAACGACACGTCGCAGAAGCCGCAGTGGAATCGCCTCATGTCTCCCGTGTCCTTTGCTGTGGTGGTCGTCCAGTTGACGGTTCGACTCGAACTCGTCGCCGCAAACCGTGCACTGGACAGCGTGGCTCTAGACGGGGCACACAAGGGATATCATTACATTAACAAAGAGAGACAGCATTTAATAAAAAATCAAATTCAAAATCAAATCCACTACAATATGCTAGCTTGTTTGTGCAAATGTGTTATTTCGTTTTACTGAAATCATCGGACAAACTGTTAAAAGTAGGTACCCATGACCTAAGAGGTGGGGCAGTGCCTTGGGCATGAAATAAATACCTGCGCCCACAGAGAGTTGCCAAACTGATTCAAATTGAACAAGAGTAATGTCAGCGGGTGTCACAACAACACAACAATGTAACATGGTTATTATTTCGTTAAGATAGAATATTAATCTTAAATCTGACCTACCGGGGTACGTATGTTTAAAGGGGAACTGAAGCAATTTTGTGTTATGCCGTATATTTAAATATATATTATCTAACTATGCATTAATGGTGACAGATACCTGCTAATATATGAGATAAACTGAAAAACTGATTTTGTTCGAGACAAAAATCGACAAAATACATCACTGCGTATCGCCATCTTGTTGTCGAAACGAGTGGTTTGAGTCGCGTATATCTAATCAATGTAAATTTTCGATTTTTTGCGACTTATTTCGTAAATAGGCATTCAGGAGCGAAAAAAAAGATATGGGTCTCTGTTATATATACAAGTGTTTACACACGTCAACAAAATAGCGTTTTTGTTCGTTCCAAATAAAAAAAGTTAAAGAAATTACAACAAAACACGCAAAAAATCGTGGAAATCGCCACACTTCTCGAACACACGAGACGCTAACCAACGAGAATATGCGATAACGGAATACCGGAACTATTTTTTACTTTTTGACAAGATGGATGCATCGCTTGTGACAGTTTTACCAGATCTGCTACTAGCGATTAGTGGTTTACTGAACTTCCGTAATAGTTGTCTATCTTTGGAGAAATGGAAACCACAGACGAAGAGTCTAGTTCGACAGGCCACACGGAAACAACCGTTGACAGTCGTAAAGTGTCACCGAGTGTGCGAGTCACGCTCCAGACTCCAGGTCGGCTTCGCCTTTGACTTTGTTGACGTTGGATTCAGGAAAAATTACAACAGCGCTTTGACTGTCAACGATTCCTGACTAGGTAATGTGATGTGGTGAACCTGTGGAAATTGCGTCCCGATGTCTGCGCACATTTACGTTGTGTCATCATGCTGCGCCGAGGAAGCTACCATGCCTAGGGCTTGGCTATGGCTATGCAGCACCGTGTGCCCGACCGCGTTGGTGCTTGCATCACCGTACGAAGGCGAAGACGATGATTTTGTAGTGATATGCACAAACAGAGAGGTGCTAGATATTGGTCTGCTGTCATTGCATGATTTGCGTGCCGTCTCATTGATTCGCCCTATAGCTAGCAGGTCAGTAATTCAATTGTTATCGAATCATTGCCATTTTAATAATCATATTTTTTCTGCATATTTCTTTTACCTAGCCCGAGGGCGAGGTCCGAACTACAATGGCAATGCAAGCAGGCTTTTCTCTTTATTTTGTATATAATCTAATGAAGTGTACCGTGACTGTATTTTAATGTTGTGTTTGATTTTATGTTGAATAACATTGATGACAATAATAACATGAGGGTTTATTTAATTCATTATGTGAATATATATATATATATATATTATATTCTTAAATGTTGCCGTAATCGTGATTGTAATAATGATTGTAATCATGACTACATTAGTAATTGTGATTGCAATAATTACTGTAATCATGATTACATTAATATTCGTACTTGTAATCACCCTTCTCTGTAGCACACCACAACACCTTGTTGTTTGGTGCAATGTAATAATTTAAATAACAATAATTAACTACTGACAGTATGTAATGTTCACAGTTTTGCAACTATTATGGTAATTATGGAATTAGTGATATCAAGTAACCCTGACAAATTATATTTCAGGCTCAGGAAAGGCAAGACAAGTAATCCCATCCTACGATGTGGGAAGGATCTGTGATGTCTATTCTGAACTGAATTGAATTGATGGAAAGTTTAGCTATGGAGATTGACCTGACACAGGTGAGTTTACTGATAGTCTGATATAGACAAATTGTGAGGCACCCACAGTACGCAACAGGTCGAAAAATAACCTGGAAAACTACAAAAATTCCCACTAAAATATTAATAACTGAATGATGTGAATGCCTTCTTATCCATATCCCACTTCTGTCAACAAAAATGTTACCTGCAGCATCTTGCATGTCACTACACACAATTTCATTTATATTGAGACCAACATAAAATATATCAAAAGTTTATTCACATAGAAAAACAATTACCAAAGAAATAGGGCTAACTAGAACGACTGAAACCAAGACTAAACATTGACTAAAAACAGTGACTTCTACCACCGGGAAATACAACCTGGAACATGGTTATCACAGTTACACACATCATTATTATGCCACAACATATCAAATATACTGGTAGTTTAGCTTAGGAAATAATTAATCTTTATAAAGCCAAGGCATTTTAACTGTTTCACCATCATCATCTGTACCAATGGCAATAGACTACTTGTTTTGATTGGACAGTAAATGTACACCAATCATGTGTAACAATATTACTTGTTCTGACAGACAGTAAACGTACACCAATCATGCATACCAATACACTACTTGTTCCTACCAACAGTAAATGTACACCAATGATCTCATTCTGGAATCTGCACCATTTCACTACTTCTTCTGACAGTAAATGTACACCAATCATGTGTATCCAATATACTACTTGTTCTGACTGAATCTACTACTTGTTCCTACCGACAGCAAATGTAAACCAAGCGTCTCATTCTCTACCAAATACACTACTTGTACTGACAGTAAATGTACACCAATCATATGTATGAATACACTACTTGTTCTGACGGATAGTACTTGCACACCAACCATCTGTTCCAATACACTACTGGCACTAAATATACACCAATACACTACTTATTCTGACTGATAGTACATGTACACCTAACATATTCAATTCACCTTTCACTCATCCAGGGGTAGAAATCAGCACACTTTCCTCTGACAGACACCCCAGTATCCGAAAGACCTTCGCTGATAGATCAGACATGAGTACAACCTGTGTCACAGTTTATGGCTGTTTGGTGTGTGGCAGGTGCAGAAAAGTGACATAAGTTTTTCTCACGAATGACAAACTTCTTCTCTTTCTCATAGGTGTCGGAGCTGCTTGAGTCACCCTCGGTTATGTCGCTGTTATCACATAGTGTGCATCATCTGCACCAATGTCTTTATTCTCACTGAATCTGATGGAAGCTTCACATAGGAGTAGTCATGATCAATGTTCATTGGTGCAATAATGTCATCCGTGACTACAGCAGCATTCGCGAAGTGTCGCACTTGAAATATCGTTACCGGATCGATTTGCATTTCAGCATCAGTTGTATGTGGTGCCACAGCAGTAGTAGCAGTGATGGCACTAAAGGTGACATCCGTAATGTAAAGATTGACGGCATCACCCGTAGCGCTGGATGCTTCAAAACTAGTACCTCTACCTGTACGAACCAATGGTGAATCCTTCATCTGAAAAGATTACACATACAGTGACTTGAAAATTTTACAAAATTCATCTTTTGCATAATAAAAATTAATCACAATGTGAGAAACTTTCTCTTGTATATATTATTTTTAGAATATAAGAGTGCCAGTGTCATATAGAATGTATAAAGTAATCAACCACAGGGAAAAGCATTTTCCCTATGGAGCCATGTTAATTCAACCAATGGGTCTTTCACTGATCTCTTAATGTTTTTAATGAATCTGTTTGGTCAGTTTGACGAATGCCACAGGTAACAACCAAACGCATGTAACCAAAATTGTAGCATCCTAGCTCCAAAGTTATATAATCAACATTGCACTGTTTTCAATGGGCTAGGGAGGTCAAAATTCTATAAGGGGTCCAAATTCCATAACAAAATATGGACCCATAGGTATACTTTTTATGGGGTTCCTTATTTTATATCTGACACTCGATTTAGATAACATAATGCATGAATATTGTTATTGGACCAAATGCAGATCTATGCTTGTGACATCTTTACCTTATAAATGCTGCACGCACACACACATACCTGCCCACACGTATATATATATATATATATATATATATATATATGTATATATGTAAATATATATATAATTATTAGGTATTATACTGAAAGCATCTGCTAGATAGTATGGTGCATTGACAAAAGCCCCTCCCAACAAAAGCCCCACAGACATAAGCTTGTTTCAATTCAATTATACTGTTCATGACTGTTGCTGTAGTACACAGAGACAAGATGTTGTCATGAATATACTTCAGGCATGTGGTCAATTCCATTCCGGAATTGGAACTGACCCTCAATTCCAGTTCCGGAACTGGAATTTACTTCAAAAATGTTTTTTAATTGGAATTTATTTTTTTCAAAATTTATTTTTTTGGAATTGGAATTTATTTTCTTGGAATTATTGACTTGATACTGTTAATATTTACCCTTATATTTACTTATATTACTTTTAAAATCATATTTGTCTGCTATTAGCATGTCACCCTGAATCTGGTAACAGCCAGGTAGTTGTCAACATTACAGCATAGACACTGTCTACTCTGGTATTGAAACATTGTGACCAAGAACAATATAATCAAGCATTTGCATCAAAAAGAAATACTAAGTTACTGTAACAGACAGTAAAACCAAAATCAGACCATTCAGGCCTCATTTTCTTTCTCAGTGTACAAGGTTTATTTACAGAGATTGCCAATTAAGGGCACCTGCCTGCTCATTCCCTTTGTGTGAGAGAGGAAGCCTGCCCCACTTGAATGCAGCCCCTTGTTTATCCAAGCCTAATGTTCAGCCCACAAGTTTCCCATACTAAACTTGACACTGGTCACCTGTACAATGCTGTTACATGTGGCTGTAGGGTTTGCCCTTTGTAGTAATTAAAAATGTCCCCATGGAGAATACATGTTGGAGATTAGAATGTTGAAGACTCAAAACTTTCCAGTAAATTTGATGAAATATCAATGATACCACAACTGATAGCGATATATATCTGCCCCCTAGTATATTTGCTCCTCCCAGGACATCTGCCCCTTTTTTCTATGATAGTTGACAAGTGAAAATCAGTTTGCAGTTTTATCATTATTACTACAATAACATAACATTCAATGACAAGTCGAAGTCACTTTAGCCTAATGCAATGGCCTATCCCCTGGAGTGTGTATGAGATGATCTTGTCACCAGTTGTCTTCCAGGTATCATTGATAGTCAGATCAGTGGTGGAAGATGGGTTCTTGGGGTGATGCTTCCACAAACAGTGGTGGACAGTAACGAGTCAGAGATCAGCTGGTTTGGAGTGCCCCTGGTATTAGCTGCCTTAGTTTTCAGGTCCTCACGGACCTTGGCAGCTTCTATCTGTGCCGTGTCACCATCATGGTTGCAGGCAGTCTTGTTGATCACATTCTGGATCTGGAGATTAAATCAGTGACCACAGTACCCTTACATGATTAGGATCGACGCTGGCTTCACTCCCATTGAAGAGTAATCTTGTTGGTCCCCCTTCTTGGTGTAGGAATGACACTCAAAACATAGCTTCTGACCTCCTCAGATGCTAGTAGTAATTTCCATGATGAAATTATAAGTGTTTTCTGACAACTCTGGCTTGTGCATCCAGTTTTATAGACAAATGGAGTCACTCCAACTCTCCATGGTAAATGCAATTCAAAAGAAACCTTGTTGAGATGGCTTCTTTCAAATATCCTCAATTGTCCTAACATGTCCTGGTCCTAATGTCACTGACTTCTTCCACAATTGCAATAAAGATAATCCTTTGATTACAGGATCATCTCCAACTACATAAAGAAATTTACTTAGCTGATCTGGCACAAAGAACATTAATTGCAATTAGGGTAATATATATCTTGAATTCATGTTTAGAAATAAAAAAAATAAGTTAAAAAAAAATTCTAAAAAAAAACTTACAAATAATCCAGAAGCTACGGACAGGAGGCAAATGTCCAGATTTTGAATAAGGCAAGGGGCTAATGTCTGGGGGGCAAGTGACAAAGGGGCAAATGACCTGGACCCAATATAAACAGGGGAAACTGTTCAAAACTCAGATTAATGACCCAACTGTCCAGGGCTGTCCAAAATGTCTGGTTTTGTTAGCAAAAATCCAGGAGAGGTGTCGCAGCAGAAAGTACATATGAAATGGCTGGATGCCATTTTAAAGTTTTTTATGGCAAACCTGATATATATATATATATATGTGTGTGTGTGTATGTGGGCATTTAACGAACAATAATTTTTTAATCATATGTAATTAAATATGATTGTGCACACGTGACTAATAAAACTGTGTTAAAACAAATTGGATTTGAATTTTTCTTTAGCCTAGGATTTTAACAGTTGGAATTTATTTTTTGCAAGGCGGAATTAGAACTGATTTTTTGGAATTGACAAAACAGAATTGACCCCATGCCTAATATACTTCCTTCATATGTATAGCTTGTACTAATACTATTGTGGGTTGCCGACAGTTGCCCCCTCCCCCACGATATTCATTACAGTGTTATCAGTCGTGTTAGAATAAAATGTAATTAATACATCTATTTATGAACTTCCGGTTATTACATGTGGGGTTTAATCTGATCAATAAAGCAAATTAATTTTATATAATTTTGCCTTATTGTCAAGTCACAAGAATTCAGACAGAAATTGTAAAGTGTCATTATAGAAAGCAGACATGTAATCTGACAGTGTTCAACTGGGTAGATGACGATGCCTTAGTTTCCTTTCCAGCTAGACATTGCATGGGTGAAATGCATTTTACTTAAATATTTAAATACTTTTAAAAAGTTTTTGTAACTGCATTTCCACTTAATCACAATGAAAGTATTTGTTTATTTAAATATTTCCATAAAGAATTTGAAATGTAAACAGCAACAGTAGGCTTCTGTTGCACTATAGTCTATACTGTCTTTTCGTCGTGTTTCTCCCATGCAATGCATCTAACCCCCCCAGGCTTAGCCTTACGCTTGCCGCTTGCTCTCTAGGCATTTAGAACACAGGAGTATGAGACTTAATTATTATGACTGTCAATACATAATATCAAATTATTTTCTTGAATAATTTTGCCTAGTACATACGCCATGGCCCATGTTACAAGGCTGCAGTATATCCTGTAGCACTTACTGAGTTATTGTTATTGTTTTGAGTACGGCCACGTATTGACGGTACATCGTCATCTGATCACGTCGAAAATAAATCGGCGGATTGGAAAACACTCGTAATTATATCAAACTATTAACACTTACTCGCACTTTATCGTATTCATACATTTCGATTTACTGTGGGTCATATATATGCTGACGTTGAAGCACAGCTGTGCTTATTGGGGTGGAACTATATTGTAATCGTAGTGATAAGTCACAATGGTAACGGTAATCCAATTTACTAACCTGGTTTCGGCTCGTCGCTTCCTACGCATCGCTCTGCCCTCTGATATCTGACGTTTCCTTGTCGCAGAATAGTCTGTAGATGCATGGTCATATGCGGAAAAAAGATCTAAGATAGAACGGTGTCTTTGACCAAGAATGACATCTTGATGCTCATCACATACGTCTTTTGTCTTGTAATCTGCATCGGAAAAGTGGTCACTCGTAGAGCCTGCGGCTGGCGGACACGGCAATTTCCGCATTTGCAACCACCTTTTCCGTAGGCAAAGTCAATCGCCGTACAATGTGTTTCTATCTGGCTGTTGCTACTAGTACGGCGAAGATCTCGCTCGACCGAAACGTAAGTATTTTCATGAAACATGAAACCTTACAAAAACGCCATAAACAGAGCAATAAACACGTCTTTCGTGTCTTATATGTATATCACTAAAGTTACCTGACAATAACCATGTAAAAGTGTGAAATTATTACCTTTTTGTCAGAACGCATGTGCTTGTCAAGGTTTGTATATAACCGGATGTTGTTGTGAGCGAGATTAGCAAGCGGGATTTCCATAGATCTATATAAGGTCACGCTAAGAATTGCCGTCTGCTGGCCATAGAGTTACATCATTAATAATGCCCCTATAAACTACTAACTTACTAACGGGTGTTTTATTTATGTCTGTGCTGCTGGCCCATTCTGGCCTCATTCTACACGAAATCACGTTTGATCATGTGACGCAAAGGCAACATCACGTGCACAGTATGGCGGCTAATTGTGAAATGTTTTCTATGTCACCGATAAAAGTACTCATAAGTAATTATTTGGAGCACATTTCTTCAGTTTCTTGACGCCCAATCGTCGGTTGTATGTCACGGAATACACATGTGAAACGGTTAGTGCGTATCGGTTTTAAAACTTAAGTTATTAGTTCCGTAGCCAAATGGCTACGGAACTGCCAAAACGGCGAGTTAGCAAATGCCCCTCAGCCTCAGGACTTTCGCCCCAGAGACGAAGAGCTGGGCGAACATTTTTGCCTACCTTTTCCGCTGCAAATTCTTCCTCGAAAGTCGATCAAAAGTTTTTTCCTTGCATTTGTAGTACTAGTTGATATATCCAGGAGCCATCCAGTGCACACCAGTTTTCTTTTTATTCGATTTTCCATGCGTTTCGGCCGTTTTTCCGAGAGGTTTTTACTGTGTGAACGCGGTGCCAGGAGCTCGTACTCAAACCACTCTGCCGCTGAGCCCCCCGCAGAGCAATATGGCGCCGCCCAGCGAAGATAATGGCAAAGTTTAAAAGGATATTACAAAATTACCGTGGCGTTGCGCCCATCATATAAGGGTGATATATACTGTAAATGGTATGTTATTATGTTTGGGCTATGGTTGTTCGAGTGCTTCACCCCCCCTTTAACATACTGGATATTTAAATTGATACCAACCATGATGCCAATGTAAAAAAATGTGGACCTTTTGACCCCAAAAATACACTTATTTCTTTAATATTTTTCAGTGGAACAATTGTTTATCATTTGTGATGTTACAGTTAATAGTTTTTGAACAACAGAATAGTTCTTACGCATATAGCCTAGTTGTGACAAAAGTACACGGAACAAGGAATTTTTGGATATATCTTTAAATATGGTATTTTGTAACTAACCTGAACAAATTAGCTTTCTATGTTTTATTTATTTCCATGTTCAACTCTAACGGTGATGGGTAAAATACACGAAAAATATTTCAAATAAAAAATATACAGAAAAAGTATTTAAAATAAAAATGTATTTTTAAATTACTTTTTGGGGAGGATGAAAATACCTTTAAATGTAGGCTTCAGAGAGTGGTCCACGCAGATAATAGTGATGTAAATTCACTATTGTTTATTGAACGTACGTATTACATTGCGGCACCAGTAAACACACAATTTAAAAACGAAATGTGCAAAATGCATTCTGCTCAAGATGAATTTACAATTCTTAACAAATTCAACAAGGTCACTTAGGAACAAATGGAGCCACTGTTTGTTGCACACAATTCCCAGCGAGTTCACAAAGCTTATCTGGTGAGAGTCAGTTAAGTGAGACTGCCATTCTCTGTATGTGTAGTTGCCAAAATGGCACCGAAAATGTCTGCACAACCATTATATATAGAATAGAACAGGTAAAATTTATCAATAGTTGTTTCGAAATGTCCAGGAAAAAAGTACATTTAAAAAGTATTTTTCAATAAAATTTTGTAGACAAAATGTCTGATGATATACTCTCTGTACAACTGATCATAGCAAAAGGTAGTATAGTGATTTTAGAGATCGAGATCACCAGCTCTATGAGGTGCACACAGTCCACAGAGGTTTTTTCCATTTATCTGTGAGGGATGTTTTACTTCCCCTGGCATAGACACCAGGTAGAAGGGACCAACATAGACACCAGGTAGAAGGGACCAACATAGACACCAGGTAGAAGGGACCATCATAGACACCAGGTAGAAGGGACCAACATAGACACCAGGTAGAAGGGACCAACAGCTTTTACTGTCTCTTCCGAACGACACAGGCAAAGTGGGGTGAACGAAATTGCCCAAGTTTAAAAATGGCAGCATGTGGTTTTGAACCCTGGTCCCCTCGACTGTTAGCCTGATGCCCTACCACACGATCACCATACCCCACACTGTATTTCAAATAAAATAATAAATAGTTTTTAAAAAGTATTTTAAATAGAAAATATTTTTTTATTTGGAAAAATACAAGTTAAAAATCAGATTTGACCCATCCGTGAACCCTGATTCATCTGGACTAAATGTGACTGACCTGGCTGTACTCACATTCATGAAGTGCTTCAGCATGGGACAGTTCTGTCTTACATGAGTCGCAGGCCCTATAGGCTGGGACAGTTCTGTCTTACATGAGTCGCAGGCCCTGTAGGCTGGGACACTTCTGTCTTACATGAGTCGCAGGCCCTGTAGGTTGGCACAGTTCTGTCTTACATGAGTCGCAGGCCCTGTAGGTTGGGACAGTTCTGTCTTACATGAGTCGCAGGCCCTGTAGGCTGGGACACTTCTGTCTTACATGAGTCGCAGGCCCTGTAGGTTGGCACAGTTCTGTCTTACATGAGTCGCAGGCCCTGTAGGTTGGGACAGTTCTGTCTTACATGAGTCGCAGGCCCTGTAGGTTGGCACAGTTCTGTCTTACATGAGTCGCAGGCCCTGTAGGCTGGGACAGTTCTGTCTTACATGAGTCGCAGGCCCTGTAGGTTGGCACAGTTCTGTCTTACATGAGTCGCAGACACTGTAGGTTGGGACACTTCTGTCTTACATGAGTCGCAGGCCCTGTAGGTTGGGACACTTCTGTCTTACATGAGTCGCAGGCCCTGTAGGTTGGGACACTTCTGTCTTACATGAGTCACAGGCCCTGTAGGCTGGGACAGTTCTGTCTTACATGAGTCGCAGGCCCTGTAGGTTGGCACAGTTCTGTCTTACATGAGTCGCAGGCCCTGTAGTCTGGGACAGTTCTGTCTTACATGAGTCGCAGGCCCTGTAGGTTGGCACAGTTCTGTCTTACATGAGTCGCAGGCCCTGTAGGCTGGGACAGTTCTGTCTTACATGAGTCGCAGGCCCTGTAGGTTGGCACAGTTCTGTCTTACATGAGTCGCAGGCCCTGTAGGTTGGCACAGTTCTGTCTTACATGAGTCGCAGGCCCTGTAGGTTGGCACAGTTCTGTCTTACATGAGTCGCAGGCCCTGTAGGTTGGCACAGTTCTGTCTTACATGAGTCGCAGGCCCTGTAGGTTGGCACAGTTCTGTCTTACATGAGTCGCAGGCCCTGTAGGTTGGGACAGTTCTGTCTTACATGAGTCGCAGGCCCTGTAGGTTGGCACAGTTCTGTCTTACATGAGTCGCAGGCCCTGTAGGTTGGCACAGTTCTGTCTTACATGAGTCGCAGGCCCTGTAGGCTGGGACAGTTCTGTCTTACATGAGTCGCAGGCCCTGTAGGTTGGCACAGTTCTGTCTTACATGAGTCGCAGGCCCTGTAGGCTGGGACAGTTCTGTCTTACATGAGTCGCAGGCCCTGTAGGTTGGCACAGTTCTGTCTTACATGAGTCGCAGGCCCTGTAGGCTGGGACAGTTCTGTCTTACATGAGTCGCAGGCCCTGTAGGTTGGCACAGTTCTGTCTTACATGAGTCGCAGGCCCTGTAGGCTGGGACAGTTCTGTCTTACATGAGTCGCAGGCCCTGTAGGCTGGGACAGTTCTGTCTTACATGAGTCGCAGGCCCTGTAGGTTGGCACAGTTCTGTCTTACATGAGTCGCAGGCCCTGTAGGCTGGGACAGTTCTGTCTTACATGAGTCGCAGGCCCTGTAGGCTGGGACAGTTCTGTCTTACATGAGTCGCAGGCCCTGTAGGTTGGCACAGTTCTGTCTTACATGAGCCACAGGCCCTGTAGGCTGGGACAGTTCTGTCTTACATGAGTCACAGGCCCTGTAGGTTGGCACAGTTCTGTCTTACATGAGCCACAGGCCCTGTAGTCTGGGACGGTTCTGTCTTACATGAGTCGCAGGCCCTGTAGGTGTCTTACTGCTGAACCCATCAGACAGTACCTAATCCTTCGCGTCAAAACCACGAGAGCCCTAAAATAATGTAATATTTCATAATAATATCTGATCTTTGGTGGACCTCAAATGGTGCGGTGTGATGAAATAGATGTAGAAAATGAGGTCAGAATGACCTTTGGGTCAGGTTTATAAATAATTACCTCTATAATAATATTTATTTCAGACAAAAGTCCACGTACACGTGCATACATAAAATACAGGTAAAACTATATACACACATGCAAAAAAATACATGCCAAAAAAGTTAAAATATATATACACATTGTATTAAAAATATACGATTGACTAATGCAACAAAATTAATAATTGGAATTCTGTAATAGCTGAATAGCTAAGAGCAAAAATAATTAACAAAAGTGGATTATCTGACCATAAATGAAATTTCTGGCTAAAACATTTGCCTGAGCATAAATACATTTTTTCTGCCTGGCAATATCATCATCGTCAGTAAGGTTATTGTTGATTATCTGACCCAAGGTATTCACATTTCTGAGGTAGTAAATGGTTATTAATAGTTACAGGGTGAATATTAGTAACCATACAGAATGATTAGTTGGCATTGTAAGTCATGACAAACATATTGCCACACTTGGCACAACAACCAGTGAGAGACAACGTAAAAAATACATTTATCGTAACCCGGCCAGGCTTTGCCTATAGGAATGACCAGAACCAGAATTAAGGAGGGACTGCTAAGCTAGCGTTACCTGTGGCTATTTGAGCCAATTTGGCTCATAGCATTTTCGTTGAAAAGCATGCAGAATACATTAGCGCAGGGCTCTACACTAAGAGGACAAGTAGCGAGTCATGTTTACTTGTCCCACAAGAGGACAAGTAGCGAGTCACGTTTACTTGTCCCACAAGAGGACAAGTAGCGAGTCATGTTTACTTGTCCCACAAGAGGACAAGTAGCGAGTCATGTTTACTTGTCCCACAAGAGGACAAGTAGCGAGTCATGTTTACTTGTCCCACAAGAGGACAAGTAGCGAGTCATGTTTACTTGTCCCACAAGAGGACAAGTAGCGAGTCATGTTTACTTGTCCCACCAAAACTATACTTGTCCCCTGAAAACTACAAACACAGTGAATTGCTATGGCTATGATATAACACACACCTGGATGTGTATAATATCCAGGACGATGTTTCTAATAAATATGTTTTAGTGCATTTTTTAACTGTAGAAGGAAAAATGTAAATAATTTTAAGAAATAAGATAGCATTTACCAACTTTAATTATGTTAAAAAGTAATTCTGCAAAATTTAAATATTCTGACCGAAAGGAAATAACTCAATTACAATGCACACTTAGACACAATTGTTGCCATGTTTACAAATAATAACAGTGCATATTTAGCAAGAACTATGATATTCTGCATGGAAAAAATACTGTTAGCACCTATAATTTCTAATCACATAACATATTAATTATGATAATCCAGTGCACAAATGGTAACAATATACAACAAAATAAACGATTGTAAAAATTATTGCATTAATAAAACATAATTAATTACCCGTTAATTAATGGGCTTTTCATTATGACCTACGTATACTGTGAATGCAACTGGACTGAAAAATTACAAAAATGAACTCTTGCTTGCGTGTGTACGGCTTAGGGTTGTAAGTGTAGGGCTTAGGGTTATAAGTGTACGGCTTATGGTTGTAAGTGTAGGGCTTAGGGTTGTAAGTGTACGGCTTAGGGTTGTAAGTGAAGGGCTTAGGGTTGTAAGTGTACGGCTTAGGGTTGTAAGTGTACGGTTTATGGTTGTAAGTGTAGGGCTTAGGGTTGTAAGTGTAGGGCTTAGGGTTATAAGTGTAGGGCTTAAGGTTAAAAGTGTAGGGCTTAGGGTTGCTGCTGTAGCTGTCAGCATACTTGTGTTAACCTGTAGTAGTGATATGATTGGACTACGTTGCATTAATACGAACGAAACGGGCTTAGTAATATAAATACACATTTTTTCCGTTGCGCCGAAGCCAAGTGGTGTTGAGTCGTTACTCTGCCATTACTCGGACGTTAGATTATAATTTTATGCGATCCCATGTAGCAATAACGTAAAAAATTCAAAACATAAAATGGGCATATGTCAGAAGTGTGCTATGTAAAGGGGCATTTAAATAAGGAACAATGACAACGCGTTCATGTTTTCAACGGAACAGCGTTGCTGTCCTTGTAAGGTAGTTTCTAAAATACTACACGTGCCACCTGGTGATTACATTAGCAGCAGTCGTAAATGACGGAAAGAAAGCGGTTATACGTGCGACATTGAACATAATAATAGATTCCATTAACATTATTTATTTAGGGTGTCAACAAGTCAAAACCTTTTAGTCCGTTTATTAAAATGAACAGTAGTGGGACAAGTGTCCAGGATGATGTACTTGTCCTACACTGGTAGCTACTTGTCCTACACTGGTAGCTACTTGTCCTACACTGGTAGCTACTTGTCCTGGACAAGTGTTAATGTTGAGCCCTGCATTAGCATTTGTTGATGCTAACATTGATGTAATAAACATTTTAATGTTGTCGCGAACATTACTAGGATTTGGCATCGTGGCATTGTTCAGCCATACATTCCAGGACCCGCTAGGGCGCAAATAGCTAAGTTTACTGTAGCTTTGTATTTCAGTCCAAAAGTTTATATTTGAAAGAAATTAACCCAATTGTAACAGTCATAGTTATATACAGTGTCAGTTATATACAGTGTTGTTCCAATGGAAAATGTAATAGTTTGAAATGTAACAGTAATATATTACATTGCCTTCAGCATGCAATAGTAATAGAAAGGAAACTAAGTAATAGTAATCTATTACATTGCAATGTAATACACCCCAGGCCTGATTACTATGTGACATATGAATGTTCCAACTGCGATTCACAGCTTTCACATAGCCATCCTTGCTGCACCCAGCACAGTTAGGAAACACTTTTTTCAAACTTTTCAGCTTCACGTCTCTTTCAGTCCCATCTGCACCACAGTAATGAGTAAAATCATGTTCCTCATCCCATGGCAGAGCTGTAGAATGGGGCTTCTATTCGGCTTGTACAGTTCATGTCCATCCTAACTACGACGACGCCATGCAGTGAGTGACTCGGCGGTGTGATGTGGCTACCACAAGTGTAGTCAAACTGTGACAGTAGCATAGCAAACGTAGTTTTCTGCCGTTCTGACAGTTGTCTTCTGACATACGCAACTCTTGTTTTCCGACATTCAACACACTCTATGAGCAGTCGGGCTGTTTGTGCAGTGAGGCGTGTCTGATGTGTCGTCCTCATCATGTTGCTTGACGTTAGCAGCAAGTGCTTTTGCAAAGTGTTTTGGTGGCATCTTGGCAGAAGTTTTGCCCCTGCCCTTGCCTGCTTGCTGCTTAACAGCTGATGCCACTTTGAAGGGCCGGTATTGGCAGGATCCAGTGTGCATGAGATCATGATGAATTTACATGAAGTGCCATAACCATATTTATGACTGGCGTTGGCAAGGTAAACAACGTGTCCGTGTGTGACATGGTCGTCCACAGTCCTTCCTCCGGTTCCGCCATGACGATCTCACACGATCCATCGCTACAGCCATACTCTTTGGCAATGCTGTCAAACGTTTCGTTTGACAGTATAAAAAATTTCCGCGTAGGATTTTCACATGGAATAAGCATGTTTTATAAAGCAGACTAGATACGAAAGTGCCATCTTGTCATCCCTAGCCAATGTGATTCAGCATGTAACACGACCGCTTGTTGGGTGAAATATTAACGATCCTGCCAATCATGCGTGCAGGCCCAAACAAGTTCAGTAGTGCACACATGTCGTTGAATATGCAGGTTGAATTTTACTCGCGGTTTGTTTTATTAGTTTTAACTAAATGTAACAAAACGAACGTTGATTGAGATATAAAATAAAAAGATTAGGGTCAGTCCGTTTTTCTAGGTAGGGTCGGGTTACCGGAAACACACCTTTTTCGCCTACTCCTTAGATTGATTAACTCATCAAATAGGAGTGAAGTTATACAATGCAATTTGAATCTACTAATCAGGGTTGAAAAAAATCATGATTTAAAAAAAAATCTTATTTTTTATTTTTTCCAAATCTGGTATATAGACATTTATATAGATGTTTATATTTATAAACTCTTTCAAACATGTTCTATTCAAATCAATTTGGGTACTTGTCTTCACAGGGGGTACATGATTTTTGCTTATATAAAGTTATATAATTATAACAGTTTCATTTACAACAGCAATAAAACTGTCGTTTAAAAATACATGTGTAATAATAATATATTTTATTTGATATATCGCCAGATCCAATTTTAAATAGTTTGTGGCACTCATTGGGATGAATCCACCCATTAGAAGATGTCCACAAGGCCTCACCCCCTGTAGTTGCATAATTTGTCTTGGAAAGGAAAGTATGCTGTGTGTCTGTGGCTGTAGCCCTGATAATTATTGTTTGCTGAGAGGGTGGATTAGCACCCGTCCGGGGCTCTGCCTACCCTAAGGGTCTCTAACCAGATTGCAAACTGGTACAGTACTAGTTTGTAGCCCAGACTGTCTCACTTGAGTCAACATACTGAAACTAGCACAAGCTCTAAGTGGACTTTAACTCAGGGCTTCTGAGTTGAAAAAAGTGTGTGCGGCTTCACACTGCATTCAGAAAGAGAATAGCTCAAACATACACAAAACTGTGTTGATCTCGATGCTTGTAAACAATTATTTGTGTTAAATCCATATAAATCAGCGATTAAAAATTGGAAATAAAAAATCATAAATCAATGATTTTTTTGGAGTGATTTAAATCATTATTTAAATCAAATGATTAAAATCAAACAACTCCGCTACTAATCTAAATGTTAACACAACTGCACACCGAAAAGTTAAAATGGAGTCGGCAAAAATCAAACCATCTCTTCCGAGCCAGACTCATTTCTCGGCGAGCAGGAGTCGCATAAACGAGACTAGAGCGTATGTTGTTTCTCAGTCCATTCACTCATTACGGTCATTTATCGCCCTGCACATCTACGAACGCGCGAAAATACGTTTTCATGTGACACGAGGCGACAGTTACTTTACAACTGAGTGGATGTGACAGAACATTTGCAGTTTAAAAATAACTGCTACTTGCGACACGAATTACCTATTTTGTCGTAGTGTTTCACTTCTTGCCCGCTATGTAGTACGTCCCCTTCTACGATTCCTTTTGCACCTAGCGGAGAAGGAAGGAACAATTATGTTAATGCTTGACGTATTCTCCAGATGAGGGCGCCAGTAGCGCCGCTCTGATAGGCTCGTAAGATTAGACCAGTTTAATTTCCGGAAGGGTTTCGAAAGTACGTAGTGGCGGTCTCAGACCACATTTGATGAGCTCATTGACGGCTATTATAACGTTTCGTTGGATTCCTTTCTCACAAATCGATTCAACACCTTACATCCCTCCATTTCTGCTAAGACAACACAGTGATTTGACATTCCCACGACTTAAGGTGACACGTGTATTTATACGCGGACAGTGACCCACCGACAAGTGCCATAAATTGAAAGCTGTATAGCTACACATATACATCATTCTACTCACACAACCCCACACAAGTAATCTCAGAAATTCAAACAAAATGCACAATCCACATTTTCGCTGGAACTCTATATTTGTGGGTAATGGCGGGCGAATACTAAATGCGGTCGATGGTATGCCTCGACTTTCACAAGAAAGAACATATAACATGTCTCACAGTCACGATTAGTTTTCTACACTTGCTGACTTGTGTTTCTACATTTGCACGCTGACTTGTGTTTCTACACTTGCACGCTGACTTGTGTTTCTACACTTGCACGCTGACTTGTGTTTCTACACTTGCACGCTGACTTGTGTTTCTACACTTGCACGCTGACTTGTGTTTCTACACTTGCACGCTGACTTGTGTTTCTACACTCGCACGCTGACTTGTGTTTCTACACTCGAACGCTGACTTGTGTTTCTACACTTGCACGCTGACTTGTGTTTCTACACTTGAACGCTGACTTGTGTTTCTACACTTGCACGCTGACTTGTGTTTCTACACTTGCACGCTGACTTGTGTTTCTACACTTGCACGCTGACTTGTGTTTCTACACTTGCACGCTGACTTGTGTTTCTACACTTGCACGCTGACTTGTGTTTCTTACTAAGATACATCCACGGAAATTTGGATTGCTCTGATCAAAAGCGACTGAAACGTCCAGTGGTGTGCCTACGATCTGGCCGGGGGGAGGACATGCCTATAGTCACCCATGCTACCATGTAGCGGCGCAACGGAAAAATACGGTAACAAAATAAGCCAAAGGGGGCACGGCCCAATGCCCCCCGCTCCCTAAGTACGCCCCTGGTTGCGTCCATTATATGATCAGATCGTATTTGGAACACAACTTTTCTAATATTGGAGTTACAGAACATTGCACTATACCCTTGGAATCTTAATTAAGCTGTCCATCCGACGCAGTATTCACAACACGGAATTAATGCCCGTTCGTGAATTACAACGATACGTTAATGGAAATTCGCGTTGCGCGACTGCCATATATAGGCCTCTCCGATAGAGCACGCACGCTAAATCTGCCCGAACACTCGAAATCGCCGAGTTCGCCGCGATGGTTGAAGCTGCAGCCATCGTAAATGTCCGCCATTACTTTTGCCCGACCGAATTTAGATACGAAAACCTTAATTAGCATATGCTCCGAAACGCTGGCTTCCAGCGACGAGCGTCCACCTAGCGGATGTCATAGTCACTAACCAAGCGCTGATCGAATCGGCTGTTTTGCCTAAGCAAACAAAATGCGGTACGGTCGTGCGTATCTGATTCCTTGTCTACAAGTGTACACGCCCAACCGATGTCCGGTTCTCAGACCAAAGTTAGGTCCTATGTCCTCCAGTCCTCCAGAACGATAATAAGTCGCAATTGGCGCCAAGCCGCTTCGACAAAAAAACTGCCAGGTATAGTCTCATCCAGTCAGCAGCGATAGCAGTCGCTGCTATAGTTGAGAGAGCTATAGATGATGCTATGCCACAGTATCATCGTGTATCTTCATGTGCGATACTAGATCTTGCGCATTAGTGCTACACTTTACGGGAAGTTGGGGCATGGCCGGCACGCTGGGGCATGACCGGCACGCTGGGGCATGACCGGCACGCTGGGGCATGACCGGCACGCTGGAACATGACCGCACGCTGGGACATGACCGCACGCAGGGACATGACCGCACGCTGGGGCATGACCGCACGCTGGGACACGACCGCACGCTGGGGCATGACCGCACGCTGGGGCACGACCGCACGCTGGGACACGACCGCACGCTGGGACATGACCAGCACGCTGGGACATGACCGCACGCTGGGACATGACCGCACGCAGGGGCATGACCGCACGCTGGGACATGACCGGCACGCTGGGACATGACCGCACGCTGGGGCATGACCGCACGCTGGGACATGACCGCACGCTGGGACATGACCGCACGCTGGGGCATGACCGCACGCTGGGGCATGACCGCACGCTGGGACACGACCGCACGCTGGGACATGACCGCACGCTGGGACATGACCGCACGCTGGGACACGACCGCACGCAGGGGCATGACCGCACGCTGGGACATGACCGCACGCTGGGGCATGACCGCACGCTGGGACACGACCGCACGCTGGGACACGACCGCACGCTGGGACACGACCGCACGCAGGGGCATGACCGCACGCTGGGACACGACCGCACGCTGGGACATGACCGCACGCTGGGACACGAGCGCACGCTGGGACACCAAACGGCGTACGTAGTATTTGGTTTCAAAACTGTGTTCTTCGGTAACACCTAACTCATCTAACTCATCTAACTCATCTAACTCATCTAACTCACCTAACTCACCTAACTCATCTAACTCACCTAACTCATCTAACTCATCTAACTCACCTAACTCACCTAACTCATCTAACTCATCTAACTCACCTAACTCACCTAACTCATCTAACTCACCTAACTCATCTAACTCACCTAACTCATCTAACTCATCTAAATCACCTAACTCACCTAACTCATCTAACTCACCTAACTCATCTAACTCACCTAACTCATCTAACTCACCTAACTCACCTAACTCATCTAACTCACCTAACTCATCTAACTCACCTAACTCACCTAACTCACCTAACTCACCTAACTCATCTAACTCACATAACTCACCTAACTCACCTAACTCATCTAACTCACATAACTCATCTAACTCACCTAACTCATCTAACTCACCTAACTCATCTAACTCATCTAACTCACCTAACTCACCTAACTCATCTAACTCATCTAACTCACCTAACTCACCTAACTCACCTAACTCATCTAACTCACCTAACTCATCTAACTCACCTAACTCACCTAACTCATCTAACTCACCTAACTCATCTAACTCACCTAACTCACCTAACTCATCTAACTCACATAACTCATCTAACTCACCTAACTCACCTAACTCATCTAACTCATCTAACTCATCTAATTCACTTAACTCATACTTCGAGCGTTTGAACCCGCGAATTAAACTCATTTGTGCCGGTAAGAAATTGTAAACTAAAATGTTGTTCTTACAGAAACTCGTCTAATATTATAAGTAAGTCACACTCTTAATAATATATGCATATTAATCGGTGTGTTTACGGCCATAGACGGCGTGTACGGGAAACTACAATCTTCCCTAGACAGTTGCCTGGGACATTTAACAAGATTTAACAAGGTTTGCCATCCAAGCCAAAGGCCCAGATGGCAAGTGGACAAGGAAGCCATTGGCTTATCGAGAGTCCAACAATGTTCATCTACTTATAACCCGCCCTCCTGAGATATGTGTCAACCTTGTTTTTAAACATATTCACGCTGCTAGCAGTTACACAATCTGTAGACAATTTGTTCCATTCATTTATTGTCCTCTGTGAGAACGAGTGCTTCCTGATGTCCAATCTACATTGATCCTTTACTAATTTTACCTCATGTCCTCTAGTTCTGCTATCCTTCTTGAGTGAGAAAAACATATTTCTATCAATATTTTCATACCCATTCAATATCTTAAAAACTTCAATCTGATCTCCTCTTAACCTCCTTGTCTCTAGAGTTGTTAAACCACATTCTTTCAGGCGTTCTTCATAACTAAGGTCTCTCAGTTCTGGAATCATTTTAGTTGCTCTCCTTTGTATGCGTTCAAGCGTATCTATATCTTTCTTATGATATGGTCTCCATGCTTGTATACAGTATTCTAAATGAGGTATAACTATTGCTTAGTTAGTGAGGCTATGCTCCAGTGCAGTAGTTAACTCACATAGCGTGATGGCATATGTAGATTAATTCACTAACATATCTGATTCACAGATCAATGGGACCTCTCAGTGTCTACCTTTTTATCGTAAAAGCGCGTTTTAAGATGCAAAATACCCTCTTTAATTACCCAATAATTGTGATTTGATACCCCAAATACGTCGTGTGCGGTAATGTGCGTTGTACACAGAAACACACATAAAATGTGAAATTTGTTTCCAGGATGTAATGCTGGAAATGTATTAAGTCCCCCTTAAATCACTTACACATCACTTACACATCACTTACACATCACTTACACATCACTTACACATCACTCCGTTCTTTCACCAGGAACATATGACAAGTAGTCGGGTGGACACTCGTATAGCCAAGTTTGGGTACATATTCAAATGGAATTGTTTACCAAAAAGTAGTGGTCATCTAGTCAAATGTGCATTATTTCAGTCAGTGTTTGCTTCAGGAACATGTGGCTGTTGGCCGCTCTACAGTTAGTAAAACAATTCGTAGCCCGCGGGTGCAGCGGGAACGAGTTGTTTGGCGGCGAAATACTACTTAAGTTTTCAGACAGCACCTTGATTACTCCCAATATAACTTAAGTGCGAAAGAAAATGTACTACCACGTTTTGAACTATTTCCCCATCCGCATTCTGTGAGATCTGATGTGAGCACACGCCGATATTACTAGTTGATCAATTACAGCCTGTATTAGCAATACTGCCGGGTCGTGAGGCCGGATAGTGAGTTTCATTTTCAATACCGAGTGCGTCTCAAAAATTGGGTCCAAATAAAAGCACGCGTGAAATTCCATAATGGTCGCCGTTAATGCATTCTCTCGAATCGATAACGTCGTCGCGTGTTCTCAGACAACTACGTGTTGATGCCTTCATGTCCAGCACGATTTGATCAACACACGCAGAGACTTTCATTGGCAAACATTGTGATACAAAGTTGTGTTTTCGAATATAAACTCTTCAGTTTCGACCACAGTTCAAAGAACGTTGTAGTAATGTTGTCGTGTAGATTAGTGGCAGCGATAACGCTAGCGTGCGGCGCGCTGGTTCACACCAGAGCAAGCACTGGCGTCAATAGCGAGCTATTTCGGCGAATTGGCTTCTTCAGCGGCGAAACTTCTTCGTTGCTGAACCTCACGACGAGAAGCCTGGTCGAATGCGCTGCCACTTGTTTGAAGAAACAGCCGCGATGCCATGGGATGCTGGTCGAATTCAACCCGGGGAGAAGTGTCAGGTGTTACCTGGCCACGCCCTGGGTGTGGCAGCGTGTCCTGGCTGACGTCCGCTCGGACGGCGCGTCAGCTAAGTCGGTCTACGTTCTTCAAGACGCCCACGACGTAAGTAACTGACTAAAGTCAAACTAGGCACAACGGACTCCGCTTAATTAAGAGAATCGCTTCGGGCCAGAACTATTTCACTATTTCACTCTGTACGTTAAGCGGCGCACATTAGTACAGCAGAAATAATGAATGATTCCGTCCCAGCCAATGTATTTAATTCTACTAATTAAGCGACTCTGATGTCAGTGGTTTTGTTAAGCGGAGTGCACTGTAATGTAAATTGTTGTCTAACAATGATGATGATGATGATAACACACTCTCCCTCTACCCCTCTCTATCTCGCGCGCACGTACACGCACACACACACGCACGCACGCACGCACACACGCACACGCACGCACGCACACATACACACACGCACACATACACGCACACACACACGCACGCACGCACGCACGCACGCACGCACGCACGCACACACACACACACACACACACACACACACACACACCCACACACGCACGCACGCACGCACACATACACGCACACTGACGAAAACAAGCCCTTGTCAATCTGTGTTATTACTGGTCTGTTTACGCTGCCGACCCACGGCCATTTCTAAGACGTAGGAAGTTATAAAGTCATACATCACACTTTCCTTCTTCTGACCGACACCGCAGCTTCCTGTTTACTTGTCGATCGACTCTCGCCATCTCCGTTTATTCGACTGATTCACACAAAAGCTGGCAAGTTATTCGCGCCTTGTTTGACTGAAGTTCCGTTTTATCGCCGCCAAACCTTCCGCTAGATCACCGTAAGCTTCGAGTGGTCTGACGGGTATTCTTAATCTAGGATGGCTGGGTCCTGCACATTAGCAGTGAGTACGATCAGTTAAGCATAAACGAGAGTCGATACACACCCTTTCTCCTGCGGGTCTACTACAATATCTTGAACTTGAAGGAGATCAGATTGAAGTTTTTAAGATATTGAATGGGTATGAAAATATTGATAGAAATATGTTTTTCTCACTCAAGAAGGATAGCAGAACTAGAGGACATGAGGTAAAATTAGTAAATGATCAATGTAGATTGGACATCAGGAAGCACTCGTTCTCACAGAGGACAACAAATGAATGGAACAAATTGTCTACAGATTGTGTAACTGCTAGCAGCGTGAATATGTTTAAAAACAAGGTTGACACATATCTCAGGAGGGCGGGTTATAAGTAAATGAACATTGTTGGACTCTCGATAAGCCAATGGCTTCCTTGTCCACTTGCCATCTGGGCCTTTGGCTTGGATGGCAAATCTTGTTAAATCTTGTTAAACTTGATTGTTGCCATATATACAGGTTCAGTCGTTAAGATATCCATGCACAGGTTGTATGGGAAACATCACACAACGTAAGATTGATTGGTTGAGTTCCTCCGACAGAAATAGTCCGGATACATCTTAATGTCACAATCAGTGCCCCAGTGTCCGCGTCATCTCGTCCGGTCAGTACCCATCTCTCTGTCCGACCGAAACCTGACGCCCGTCTCTGAGGTCTGAGCGCAACACGTCAAGTAGGTTGGTGGTGCGCCTAGTACTACCTACCAACTCGGCCCCTGTATCGACTTGACACAACAACCGCAATTACACTGTCGCGGGGGAGGGGGGAGGGGGGGGGGGCATCGCAACACATGACAGAACATTTCCTACGCCTCCATGTAAGAAGCAAATCATTAGACACAACGTCTAACAATGTGTCTAGCGTAGACTATACAGTGCCTATATTTGCGGTGTAACAACACATTGAACTATCGATGCATCGCAATAGTCGATTTGACGATACAATACTATTGATAGTAAATCGAACTATCAATGGTTATCATCAATAGTACATAATACATTGTACTATTGATAGTAACGATAGTTGGCAAAACAATTCAGCAGGACTATACTTGTGTCACTGTAATAATAAAAGTTAATATACTTCCAAGCCAAGATCACGTGGTAGCGCCCAGTGACTGTTTTCTTGGTTATTTACTATAATTATATCGTGACGCTATCGCAATCCTATCGCGTTAGTTATGAAACTATCGCGATACTACTGCAATAGTTATACAGCTATCGCGATATTATCGCAATAGAAGAACTATTCTCGATAGGCGTACCAGAAAGGAAGAAGACTATGCAAAATACAAAGAGGCACTTAATGCAGCTACAACTGAAATCAGACAATCTAAAAGAAGCTATGAGCAAAAACTGGCATGTAACATAAAAAATGACAGCAAGAGTTTTTATGCATATGTCAGGAGTAAACAAAACGTACAAGACAAGGTTGGACCTCTAGAAGACAGTGCTGGAAATATAATATCACAGGGGTTTTTAATGGCGGAAGACCTAAATGGTTACTTCAGTTCAGTGTTTACCAAGGAAGATATTAGTTCATTACCAGTTGCTGATGCTAAATTTCAGGGGGCTAAATCTGAATATTTAGGACCGTTAGTTGTAACTCCAGAATTGGTAGCTAAGAAAATAAGGGCAATGAAGGATAACAAATCACCGGGAGTGGATGGGATTCCTCCAAAATTACTAATGGAAACAGTAGATCAAATCAGTATACCACTTGCAAGAGTATTCAACTTGTCATTAAAAGAGGGAGTTGTTCCGTTTGAATGGAAAGAAGCAAACATCATACCATTATTTAAAAAGGGTTCGAGAAATAAGTCAGAGAATTACAGACCAGTGAGTTTAACGTCAGTGATTTGTAAATTATTAGAAAGGTTAATTAAAGACCATATGGTGGACTTCCTCGTTAAGCATAAATTATTAAATTCATCTCAACATGGATTCCTTAAAGCAAGGTCATGCTTAACAAATATGTTATGTTTTTTGGAAGAAATCACTAAGTGGATAGACGTGGGATCGCCAGTAGATATTATCTACTTAGATTTTCAGAAAGCTTTTGACAAAGTGCCACATCAAAGATTGCTACTTAAATTAAAAGCCCATGGTATCGGGGATAGCATAACTGACTGGATAGAACAATGGCTGACTGACAGAAGACAACGAGTTGTAGTAGATGGAGAAGTTTCAAATTGGAAATCGGTTTTGAGTGGGGTACCTCAAGGGTCAGTACTAGGACCTATATTATTCTTAATTTATATCAATGACTTGGACGACAGTATAACAAGTAACGTACTGAAATTTGCGGATGACACAAAACTGTTTAGAAAGGTTAATACTGATGGTGATAAACAACATTTACAAAACGATCTAGACAGATTAGTGAAATGGTCTGAGAAATGGCAGATGCTGTTCAATTTTGGGAAATGTAAATGCCTACATACAGGACATGGGAACTTGAATGTAAACTATAAAATGGGAGATACTGTTCTGGGTACTACTGTAAAAGAAAAGGACTTAGGAGTTACAATAAGCGCTGATATGAAAGTTTCAGAGCAGTGTGGTATTGCAGCTTCAAAGGGTAATCAAATTCTTGGATTGATTAGAAGAAACATAACATACAAGGGAAAAAAGTTAATTATACCTCTTTATAAAGCAATAGTTAGACCTCATTTAGAATACTGTATACAAGCATGGAGACCATATCGTAAGAAGGATATAGATACGCTTGAACGCATACAAAGGAGAGCAACTAAAATGATTCCAGAACTGAGAGACCTTAGTTATGAAGAACGCCTGAAAGAATGTGGTTTAACAACTCTAGAGACAAGGAGGTTAAGAGGAGATCAGATTGAAGTTTTTAAGATATTGAATGGGTATGAAATTATTGATAGAAATATGTTTTTCTCACTCAAGAAGGATAGCAGAACTAGAGGACATGAGGTAAAATTAGTAAAGGATCAATGTAGATTGGACATCAGGAAGCACTCGTTCTCACAGAGGACAATAAATGAATGGAACAAATTGTCTACAGATTGTGTAACTGCTAGCAGCGTGAATATGTTTAAAAACAAGGTTGACACATATATCAGGAGGGCGGGTTATAAGTAGGTGAACATTGTTGGACTCTCGATAAGCCAATGGCTTCCTTGTCCACTTGCCATCTGGGCCTTTGGCTTGGATGGCAAATCTTGTTAAATCTTGTTAAATGATAGTCAACTATCGTTGACCTGGCTGTCGTAACGTTCATGCAGGTGGCGGTGACAACGACAGCGACTGCGATGCCGACGGAGGCGCCTGTCTCCCCCTGTGTGGCCGGCACCAACTGGCAGTTGACGGTGTCCAACACCCAGTTCCGTGAAGTCTCCGTCACGTGTCACGCCATCTGTAAGTCGGCCACAGTCTTGGACCTGTTCACCGAGACTTGGGAAATGGCCGCCAGCACACGTGAGTTTGTTTCGCTTTCACCTTTACATCGTTAGCGAAAGTTTTGATAAGTCAAACATGTGTGTAACATTGTGAGTATCATTGACCCACCTGACCCAATACGGGGGTCCCCCCAATACGTCATTCGCCAATGGGAACAAACAACATATTGGAAAGTAATCCAACTGCGTGCGTGCGTGCGTGCGTGCGTGCGTGTGTGCGTGTGTGTTTGCGTGTTAGGAGGAGGGTGATGCTCCTAACAGAAATAAAATAGTGGCCGGTCATAACCCCCAGTACGTGACACATATGTTTACTACCAGGGACACACCACACGGTCATGGCCCCCAGTACGTGACACATATGTTTGATACTAGGGACACACCACACGGTCATGGCCCCCAGTACGTGACACATGTTTACTACCAGGGACACACCACACAGTCATGGCCCTCAGTACATGACACATATGTTTACTACCAGGGACACACCACACGGTCATGGCCCTCAGTACGTGACACATATGTTTGATACTAGGGACACACCACACGGTCATGGCCCCCAGTACGTGACACATATGTTTGGTACCAGGGACACACCACACGGTCATGGCCCCCAGTACGTGACACATGTTTGGTACCAGTGATACACCACACGGTCATGGCCCCCAGTACGTGACACATGTTTGGTACCAGGGATACACCACATGGTCATGGCCCCCAGTACATGACACATGTTTGATACTAGGGACACACCACACAGTCATGGCCCCCAGTACGTGACACATATGTTTGGTACTAGGGACATATCACACGGTCATGGCCCCGAGTACATGACATAAATGTATGCCACCAGGGACACACCACACGGTCATGGCCTCGAGTACATGACATAAATGTATGCCACCAGGGACACACCACACAGTCATGGCCCCCAGTACATGACATAAATGTATGCCACCAGGGACACACCACACAGTCATGGCCCCCAGTACGTGACACATGTTTGATACTAGGGACACACCACACAGTCATGGCCCCCAGTACGTGACACATATGTTTGATACTAGGGACATACCACACGGTCATGGCCCCCAGTACATGACATAAATGTATGCCACCAGGGACACACCACACAGTCATGGCCCCCAGTACGTGACACATATGTTTGATACTAGGGACACACCACACAGCCATGGCCCCCAGTACGTGACACATATGTTTGATACTAGGGACACACCACACAGCCATGACCCCCAGTACGTGACACATATGTTTGATACTAGGGACATACCACACGGTCATGGCCCCGAGTACATGACATAAATGTATGCCACCAGGGACACACCACATGGACTAAGATCTTGTGATGCACTTACACTAAATGTGCCAAGGACGAAGTAAAAGACACTGGGAGATCGTGCTTTCAAAGTCTCTGCACCAAAATTGTGGAATGTGCTACCTAAAGACTTACGAAGTGTTAACAATGTAAAAGTTTTTATGAGCAAACTAAAGACTCACTATTTTAACTTAACATACGATTAGTTATTATATATATATATACATATATTTTCATTATTTTTAATTGTTTTATCATCATACTCTATTTACATGTTATCTTTTTATATTTGTATATAGCACCATATGACACATTTGTCTGGAATTTGTTTTTATTCTATCATCATAATTGTTTGTGTAATATTTCTATTTTTATTATTTATAGCATCTTATGATACAATTGTGTAGATTTTATATAATGTGTATATTTTTATCCTACCACCATAATTGTTTTATGTAATAGTATTATTTTATTATTATTATTAACGAATATCGTTGTATTGATTTGGTGCTAAAGAAATGAATAAACATTAAACATTTTGTTTTAGATGAAGGTCCGTTTTAAGCATTATGTAGTCACGTTTTATAGAAAATGTGTAATTGTTTAAAAAATTGGAAAATTATTTGAAATAGACGGAGAAGCGGGAAGTGCAGGTACACATTCGGTACGCCTGGTGGGTTGTTATGCCTGATGGGTTGCCATGTACACATTCGGTACGCCTGATGGGTTGTTGTGCCTGATGGGTTGTTATGCCTGATGGGTTGCCACGTACACATTTGGTATGCCTGATGGGTTGCTACGTACACATTCGGTATGCCTGATGGGTTGCCATGTACACATTCGGTATGCCTGATGGGTTGCTACGTACACATTCGGTATGCCTGATGGGTTGCCATGTACACATTCGGTATGCCTTATGGGTTGCCATGTACACATTCGGTATGCCTGATGGGTTGTTGTGCCTGATGGGTTGTTATGCCTGATGGGTTGCCACGTACACATTTGGTATGCCTGATGGGTTGCTACGTACACATTCGGTATGCCTGATGGGTTGCCATGTACACATTCGGTATGCCTGATGGGTTGCTACGTACACATTCGGTATGCCTGATGGGTTGCCATGTACACATTCGGTATGCCTTATGGGTTGCCATGTACACATTCGGTACGCCTGATGGGTTGTTGTGCCTGATGGGTTGCCACGTACACATTTGGTATGCCTGATGGGTTGCTACGTACACATTCGGTATGCCTGATGGGTTGCCATGTACACATTCGGTATGCCTGATGGGTTGCTACGTACACATTCGGTATGCCTGATGGGTTGCCATGTACACATTCGGTATGCCTTATGGGTTGCCATGTACACATTCGGTATGCCTGATGGGTTGCCATGTACACATTCGTTATGGCTGGTGGGTTGCCACGTACACATTCGGCATGCCTGATATGTTGCCATGTACACATTCGTTATGGCTGGTGGGTTGCCATGTACACATTCGGCATGCCTGATATGTTGCCATGTACACATTCAGTATGCCTGATGGAATATGTCCCTCCAGGGGTTGACAGTTATGCATTTCAAAGGTTATAACTAATTGGTTGACTTAATACAATTACGTCGCTTGACTGCTTCGTAGGCTGCTGCACGACCGCCGACGGCTCGTGCAACACGAAAAACGCCTGGCCTTGCTGCGACGCACACGACCAATGCGACAATCTGTGCGACTGTCAACCGAAGTACCAGTGCATGTGTCGCAAGGCCTTTAGAGCGCTACTCTGCGTCCGCAACAACGCCACGAGAGATTTCGTCAACAAAAAATACCTGCCATAGGTCACTTGACGGACACGCATACATACATTGACATATATTATATCTTAGCATATATGTGTGTCGCCAGCCTGAAGTGACATCATTGTTGCAACTGGGCAAGTCATTTGGACAAGTACAGTGGGATGTGTTTGGGAAACCATCATAGTCATGATGGAGAGGCGTGTCACAAGTATATCCACAGGAAACATCAGTTGTGTTACTGTAGAATGCATCAACTGGTTACAATAGTACAAGTATATCCACAGGAAACATCAGTTGTGCTACTGTAGACTGCATCAACTGGTTACAATAGTACAAGTATATCCACAGGAAGCATCAGTTGTGCTACTGTAGACTGCATCAACTGGTTACAATAGTACAAGTATATCCACAGGAAGCATCAGTTGTGCTACTGTAGACTGCATCAACTGGTTACAATAGTACAAGTATATCCACAGGAAACATCAGTTGTGTTACTGTAGAATGCATCAACTGGTTACAATAATAAAAGTAGAAAAAGTAAAGATGCTCTTGAAATTTTACCACTTGCCTAATTATCAATCACAGGGATAAATTGTGCAAAAAACATGATTTGATGAAAAAGAAATACTGATGCTGTCTGTGCATCACGATCTAATCAAGTGGATAGACGCTCATGTGGTGGGGCAGCTCTGAGGCCAAGAAAAAAAAATTCGGGTTATAAATTATCTATAATCCAACATCAGACCTAAAATGATGCATTTTTATTTTTGCTATTTAACTCCTTTTTAGTAGTCTAATCTCAACATATCTAATCTCAACATATAGGTACATCGATATAATCTCAACATATAGGTACATCGATATAATCTCAACATATAGGTACATCGATATAATCTCAACATATAGGTACATCGATATAATCTCAACATATAGGTACATCGATATAATCTCAACATATAGGTACATCGATATAATCTCAACAGATAGGTACATCGATATAGTCTCAACATATAGGTACATCGATATAATCTCAACATATAGGTACATCTATATAATCTCAACATAGGTACATCGATATAATCTCAACATATAGGTACATTGATATAATCTCAACATATAGGTACATCGATATAATCTCAACATATAGGTACATCGATATAATCTCAACAGATAGGTACATCGATATAAATGTAATGTGCTGTCCTATTGTATTAACAATTGATGACATCAGTGACACATGTGTAGGCCTACGTCGACGTTCCCTCCCTCAAAAACATGCATGGAAACTGTTTACATAAAACAAATGCATCAGACCAGGTAAAGAACACGCTACCATTACTATAATTGTTCCTTTTTGCTTATTGAACACACGTCAGCGTCAACAAGTTTAATTCTAACAATACAAGAAACAAGTAATCCGTTGAGCATTTTTTTGTAACGATGTAATCACTGCGATGGTAGCACTCAATATAAGGTTAACAAAAATATGCAAAACTACGACAATACTTTTTTAAATATACCTCACAGAAAACTTGTACTTTGAAAAGAGACATGTATAAATTAAATTCTGCCCACTTTTTACAACTTGACCAGGTGTAACTGTTTCGTTCTCTCTGGCCTTGGCCATATAATTCGGACTAAGTTGTTTAGTAGCTAGCTGTAGTCGTGGTATATAACTGTAGTAGCTAGCTGTAGTCGTGGTATATAACTGTAGTAGCTAGCTGTAGTCGTGGTATATAACTGTATTAGCTAGCTGTAGTCGTGGTATATAACTGCGGGTGTATTCTTCGGTATTATAGCTGCCGTAGTTAACCATATCATCATAAACCAGGCCCGTCCCCATGCGGGGTTTGTCGAGACCAGTTTCCCGGTGTCTGAACCGTTGAGAGCGGCTCTCCGGTGGCCCTAACGTCAAGAGCGGTCCCCAGTGACCCTAACATTGAGAGCGGCTCCCAGGTGGCCCTAACGTCGAGAGCGATCCCCGGTGGCCCTAATGTTGAGAGCAGCTCAAGGTGCCCCTAGCATCGAGAGAGGCTTCCTGTTGGTTGGACAGTTGAGACCGGCTCTTTGGTTAACTGAACTGTCGAGAGCGGTTCCTCTGTGGCCCTACTGTCTTGTGCGTGCCCCACATGATGAATACAGTGTGCAAGATGGACTGGTCTTCAAAGGTAACTGGATAGTCAGTTCACTGAACAAGGTAACCGGGTAGTCAGTTCACTAAACAGTGAGATGTCCTCATTTCACAGTCAAATGGGATGGCTGAGTCCGCAGTGAAAATGCTAAGAGACTGCTAAGAACGGCTGCTGAGTCAAGCTGTGATCCTTACCTGACCCTTCTTGACTATCGCAATACGTCGATATAGGACGTAGGAACCAGTCTAACACAGTGTAGTCATGAGAGAAGGACCAGTACACTTCTTCCAATTAGTGCAAAATTGCTAGCAACACAAAGGTTTGACACCGAATCAGCAGAACTGAGGAAAAGGTTGAATGACCAAAAGAGTGCCCACTACTACAACATCTACAACATGGGGGCAACCTCTAGTTGAAGGAGATGAAGGGCACATGAAGCCCACTGTCCTGGAGAAAAGCAGCTGGGACAAAGGTATTATTAGCTGGAGGGTTGATGAACGATCATATGAGATCCAGACTGGATCAGGTATGCTGAGACGTAACAGAAGAGTCATGAACATACACTCGGTGCTCACTGATGATGAGACGTCTGCACAAAGTGTGGGACTGCAACAAATTGCAACTGTGCTCTCTGATGATGAGACATCTGCACAAAGTGGGACACTCCGCAGACAGCTGTTACCAGTGACGCAACAGTGTACGAACCACTGTGAGAGGAGACTGAGACAACAGTGTACGAACCACTGAGAGAGGAGACTGAGACAACAGTGTACGAACCACTGAGAGAGGAGACTGAGACAACAGTGTACGAACCACTGAGACAGGAGACTGAGACAACAGTGTACGAACCACTGAGAGAGGAGACTGAGACAACAGTGTACGAACCACTGAGACAGGATAAGGGACAATTGTCAGCGAAGTACAAAGACTTTGAAATTAAGAAGTAGACAGTAATATCAAAGTATCAGAATTGGAATGTGTTTATTCGACAGAGGCAAGTACATAAAATGAGATACAGTATACTGCGATTGAATGCAAAATGCACAAATTAAAAAAGATTAATTGTACAAATATGTCTGTCTGTCCGGGAGACTCTCACTAAGATCAACAATTGATCACTAACGTGAGAGCCACTCTTGTAATTGTAACACAGAATTGTAAGAAGGATTAAATATAGAACAATGTATGTAATTATGTAAGCAAACACTTAGTCTAAATGTAAGACTAACCTAACGGACATTGTAATAGCAACCAATAATATTATATAATTACAATAAGTAAAATAACATCAAAAAGAAATCAGTTTACTAAGTTATTGAGTCTTCAAACATGTTCACAACAATTAATGTTCATGAAGGTGACATATATAACAATTGGGGATATTACAAATGGAGATTCACCTAGAAAGAAGGAATAATTACATGGGCAGTGGTAAACCTGGGTTATTTCCTGGCTCGTTCAACGTGTACATGATTTCGATTTCTCATATGATAAGACTGAAAATCTGCAATTTTTGCAATGCCTAAGCATGAAAAATAATCTGGTAAATTACCATTTATGTGATAAAATGTCAGTTGTCATAACCTGAGAATGTTGGCAACCATTGTGGAAGAAAGGTTGTGTATATACATTATATCAACCATTCGTCACTACTCTTGTTGGTCTTTTCGAGTTTTGAAATCCTATCAAGATTAGTCCAAGAAACTAAAAAAAATTACGTGTAGGTGTGTGTTTTGTACGTTTACTAAAACAATGACGTACAAAATGTTTTGTTCAACTTTGAACGCATCATTTAAAGGGGATGACGTTTCACACTAACTTTATTTAATTAACAAATTAAGGTGTAATAACAAAGACTACTTTGCTTGACACTGAAAGCCACAAAAACAAATATAATCATTAATAATGGTATGTTTTTACAGAAATCTAATGAGATACACCCCACCATTCCATACACCCCACCATTCCACACAACTCACCATTCCACACACCCCACCCTCAACGCAACTATAAAACAAATGAATATAACAAAACATAAAGTTCAGAGGTCGCCGTCAAACCATTAGTCTTATAACACAAAATACATTTTCATGTTATTTCACCCCTCTACCCCACTCTACTGCTTTGGACACTATTTAAAATAGCTCTCTTTTCCCCACCTAGTATCGCGGTTACCTGACGATTCATGACATGTGGAAAACGTTTGACATATCTTTGAAAGAAGTCATTTTGGTGTATTATGGTGACAAGAAATAGTGTCTGCATGCCTAATTTGCCTGTTGGTGGTGAACAGTTTGCAGCAACAATGTTGCATTTACATCATAACAACTGTTAAGCTACTGTATATAACATTTCAGCACAAATATGTTATTTTTATGAAAGCAAAATTATAAAAAATATACCTATTGTTTTTTTTTGCAAATGAAGAAGAACATCAACATGAAATACATACATATAACATCAACATGAAATACATACATATAACATTAACATGAAATATATACATATAACATCAACATGAAATATATACATATAACATCAACATGAAATACATACATATAACATTAACATGAAATACATACATATAACATCAACATGAAATACATACACATAACATCAACATGAAATACATACATATAACATTAACATGAAATACATACATATAACATTAACATGAAATACATACATATAACATTAACATGAAATACATACATATAACATCAACATGAAATACATACATATAACATCAACATGAAATACATACATATAACATCAACATGAAATACATACATATAACATCAACATGAAATACATACACATAACATTAACATGAAATACATACATATAACATCAACATGAAATACATACATATAACATCAACATGAAATACATACATATAACATCAACATGAAATACATACATATAACATCAACATGAAATACATACATATAACATCAACATGAAATACATACATATAACATTAACATGAAATACATACATATAACATTAACATGAAATACATACATATAACATTCAGATTGTTACAAATGTAGATGTATAACATGAGCACTGCTGAAATGTCATTTTGTTATTGTGGTGATCATGTGATGTCATTTCTTTATACTGGTATACACATTAGTAGGTCCCATAGTTCTTTGCCAATCTGTCCATCAACACTGTGGTGTCATCACACGGTCTTTGATGACGCTTCACGTTCATCCTCACCACCCGGCGTCTCTGATTCTGATTCGTTGTCGGCGCAGAGCTTCATCTGTAGCTCTGGCTGCGGCTACTCTTACATGTTACATGTCTGCAGCTGTTGTTGCTGGCACTGCTGCTGCAGCTGTTGTTGCTGGCACCGGTGCTGCAGCTGTTGATGCTGGCACTGCTGCTGCAGCTGTTGATGCTGGCACTGCTGCTGCAGCTGTTGTTGCTGGCACTGCTGCTGCAGCTGTTGATGCTGGCACTGCTGCTGCAGCTGTTCTTGCTGGCACTGTTGCTGCAGCTTTTGTTGTGGCACTGCTGCTGCAGCTGTTGATGCTGGCACTGCTGCTGCAGCTGTTCTTGCTGGCACTGTTGCTGCAGCTTTTGTTGTAGCACTGCTGCTGCAGCTGTTGATGCTGGCACTGCTGCTGCAGCTGGGTTTGCTGCCACTGCTGCTGCAGCTGTTGATGCTGGCACTGCTGCTGCAGCTGTTTTTGCTGGCACTGCTGCTGCAGCTGTTGTTGCTGGCACTGCTGCTGCAGCTGTTGATGCTGGCACTGCTGCTGCAGCTGTTGTTGCTGGCACTGCTGCTGCAGCTGTTGATGCTGGCACTGCTGCTGCAGCTGTTGATGCTGGCACTGCTGCTGCAGCTGTTGTTGCTGGCATTGCTGCTGCAGCTGTTGATGCTGGCACTGCTGCTGCAGCTGTTGTTGCTGGCACTGCTGCTGCAGCTGTTGTTGCTGGCACTGCTGATGCAGCTGTTGATGCTGGCACTGGTGCTGCAGCTGTTGCTGCTGGCACTGCTGCTGCAGCTGTTGATGCTGGCACTGCTGCTGCAGCTGTTGTTGCTGGCACTGCTGCTGCAGCTGTTGATGACGGCACTGCTGCTGCAGCTGTTGTTGCTGGCACTGCTTTGCAGCTTTTGATGCAGGCACTGCTGCTGCAGCTGTTGTTGCCGGCACCTCTGCTGTAGCTGTTGTTGCCGGCACTGCTGCTGCAGCTGTTGTTGCCGGCACTGCTGCTGCAGCTGTTGATGCTGGCACTGCTGCTGCAACTGTTATTGCTGGCACTGCTCTTTGGAGTCGGAGTTCCAGTCTGTGATGCTCCTTTTCCTTGCGAAGGAGGGTGGCGGTATCCTCGCGTGACATCTCGTGTACCCTGAGAAGATGAATGTCGAGACGACACAGCAGCTTGTTACAAATAGCGCACTTCCTCAGCCTGCGTTGTCGTCCCATCTTTGGTGGCAAACTTGCCGCAGACAGAGCGGCCGCAGCCGCTTTGTTCAAGTAATGAAACTTGTGCAGATGACTTGTCACACATTTTATCCTGCGGCCACACGCTGACACCGGACACAGTCTACGGCAGCTTTGCCAGCAAATGCTTCGGTGCTGTCCGTCGGGTGAACTTGTTGTTCCTGTAGGAAAATACAATAGTACTGTATACATATAATGTAAACACGTAAACACATAACACACACGCACAAACACACTTTTTCACCACTATTTGCTTGTCTGACTGAGCACACATACATGCTAGATTACATACATAATGTACACAGCTACACATACATGCTAGATTACATACATAATGTACACAGCTACACATACATGCTAGATTACATACATAATGTACACAGCTACACATACATGCTAGATTACATACATAATGTACACAGCTACACATACATGCTAGATTACATACATAATGTACACAGCTACACATACATGCTAGATTACATACATAATGTACACAGCTACACCTACATACTAGGTTACATACATAATGTACACAGCTACACATACATACTAGGTTACATACATAATGTACACAGCTATACATACATACTAGGTTACATACATAATGTACACAGCCACACATACATACTAGGTTACATACATAATGTACACAGCTACACATACATACTAGGTTACATACATAATGTACACAGCTACACCTACATACTAGGTTACATACATAATGTACACAGCTACACCTACATACTAGGTTACATACATAATGTACACAGCTACACATACATACTAGGTTACATACATAATGTACACAGCCACACATACATACTAGGTTACATACATAATGTACACAGCTACACATACATACTAGGTTACATACATAATGTACACAGCTACACCTACATACTAGGTTACATACATAATGTACACAGCCACACATACATACTAGGTTACATACATAATGTACACAGCTATACATACATACATACTAGGTTACATACATAATGTACACAGCTACACCTACATGCTAGATTACATACATAATGTACACAGCTACACCTACATACTAGGTTACATACATAATGTACACAGCTACACATACATACTAGGTTACATACATAATGTACACAGCTATACATACATACTAGGTTACATACATAATGTACACAGCCACACATACATAATGTACACAGCTATACATACATACATACTAGGTTACATACATAATGTACACAGCTACACCTACATACTAGGTTACATACATAATGTACACAGCTACACATACATGCTAGATTACATACATAATGTACACAGCTACACATACATGCTAGATTACATACATAATGTACACAGCTACACATACATGCTAGATTACATACATAATGTACACAGCTACACCTACATACTAGGTTACATACATAATGTACACAGCTACACATACATACTAGGTTACATACATAATGTACACAGCCACACATACATACTAGGTTACATACATAATGTACACAGCTACACATACATACTAGGTTACATACATAATGTACACAGCTACACCTACATACTAGGTTACATACATAATGTACACAGCTACACCTACATACTAGGTTACATACATAATGTACACAGCTACACATACATACTAGGTTACATACATAATGTACACAGCCACACATACATACTAGGTTACATACATAATGTACACAGCTACACATACATACTAGGTTACATACATAATGTACACAGCTACACCTACATACTAGGTTACATACATAATGTACACAGCCACACATACATACTAGGTTACATACATAATGTACACAGCTATACATACATACATACTAGGTTACATACATAATGTACACAGCTACACCTACATGCTAGATTACATACATAATGTACACAGCTACACCTACATACTAGGTTACATACATAATGTACACAGCTACACATACATACTAGGTTACATACATAATGTACACAGCTATACATACATACTAGGTTACATACATAATGTACACAGCCACACATACATACTAGGTTACATACATAATGTACACAGCTATACATACATACATACTAGGTTACATACATAATGTACACAGCTACACCTACATACTAGGTTACATACATAATGTACACAGCTACACATACATACTAGGTTACATACATAATGTACACAGCCACACATACATGCTAGATTACATACATAATGTACACAGCCACACATACATACTAGGTTACACACATAATGTACACAGCCACACATACATGCTAGATTACATACATAATGTACACAGCTACACCTACATACTAGGTTACATACATAATGTACACAGCTACACATACATACTAGGTTACATACATAATGTACACAGCTATACATACATACTAGGTTACATACATAATGTACACAGCCACACATACATACTAGGTTACATACATAATGTACACAGCTATACATACATACATACTAGGTTACATACATAATGTACACAGCTACACCTACATACTAGGTTACATACATAATGTACACAGCTACACATACATACTAGGTTACATACATAATGTACACAGCTATACATACATACTAGGTTACATACATAATGTACACAGCCACACATACATACTAGGTTACATACATAATATACACAGCTACACATACATACAAGGTTACATACATAATGTACACAGCTATACATACATACTAGGTTACATACATAATGTACACAGCTACACATACATACTAGGTTACACACATAATGTACACAGCCACACATACATACTAGGTTACATAAATAATGTACACAGCTATACATACATACTAGGTTACATACATAATGTACACAGCCACACATACATACTAGGTTACACACATAATGTACACAGCCACACATACATACTAGGTTACATGCATAATGTACACAGCTACACATACATACTAGGTTACATACATAATGTACACAGCCACACATACATACTAGGTTACATACATAATGTACACAGCCACACATACATACTAGGTTACATAAATAATGTACACAGCTATACATACATACTAGGTTACATACATAATGTACACAGCTACACATACATACTAGGTTACATACATAATGTACACAGCTACACATACATACTAGGTTACATACATAATGTACACAGCCACACATACACGCTAGGTTACATAAATAATGTACACAGCTATACATACATACTAGGTTACATACAAAATGTACACAGCTACACATACATACTAGGTTACATACATAATGTACACAGCCACACATACATACTAGGTTACATACATAATGTACACAGCTACACATACATACTAGGATACATACATAATGTACACAGCTATACATACATACATACTAGGTTACATACATAATGTACACAGCTAGACATACATACTAGGTTACATACATAATGTACACAGCTACACATACATACTAGGTTACATACATAATGTACACAGCTACACATACATACTAGGTTACACACATAATGTACACAGCCACACATACATACTAGGTTACATAAATAATGTACACAGATATACATACATACTAGGTTACATACATAATGTACACAGCCACACATACATACTAGGTTACACACATAATGTACACAGCCACACATACATACTAGGTTACATACATAATGTACACAGCTACACATACATACTAGGTTACATACATAATGTACACAGCCACACATACATACTAGGTTACATACATAATGTACACAGCCACACATACATACTAGGTTACATAAATAATGTACACAGCTATACATACATACTAGGTTACATACATAATGTACACAGCTACACATACATACTAGGTTACATACATAATGTACACAGCTACACATACATACTAGGTTACATACATAATGTACACAGCCACACATACACGCTAGGTTACATAAATAATGTACACAGCTATACATACATACTAGGTTACATACATAATGTACACAGCTACACATACATACTAGGTTACATACATAATGTACACAGCCACACATACATACTAGGTTACATACATAATGTACACAGCTACACATACATACTAGGTTACATACATAATGTACACAGCTATACATACATACATACTAGGTTACATACATAATGTACACAGCTACACATACATACTAGGTTACACACATAATGTACAGAGCCACACACACATACTAGGTTACATACATAATGTACACAGCTACACATACATACTAGGTTACATACATAATGTACACAGCTATACATACATACTAGGTTACATACATAATGTACACAGCTACACATACATAGTAGGTTACATACATAATGTACACAGCTATACATACATACTAGGTTACATACATAATGTACACAGTTACACATACATACTAGGTTACATACATAATGTACACAGCTATACATACATACATACTAGGTTACATATATAATGTACACAGCTATACATACATACTAGGTTACATACATAATGTACACAGCTACACATACATACTAGGTTACACACATAATGTACACAGCCACACATACATTCTAGGTTACATACATAATGTACACAGCCACACATACATACTAGGTTACACACATAATGTACACAGCCACACATACATACTAGGTTACATACATAATGTACACAGCCACACATACATACTAGGTTACATACATAATGTACACAGCTACACATACATACTAGGTTACATACATAATGTACACAGCTATACATACATACATACTAGGTTACATACATAATGTACACAGCTATACATACATACTAGGTTACATACATAATGTACACAGCTACACATACATACTAGGTTACATACATAATGTACACAGCTACACACACATACTAGGTTACATACATAATGTACATAGCTATACATACTAGGTTACATACATAATATACACAGCTATACATACATGATGTACACAGCTACACATACATACTAGGTTACATACATAATGTACACAGCTATACATACATACATACTAGGTTACACACATAATGTACACAGCTATACATACATACTAGGTTACATACATAATGTACACAGCTACACATACATACTAGGTTACATACATAATGTACACAGCTATACATACATACATACTAGGTTACATACATAATGTACACTGCTATACATACATACTAGGTTACATACATAATGTACACAGCTACACATACATACTAGGTTACACACATAATGTACACAGCCACACATACATACTAGGTTACACACATAATGTACACAGCCACACATACATACTAGGTTACACACATAATGTACACAGCCACACATACATACTAGGTTACATACATAATGTACACAGCTACACATACATACTAGGTTACACACATAATGTACACAGCCACACATACATACTAGGTTACACACATAATGTACACAGCCACACATACATACTAGGTTACATACATAATGTACACAGCCACACATACATACTAGGTTACATACATAATGTAAACAGCCACACATACATACTAGGTTACATACATAATGTACACAGCTACACATACATACTAGGTTACACACATAATGTACACAGCCACACATACATACTAGGTTACACACATAATGTACACAGCCACACATACATACTAGGTTACACACATAATGTACACAGCCACACATACATACTAGGTTACATACATAATGTACACAGCTACACATACATACTAGGTTACACACATAATGTACACAGCCACACATACATACTAGGTTACACACATAATGTACACAGCCACACATACATACTAGGTTACATACATAATGTACACAGCCACACATACATACTAGGTTACATACATAATGTAAACAGCCACACATACATACTAGGTTACATACATAATGTACACAGCTACACACATGCGAGACTCACACCTGTGATACCCACTCCTGTGTGACTCACACCTGTGATCCCCACACCTGTGATACCGACTCCTGTGTGACTCACACCTGTGATCCCCACACCTGTGTTACACCTCATGTGGCACAAATGTGTGAATCCGTTTATGAATGTTAAGATTTCTGGAGTTTGGGAATTACTTCATTCCGGTGTGAATCCTTAGATTAGGTTTAACTATGGAGTGTGCAAGTTTCATCTAAGGTACATATAAGGTACATCTAAGGTACATATATGGTACATCTAAGGTACATTTATGGTACATCTAAGGTACATCTATGGTACATCTAACGTACATCTAAGGTACATCTAAGGTACACGTGTGTTGCTTCTCACCTGTGTTGATTTGTTCACGACCATTAGTGCAACAGGATTGTGTGATTTGCCTTGTGTACGCGATGGTAATGGATGGTTCCACTTTCTTATGAGTTACACCGACTTCCAAGACACTCTCGTCGTTGTGTTGTTCTTTCTGATCAATGTTCTCACTGGAATCCTTTGATGTTTCCACAGAACAATATGTGTGGTCCACTTCTAAGACCTGTTTCAACACAACTCCCTCACACAATACCCGCTCTCTTGTTTCTCCACTGTTGCTGTTACATTCATCAGACTGAACCTTCTCTGGTTTCCCTTCACTGTGTGGCTCACAGTAATATGTTGGTCTTCTGTCCATTCGGTGACACGTATTGTCAACCAACAGGAATCCTTCTTGTAAATGTATTTCTGCCAGGTGATGTTCAGACTTTATGCTTGACAGACCTTTGTGAAGATCAGAACAATGTTTTTGAAAACAGTGTGCCAGTACAAACCTGTTTTACTTACAATAAGCATCCTTGAAATTTCAACTGTGATTTTTCTAATGGACTCGCCAAGTTATGAGGTGTTCCATGGGAGAAAAGGCGGCCACTGCAGAGATTATGACTTGTTGCATGACCCAGTCAAGTTTTGGCAGTGGCAATGGCAATGATGGATACAACTTCATGATTTCAAAATCATGTCCCACAGCAGGTTTCACGAAGCGTTCAAACCATACGAAGGAACTAATCTGGACATTTGAGGTAGATCATGTATCTTGGAACAATCGTAGAAAACATGCATACATAGCATTGTGATCAATTGAACGAAACAAGTTACTACTGTTACAACGTTATTTAATGTATGTCAAATGTCCACATAAGTTCCTTCATAAGATCTCCACCCCTGGGGTATTTAAGAAAAATAAAAAAATATGTAATGTAATGTACGAACCATCCCCGAGCATGCCTACAAAATTTCACCTACAAGTGAAGCTGACAGAGATATGAGGGACACACAGACAGACAAACAGCCACAAACTACTTTATAGTACAGATGTGTGCAGACATAAATACGTTAATATCTGTAAAAGCACAATTACAGAACACAACGATTATGTTGTGTTCTACCATGGCCGCCAAACATTCTTGTCAGTAGGACCTGCAACGTTCTGCAGTCACAGTTCATGCATCAAAGGTACTGATTCACTCTAAGTGACTTTTTCATTAATATGACCAAAGAAAATTGTATTTTTACTTTCCCAAATTATAAAAAATATGTGCCTGTGTGCTGACAATTTTATCGAGTTAAAAAACATTTCCCATACTTTTCAAAAAGCCACCTTAAAACATATACTGCCAGTGAATTATATTGATGTGCAAAATGCAAATTTAACTTGTTTTTCGTCTAATGTGGCTAATAGTTACAATAAATGTTCATTAGTTACAATGATATAATATCAATATTTATAAAAGGCTATTAACAAATTATACAAAGATGTGTTTGTAAACAACAAACTTGATCGAACAATCTAAGCAAAATAGCAAACCCAAACTCACTGATACAGACCTGTACATACAAACCCAAACTCCCTGATACAGACCTGTACATACAAACCCAAACTCACTGATACAGACCTGTACATACAAACCCAAACTCACTGATACAGACCTGTACATACAAACCCAAACTCACTGATATAGACCTGTACATAGATACAGACCTGTACATAGATATGAGGTGCTTCTGAAGATTACTTAGCCTGGAATTTTTTGTCACATACTAGAGATGTTTCAAATTCTCCTTCATAAAATATACCTTGTAAGACTTGGGAGTCAACAGAACTCAGTTTCACCAGAGTGACTGAAGCAACACGTCCACAGGTTGGAGACTCAATGGCAGTCTGGCTGTTTGAAGATATTGTCTTTTGGCTGATGTCTGCTGGAGTGCATCCGGCGTCTTCTGGTGCTGCATATGAGGACTGCAGCTCATTCCGTGTGGAGATGTGTTGTTCTTTTTCAGGCTTCATTGCAGAAGAGGTGGCTCACTGAAAATACAACAATTATATAAATCATTAATTACCATGCCAAATGCCAGTCTGGATGATGTCTTTGCAATGATAGTATCCAGTAACTCATGTACAGCTGTATATGGAATTTATAAATATATTATATATATATGTATGTATGCATATATATACTTCCCCCGAACATTGAAGGTGTCCACGGCAATGTAAACACTGGGACAATGTGGAAGTACCACTATGAAAATATATTTAACAGTGTGGAAGACAGCTGTTGTGATAAAGTTCACTTTGATTGCGTTACTTACAACTCTGGAAAGACTATTGATGCAGGTGAACTGATGAATATTATTAATGAATTATCATGCAATAAGTCACCAGGTCTATATGGACTTACTGCAGAACATATCAAGTTTGCGGATTCACAACTCGTGGTACTATTATCTATTCTTATAATACTTTATTTTTATAATTATTCTTATTATTCTTGTGTCGTCTATTCTGGTGCATGGCTATATACCAAAATCAATCAGAGTCTGTTATTGTATCGGTTATCAAAGATAAGAATAGACGTGTAAACGAAAAGGGCAACTACAGGCCTCTCAAACATATGTTCCAAGATAATAGATGCTGTGTTATTCAACAGACTGGATGCGTACTTGCAAACTACGCCACATCAGTTTGGGTTTAAGTCCAAACATGGAATGGAGTTATGTGTGTTTGCATTTAAGGAATTACTAAGGTTTTACACTAAACATGGTTCAGCTGCACATGTCGCCTTTCTTGATGCTTCAAAAGCATTTGATCATTTGTAGTCTTGGTACAGCGATGGTTAATCATCTGATATACACAGACAGGGTTGAAAAAAATCATGATTTTTATAACAAAATCGGATTTTTTTTATTTAAATCAGATTTATTTTATTTTTTTGATTTATTAATTTTTTTTTAAATCTGGTATATAGATATTTATATAGATGTTTAAATTTGTAAACTCTTTCAAACATGTTCTATTCAAATCGATTTGGGTTCTTGTCTTAACAGAGGGTACATGATTTTTGCTTATATAAAGACATTAGACAATGTCCACAAGGCCTCACCCCCTGTAGTTGCATAATCTGTCTTGGAAAGGAAAGCATGTTGTGGGTCTGTGGCTGTAGCAGTGGTAATTATTGTTTGCTGAGAGGGTGGATTAGCACCTGTCCAGGGCTCTGTGTACTCTAAGGGTCTCTAACCAGAATACAAACTGGTACAGTATTAAACAACTGAGTCAACATACTGAATTGGTAACAACTAGCACAAGCTATAAGTGGACCTTAACTCAGGGCTCCTGTGTTGAAAAGATACTTCCTCTGGAAGACAACATTGTGTTTGCTTCACTACATTCAGAAAGGGAATAGCTCAAACATACACAATGTCATAAAATATTTTACTATCAGGCTATCTGGAGACATTACAGCTACACAAGTGTGCGCACTTTGTGTTTTGTATTAAAAAACATACAAAACTTTGTTGATCTCGATGCTTGTAAACAATTATTTGTGTTAAATTCATATAAACCAGCGATTAAAAAAACCGGAAGTAAAAAAAATCATAAATCAATGATTTTTTTGGAGTGATTTAAATCAATGATTTAAATCAAATGATTTAAATCAAACAACCCTGTACACAGATGATTCATTTCTGTTTGTTACTTCCAGCAAAAGGCTACAAACATTACTTGACATATGTTACACCTATGAATGTGAGCACAACATTCAATATAATGCTCGTAAATCCTTGGTCATCTACTTTGACTCTAGAAATGCAAATCTTGTTAGGGAAATGACCTTAGGAGGAAAGAAGTTAAACTTCGCCACCTCATATAAATATCTTGGACATGTCATTTGTAACGACTTATAGGATGAGGCCTACATTCAAGCCAAAGTGAGACTTATCGGATGAGGCTGACATTCAAGCCAAAGTGAGACTTATCGAATGAGGCTGACATTCAAGCCAAAGTGAGACTTATCGGATGAGGCTGACATTCCAGCCAAAGTGAGACTTATCAGATGAGGCTGACATTCAAGCCAAAGTGAGACTTATCGGATGAGGCTGACATTCAAGCCAAAGTGAGACTTATTGGATGAGGCTGACATTCAAGCCAAAGTGAGACTTATCGGATGAGGCTGACATTCCAGCCAAAGTGAGACTTATCGGATGAGGCCTACATTCAAGCCAAAGTGAGACTTATTGGATGAGGCTGACATTCCAGCCAAAGTGAGACTTATCGGATGAGGCTGACATTCAAGCCAAAGTGAGACTTATTGGATGAGGCTGACATTCAAGCCAAAGTGAGACTTATCGGATGAGGCTGACATTCAAACCAAAGTGAGACTTATTGGATGAGGCTGACATTCCAGCCAAAGTGAGACTTATTGGATGAGGCTGACATTCCAGCCAAAGTGAGACTTATCGGATGAGGTTGACATTCAAGCCAAAGTGAGACTTATCGGATGAGGCTGACATTCAAGCCAAAGTGAGACTTATCGGATGAGGCTGACATTCCAGCCAAAGTGAGACTTATCGGATGAGGCCTACATTCAAGCCAAAGTGAGACTTATTGGATGAGGCTGACATTCCAGCCAAAGTGAGACTTATCGGATGAGGCTGACATTCAAGCCAAAGTGAGACTTATTGGATGAGGCTGACATTCAAGCCAAAGTGAGACTTATCGGATGAGGCTGACATTCAAACCAAAGTGAGACTTATTGGATGAGGCTGACATTCCAGCCAAAGTGAGACTTATTGGATGAGGCTGACATTCCAGCCAAAGTGAGACTTATCGGATGAGGTTGACATTCAAGCCAAAGTGAGACTTATCGGATGAGGCTGACATTCAAGCCAAAGTGAGACTTATCGGATGAAGCTGACATTCAAGCCAAAGTGAGACTTATCGGATTGAGGCTGACATTCAAGCCAAAGTGAGACTTATCGGATGAGGCTGACACTCAAGCCAAAGTGAGACTTATCGGATGAGGCTGACACTCAAGCCAAAGTGAGACTTATCGGATGAAGCTGACATTCAAGCCAAAGTGAGACTTATCGGATGAGGCTGACACTCAAGCCAAAGTGAGACTTATCGGATGAGGCTGACATTCAAGCCAAAGTGAGACTTATCGGATGAGGCTGACATTCAAGCCAAAGTGAGACTTATCGGATGAGGCTGACACTCAAGCCAAAGTGAGACTTATCGGATGAGGCTGACACTCAAGCCAAAGTGAGACTTATCGGATGAAGCTGACATTCAAGCCAAAGTGAGACTTATCGGATGAGGCTGACATTCAAGCCAAAGTGAGACTTATCGGATGAGGCTGACATTCAAGCCAAAGTGAGACTTATCGGATGAGGCTGACATTCAAGCCAAAGTGAGACTTATCGGATGAGGCTGACATTCAAGCCAAAGTGAGACTTATCGGATGAGGCCGACACTCAAGCCAAAGTGAGACTTATCGGATGAGGCTGACACTCAAGCCAAAGTGAGACTTATCGGATGAAGCTGACATTCAAGCCAAAGTGAGACTTATCGGATGAGGCTGACATTCAAGCCAAAGTGAGACTTATCGGATGAGGCTGACATTCAAGCCAAAGTGAGACTTATCGGATGAAGCTGACATTCAAGCCAAAGTGAGACTTATCGGATGAGGCTGACATTCAAGTCAAAGTGAGACTTATCGGATGAGGCTGACATTCAAGCCAAAGTGAGACTTCTCTATGCTAAGAGTAACATGTTGTGTCAAAAAATTTCACTTTTGTTTTACTGCTATAAAATAAGCTATTTACTGCACATTTCAGTAATATTTACAAGTGCTTTATGGGTAAATTGTAGAAAAGCTAATTTTCAGCAATTTGTTGTTGCTTATGACAACTCTTAGAGGATATTGAACAGACTCCTATGAGATGTAACGCTAGCCACATGTTCACTATGGCTAATGTCAACTCATAGAGGATAGTGAACAGACTCCTATGAGATGTAACACTAGCCACATGTTCACTATGGCTAATGTCAACTCATAGAGGATACTGAACAGACTCCTATGAGATGTAACACTAGCCACATGTTCACTATGGCTAATGTCAACTCATAGAGGATACTGAACAGACTCCTATAAGATGTAACACTAGCCAAATGTTCACTATGGCTAATGTCAACTCATAGAGGATACTGAACAGACTCCTATGAGATGTAACGCTAGCCACATGTTCGCTACGGCTAATGTCAACTCATAGAGGATAGTGAACAGACTCCTATGAGATGTAACGCTAACCACATGTTCACTATGGCTAATGTCAACTCATAGAGGATATTGAACAGACTCCTATGAGATGTAACACTAGCCAAATGTTCACTATGGCTAATGTCAACTCATAGAGGATACTGAACAGACTCCTATGAGATGTAACGCTAGCCACATGTTCGCTACGGCTAATGTCAACTCATAGAGGATAGTGAACAGACTCCTATGAGATGTAACGCTAACCACATGTTCACTATGGCTAATGTCAACTCATAGAGGATATTGAACAGACTCCTATGAGATGTAACACTAGCCAAATGTTCACTATGGCTAATGTCAACTCATAGAGGATACTGAACAGACTCCTATGAGATGTAACGCTAGCCACATGTTCGCTACGGCTAATGTCAACTCATAGAGGATAGTGAACAGACTCCTATGAGATGTAACGCTAGCCACATGTTCACTATGGCTAATGTCAACTCATAGAGGATAGTGAACAGACTCCTATGAGATGTAACGCTATCCACATGTTCACTATGGCTAATGTCAACTCATAGAGGATAGTGAACAGACTCCTATGAGATGTAACGCTAGCCACATGTTCCCTATGGCTAATGTCAACTCATAGAGGATAGTGAACAGACTCCTATGAGATGTAACGCTATCCACATGTTCACTATGGCTAATGTCAACTCATAGAGGATAGTGAACAGACTCCTATGAGATGTAACGCTAACCACATGTTCACTATGGCTAATGTCAACTCTTAGAGGATATTGAACAGACTCCTATGAGATGTAACGCTAGCCACATGTTCACTATGGCTAATGTCAACTCATAGAGGATACTGAACAGACTCCTATGAGATGTAACGCTAGCCACATGTTCACTATGGCTAATGTCAACTCATAGAGGATATTGAACAGACTCCTATGAGATGTAACGCTAGCCACATGTTCACTACGGCTAATGTCTACTCTTAGAGGATAGTGAACAGACTCCTATGAGATGTAACGCTAACCACATGTTCACTATGGCTAATGTCAACTCATAGAGGATATTGAACAGACTCCTATGAGATGTAACGCTAGCCACATGTTCACTATGGCTAATGTCAACTCATAGAGGATACTGAACAGACTCCTATGAGATGTAACGCTAGCCACATGTTCACTATGGCTAATGTCAACTCATAGAGGATATTGAACAGACTCCTATGAGATGTAACGCTAGCCACATGTTCACTACGGCTAATGTCTACTCTTAGAGGATAGTGAACAGACTCCTATGAGATGTAACGCTAACCACATGTTCACTACTGCTAATGTCTACTCTTAGAGGATATTGAACAGACTCCTATGAGATGTAACGCTAGCCACATGTTCACTATGGCTAATGTCAACTCATAGAGGATAGTGAACAGACTCCTATGAGATGTAACGCTAGCCACATGTTCACTACGGCTAATGTCTACTCTTAGAGGATATTGAACAGACTCCTATGAGATGTAACGCTAGCCACATGTTCACTATGGCTAATGTCAACTCATAGAGGATATTGAACAGACTCCTATGAGATGTAACGCTAGCCACATGTTCACTACGGCTAATGTCTACTCTTAGAGGATATTGAACAGACTCCTATGAGATGTAACACTAGCCACATGTTCACTACAGCTAATGTCAACTCTTAGAGGATACTGAACAGACTCCTATGAGATGTAACGCTAGCCACATGTTCACTACGGCTAATGTCAACTCATAGAGGATACTGAACAGACTCCTATGAGATGTAACACTAGCCACATGTTCACTATGGCTAATGTCAACTCTTAGAGGATATTGAACAGACTCCTATGAGATGTAACGCTAGCCACATGTTCACTACGGCTAATGTCAACTCTTAGAGGATATTGAACAGACTCCTATGAGATGTAACGCTAGCCACATGTTCACTACAGCTAATGTCAACGCATGTAAATGTGTCAGCATAAAGGCTATATTTAGCTTAATGACTAGGATTGACAAGTCACTGAATCCCATTATACAGAACATTGCAATTAGCAACATGTACTGTACGTCGAAATTGCTGCATCAATGGATCTTAACTTTGTATAATTTTTAAATATGTTTTTAATCTATGTATTTATTATTTTATAAGGACATACTGATTGATTGTCTGAAATAAAAAACATATATATATATATACACATATATATATATATATATATATATATATATATATATATATATATATATATATATATATACAGACCTGTATATATATATATATATACACATATACATATATAAATAATAAGATCAATAATTTTTTTCTTCAGACAATACTGATTGTCTGAAATAAAAAACATTATTATTATATATATACATATATATATATATATATATAGGTATATATATATATAATAATAATGTTTTTTTAAATTATTGACCTTATATATATATATATGTATATATATATATACATATATATTTAAATGTTTTTTATTTCAAGCAATCAATTAGTATGTCCACATAAAAATAATAAATACATAGATTAAAAACAGTATATTTAAAAATTATACAAAGCTAAGATCAATTGATGCAGCAATTCTGATGTACAGTACATGTCACTAATTGCAATGTTTTGTATAATGGGATTCAGCAACTTGTCAATCCTAGTCATTAAGCTAACCATAGCCTTTCTGCTGACACATTTACATGAGTTGACATTAGCCGTATATATATATATATATATATACTGTTAAAATGCACTGTTGCTGCAAATACATAACTTGTTTAATTCGTATATTGTATTATTCTTTATTTTATACAATAATCACTGCGGTGTTGCCACATTTAGTTTTGTGGTTGTCACTGGAGTGTTTGTTTGTTATTGTACTTTTCTTTTGAAACTCTTTATCGCACGCACGCACGCACGCACGCACGCACGCACGCACGCACGCACGCACGCACGCACGCACATATTGGTGATTCCATTATTTTGGTACATTTTGACAATGGTCAATGCCAATAAAAATATCCTAAAATTAATTAAAATATTACTTTGTAATATAAAATTATGTACATTGTTTCTGGACAATAAAGTGGTGTAGATGATTGATGTCACGCAACATAATGTGACAGAATGGACATGTTCAGCCTTAAATCCATGGGATGTGACGGCGTGGACTGTGATGAAGTGGACAATCTGCATATTTTTTCCCAAAATGTTTCGTAATTTGCGAATCATCTATGCCACATTATCTCCCTTAAATATTAGTAGCTATGCTGGACCATTTTGAGATAATTAAGTTATTGCAAAGTGTTATACATCATTGGAAAGGTATGTTTTTAAGATATATCTTGATATCAGTTGTGTGGCTGATGTTAATTAGTTTTGATGTTAAAGCACTTTAAAGGCACCCCCATCAACATTTTCAAAACGCATTTATTTCTATTTTGATCGAAAAAGCGTACCTGTCCTAAAAAATAGACTAATATTAATTTTAATGTACTTTTTTGCATATACTGGAACTACTACATTTTGTCTACCTATTGGTCACCAACATACAACTGTAGCTTCATTATTTTGCCTGCAACAGAATTGTTGCAAAGAGTGAAAAATTTGACAAATTTGGCCACATTACACGGGACTGTTATAGAATTAAATACGATACACTATATGCATTGAATAATGACTTGTTCATATGCTATACACACATGTATGTTGTCTGTGCTGTTGTGTCTTTAATAGCTGTAACTGAAGTGGTTTTGGCCACATCGTCAGACAAGAAGGAAATTAAAGGGAAATATTGGAGAAAATGGTTGACGGTAAGACTAAGAGGCAGATGAAGACCAAGAGCCACACGGAGAGACAACTGCCAGGCATGGATGGAGAACATGAAGATCTGGTCAGAATGGCACAATGCAGATATGAGTAGTGGTCCGTGATAGCTGACCTTCTGAGAGGAGATGGCATCACATGTTGATGACGATAATAAAAACACAGTGTGTGAGGCATGTTTATGTGATGAAATACCTTTGAATATATACAATAGTTGTGAGCCTAAGTATTATATTACATTATATATACAGTATTTATTGAACACTATTATATAAGTAATATATAATGAAAATGATGTATTATTTACAATGTGCCTATATAAGTGATGCTAAGTAGGTCAACAACAAGTAAACAACTGCTGGAGACATATGATCATTTATATAACATTATTTACCATGCAACAAATTTTAGTTAGAAGATCTACTAGTAACATATTTGAGGTATTTTACGATTCACAAAAGGAAGGTATACATTGTTGAGTATAACCAAACAATTTATCTTCAGAATGTTGCCACCAGGTCATATATAGCAGCATAGATCATGGGACTGGGTTTATATAGATATGCATGTGCAATTAATCAATTAAACAAGCTAATTTGAAATGCACACTCTGACATGACAAAGTATTGGTTTGCAACATGCTCACTAGGTGGCGCCGTTTTCGATTTCAAGCATCCTGCTAGACTATGAAAATATATCAATAAAATGCAGAATTTACGTGTATTCATGTTTGTAACTCAAGGTTCACCATTCATCGGATGCTAAATATTAAAAATGAGTGCTATAAATCATTATTTATGTAGCAGAAATGTATCACTGCACGGGCAGCGCTATATGTAGTGGCCCAAAAATGCAATGCCAATGCAATGACTTGTTGACACCGTCGCACGCGGGGACATTTCTTTTAGGAGTAATGTACATTACTAGCCAAAGCTACCCAAGCCCAAATATTGTCTAGTAATGTTAATAAATAATCATTGAAAGAGATACAATGTTTTTTTCGTGAATCAGGGTGAATCCCGGATTTGCGAGAATCATGAAATATTCACGTTGAATAAAAAAATACTTTCACATAAAGAAATAAAATTCAATGTAAATCAGAGTAAAGTACTTTATTCAGCTTTACATGCATAGGCACACTTTTATTATAGGTGGTCTATGTCAGCTGCTATGGGCCGTAATAGGCACCCCCTGTAAATGGGCCTATATATATATATACGAGTTCCAGCATTGCTAATATTATTGCACGTTATTCCATAATTTGACGCTATAAAGTAATCTATATGATAACGTAATACAACATTCACATGCGTGTATTGAATCGCGTGACCGAGTGGCTACGCTTAGCTTTTCCCTATTAGTTATTACCTGCAAAAAGTAGGATTTTAATTATGCAAAATTCTGCACACAGTTCTCCCGCTGAACAACTTCCCGCCAGTATTGTGTGCTGCCATCTGTCGTAGGTATTTAAATTATAAGATGCGTCGTGCACCTTTTACATGGTAAAAACTAGAATTTAATACGTGACGGAAGGGGCTTATATATGTCCGGACATGCAGGTGAAAGAAAAGATTTTTTTTATAAATTGTGCATAATATCACAGAAACGTCCAATGTGGAAGATCTGTTCTATTGTCCCCTGTGGGTTTAGACCGGGGCTAGTCCGCCCCTTGGACACTCTAATAGATCTGGAGACAGTATAGTTATAGAGGTAGAGGATCAGTTTCGGCCTTAAACTGAACGCAAATATCTTGCCCACATTTGTGCTATCAACAAATGGCAAAACTGTTACAAAACAATATTCAAATCTGACTCTTAGCAGACCTACCCAAGCATGGGCGGACTTGCCCCGTGTCGGGGCAAGTCCGCCCAGGGGCCGGGGCAAGTTAACACAACACGTACTTTAAACGGCAAATACACAAAAACATTGCAGTTTTGTCTTATTTTTATGTTAAAAAAACGTCAAGTTTGTGACAGACATAAAACTTTAAATCCTCACAACTTTAAATCCTCACAACTTCTGTTTAATCTATGAAATGAACCAGGCAAACAAAAAACAATGTTTGGCACTGCATCGGAAAGAAAATTGTAAAATAAAAATCAGGTTTCGTGACATTCGTCACTTTTTTGACTAGAAAATAACTAAAAATGGACAATTGGAAGTCTTTATAATTAGTGGGTTTATGTTCACAAGTGATCCTGAACATTTGACATCACATATCCTAGGGGCGAACTTGCCCCGTGGCACACAGGCGGACAGAGACATATGTGGTGGGGCAGTGTTCAAAATGACTACTGCATGACTCTTGGGGGGTTCCTTAAAATATTGGTAATCTACCTGAAAAAATCTTTTAAAATGTTCTTTTCAGGCACTTTTTGTGAAAAGACTTGCTAGCTATCATAGCGACTTGTAGTTATTTTACCAACATATGTTGAATGCACTTGTAATTATAAGTCGCTCTGGATAAGAGCGTCTGCTAAATAACTAAATTGTTAATTTTGGTCTAAACCATAGTTACTGGAGTATTGTGCTTGCAAACACAGTGCTCTGTAATTCTGAGAAGTAAAATGCCAAGGTAAAATGTGCCTCAACTATAAACACTCATTACTGCAGACACCCAACATATGAACACACAGAACACAGATCACACACACACTTATCAATGATATGAGTGGAATGATTTAGGATGTTTTTTTTAACAGAGATTAACTGAATAACAACAGAGTGAGCTGAATGAATCGGCTAAACTACCAACAGAATGATGTCTAGTCCTGCGAAAACCGTCGTGTTCTAGCATAATATTGGGGAGAGGTGGTCTAATGGTTAGAACACCCGTCTGTCGATCAAAAGTACGGTGGTTCGATTCCACCTCCGCCGTTTCGAAGCTTAGGCAATTTCGTTCATCCCACTTTGCCCGAGTCTTTCGGAAGAGACACTAAAAGCCGTTGGTCCAAACTCCTGCGTTAGCTCAAGATATTGTGCTGTTTGGAGTATAACTACTTGAGACTTGAGTTTCCAGCACTCATTATAGAAAAGACCCGCAGAGTATATTATATATTTTCACACGCAGCGACAGGTGCAACAACGGAAGGGTAATTACATCAGCTAGTACAATGATTTGATTGAGCAAGAACTTTCCACACCAGCTGGGGCCGGTTTCATGTCGCCTACTTAGCGGCTAAGAAAGTTTACTTAGCACTAAGATGACTGTCTTATGAATTTACGCGTTTCATGTCATCTACTTAGACTACGCAGTGGGCGCAACACCCTACTTAGCCTGCGCCTCCTACCCCCGTGGCGTAAGTCAACTAAGTAGTTCTTAGGGACTTTTCAAAATGGCGGCTCTCCGACAAGTACGTCGACTAAATGACGCAGCAAGATGAGGATTACGCTGGAATGGAGTGTTTAGAGACAAAACACACCCTTTCGAAATGTACGGTGATGTCAAGTGTTTAATAGGTACCGTTTTTGTCGTGATGACATCATAGACTTAGTCGATTTGACCGCTGACAACGTTTTTATTTCTACACAAAAAGGCTGGGTCACAGCAACGCTCCAAATTCTTGTCGCCTTGCGCTTATTTGCGTGTACAATATAATAACTTTTAAGTGGTTGTCGGCGATTTTGTTTGGCATTAGCAACTAGCAAGGCAACAGTGTCTAAAGCAGTCCATAGAGTGGCTGCTTCGTTCGCCCGACTCGTATCGCGATACGTTCTCTTCCACGAACACTTGACACATCAGCAGGAATCCTCATTAAGGGTTGTAAAACCGCATCAGAGACTGGAACTGTCATTCATCAAGCTGTGAAGCAGACTGTTCACTGAAGATTTTGGATAAGAACATGGAAAACTGTATTCTAGTTGCCTACAAGCTACAGCGTTGACAACTGTGAATTTATAATGAATTAATAATTAATGTATTGAACTTTCATTAAAAAAAAACCTTATATACATTAATAAAATAAGTTGTGTTAATCAGACTGTGCTTTTCTTTTTGATAACTTTAATACAATAATAAACACTGGAAGTCTGATAATTATTTGGACACTGACACTATTGAATGGCATAGGCCTGTTTGCTGACCTCCTTAAACGATGTATATAGCCGGCATAGTAAATAATAAGCAATCGCTTTCTGTTTCTTTCGGAGATTGGTCGCATTGTTCCTCAATTTATACTGTAAAATTGCGGCATGCTGCGAGTATTAACGCTGTCGACTGTGTCGCGTGCTTTCGCCATGTCACTAACGGGATTATGGGAAGGGGAATCCCGGGGATTGCCCGTTGATAACGACTCATCTAACCACGTGATAGCCTTACGCGCATTCTTAGTTAAGAAATAGGTCAGGCGCGCTACATAAAACTCGACTTGCTTAGTTTTACGCAACTACTTAGCTATGCAAAATTTTGAGTTTACGCACATGCGTAGCGCTAAGTAACTGCGTAGTTTAAGTAGGCGACATGAAACCGGTGTGGTAAGTTCTTGAATTTGACAGTATCTCAACGCACATGTCTAAGTCGAAATGTAAAGTTTATCGCCTCACTATCGCACCGCCACAAGCTGCATCAATCAACAACAAAAATGGCGTGTGTTCGTATGACTAATCCAAGATTCGACGATTGTTCACTGTATATGCTGCCACAATGATGATGCTGTGCTGTTTGATGATGTGATTAAGTCACACTCCGCGTCGTGACGATTAGATAAGCGAAATCCCACAGTCGGTGCCGTTTGAACTTTGACGCACGTGTGGCTGAGCACTGTTTAAAGTGTTTTCATTTCAACAAGTCGACGATTGGCTAAGGTCTTTCCTGTTTTGGGAAGATATCCTGAAAGCGGTGAGTGACTGTTTTATGCGGCCTTTATGCAATGTGTCTAAGTGGATACAGTAACACATTAACAGTTTAATTAATATAGTAACGTTCAGTCAGGTATAAGGATTTATTTTTTGGTGTGTTTAGCGTCATCGTTGCTGTTGGCGTTGCACAGCGACAGTTCAAACCGTCAGGCATTAACGTTTTGTGTAGTGTCGTGAGTGGAGCTGTAATGTGTCCAGGTGATAGACTCATAATTGGGCGTGACTCATCATGGGCGTACGCAGAGTTGTAAGAAGAGGTATGGGTACGCGTGCATCCAGGATCTACCTTGGGGTCCTTGCCCTTGGCTTTCAGCTATAGGCTAGCTACTAGTTATTAGAGTTTAGTACTGCGGAAATGTGCTGTCATAAGCACAGGCATAGCCTAGCCCTAGGCAAAGCCAAACAGAGGGACACCTGACATGGAGTTCACAGCATAGAGCAAACACTGCCCAGGTCTGTCAGCTGGATATGCTAAGATTACCACCGAAAGCAGCAACAACAAAGGCACTCACTTATCAAGAGTTAATCAGTTTGTTGTATTTTTGTGACCCATGATGTATTATATTATATATATGTCGGTTCTAGTTAATGTTTTAAGGACTCTTCATAAGTCTTTCTTATTTTTGTGATGTCAGAATTATAAATTCAAACATGTAATCATTCGCTGAATTAAATAATTAAATTAATGTTATTTTAGGCATGTAAGCCACATACTTACATCTGTCAGTACTATGTGGGATAATCAAATAGTTTGTCAGCATCTTAGACAGCACCCGACTCGACGCCGTTGTAACTATTTAACTAGCCTGCCCTCAATTATCCAAGTTCCCTGATGATGCGCTACCATTTGTTCCACATACAATTCACAGTGAGTCTAGATGTAACAGGAAAAAAATTCAGATTCAGTGTTTTTATGCAAACAAAATAATCGATCACACAAAATTCTGATTGATTAATTAATCAGAAGCATGAACCAACCAATCATTGACAAAATCGAATAATCGGAACAACAGTTACAACACTAATATTATCCACTAATTAAAAAGTATATATTGTTTGCATGTGACTGTGCCGAGTGTAGCCGATTCAATGGTGATATATCATTGATAATTTGTGATAACTGCAGTAATTCTGCTGGGGGAGTTCTTTTGACACTACTTGAAATCATTCCAGTTATTGATATTGTGAACTACAGCCATTCATGGAACACTGGAGAGACTGTTTTTAACATTGACACAACTGGTGTTAACGTTTGCCTGACTTGTAAATGTGCCATTATCAGCAAATGAAAGGAACCTTTACAATGCCATCAACCTGTAAAAGAAACAAGCACCACGCAGGTGTAACTTTATGCTGTGTAAAATTACAATTTATTTTGTGTTACAACTACATGTCTGGCAGTTCCCTAGCCGTAATTGGTTTTGTAAAATTACAACATTTGTTTTTACAAATCTATTGCTGTTTCCATAATTAGTTGGATTTTGATTTTTTTACAGATCTGCAGTTTCTGTAGCCATATTTGGATTTGTAAAATTACAGTGATACACTGTTACATATCTCCTGCAGTCTTACAACAATGTTTGTAAAATTACAGTGATTTTTATGTATTTATATTTGGATTTGTAACATTACAATTATGTTTTTTACAGATGTACTGCAATTCACTAGCCATGAGTGGATTTGTAAAATTACAACATTTGGTGTTTACTTTACAGATCACCCATGCTATCCACAGCCATGTTTAGATTTGTAAAATTACAACATTTCGTATTTATTTTACAGATTCTCTGCAGTCTCCACAGCCATGTTCGGGTTTGCCCCATCGACATGGAAATGGTCCCAGGAGAAGATATCCACCCTGTTCTACCACCACGGTCTCTTCTGTGCCAGTCACCCTTTTGGGGTGATGAGTCTTGTCATCTGCATTGTTCTGTTCACCTGGTGAGTGGGGACCATAATGGTAAAGCATATGTTAGGACCAGTTGTGAGAATATGATAAAAAAAATTAGGGGTCTATTGTTTTGTTGTGGGCTTAAAAGGAAATAATAAAAAAATGGAGGGGCTATATATAGCAGGAGGCACTGCTGTGTAAATAGTTATTTTATACTAAATGGTTGTAGTATCTACTACATTTTTGAAGTCAATCTAAATAAGAGTTGCTGATTTTTTATGAGAATTAAATTATTAAAGCCTAAACTGTACAAACCAAATATTTATTTAGTTTGGTTTTTGTGATCTTTTAAGCAAGTTTCTAAAGAAATTATGTTCATATCCTAGTCTGAGTTTTCTTTAGTTTTTCTTACATATAAGAGACGGCTTTTGATAAAACTAAGCAGATTTTAACAACCCGACAAGTACACATATACTTAAATTTTGGCATAAGCCTGCCAAAGCCTGCATCTACAGTATATACTATTCATACAACTACCATATCAACTGTTTGCATTGTAAACCTTTGTTAGACATTTTCATTGTTATAGAAGCAAAAGCACTTAGGTTCCCAGGCTTATTTTTGGAGTTTACTTGGCACCCTGGGTACCACCGTTTATCAACTGTCATTCTGACTTGGTGACCCTGACAGACTACACCAGTACATGGCTGAGAGGGCAAAGGTTTGTTTAGTGTGCTGAGTCCCAAGTTCAACCTCTTACACCCTGGCACCTGGATAGGCTTATCTAGTGCAACATGCTCTAGATTTAGGGTACAACTTGGGGGTCAATTATATTATATCAGTTCAATTCCAATTACACTTACCAATTCCAATTTCACATAAAAAATACCTGTTACAAAATGCCAACTCAATTATCAATTCCATGTTTTATATATATATATATATATATATATATATATATATATATATATATATATATATATATATATATATATATATATATATATATATATATATATATTGCTCTGTTCTCCTGGTAACAGAGCAACCATATGTGTGGTGCTCTGGGAAAACCAGTCACATGGCCAAAAAATTACAGTGTTGTTTTATTGTTGAAACAGAAAGCAGCACCATTTCTCAATCCAAAACAGTTTACATTATCCAAATATTCCAAGTAGAACTGAAGTTACAACATTTTAAACAGGGTACCCGTCAAAAACTAGTTAAGGAGAAAAATCACTTTTAAAGTTGGCAATCTTTTTCCAGACGAAGAGTATGATCAGTAACAATTCTATACACTGCACCGATGTTTTACCAATAGTTTTGGGAAGCAACACCACTTCTCAATCCACATCAGTTTAAATTATTCAAATATTCCAAGTGGAATTGAAATTATAAAACTTTTAATAGGGTACCTGTCAAAATAATTGTTGCCAAAAAATAATTTTTTTTCAAGTTTACACCACAACAGTTTTTAACCATAATTTTTTTTTTAAGACAGAAGAGGAAAATTATGGGACATGATAAGCATTTTACTGGTGAGAAATTGTAGTCAGTGTGAAAGGATTACTTTATAATTGAGAAGAAAGATTGCAGGAAATTACTGATTTGCACTGCCTGTATGAAACAAACACCACAATGATAGCAAACTCTTCCACAAATATGTGGTTAGCTCTGAAAAGAGCTGTTTGTGTCTGTTTGGCTCTGAAAAGAGCCGTTATTGTTTTGTTCATTGCATTATATTTATATATAAAACATATGACCTATTGTTCCAATATTGTTAATGGACCTGTGTGGTCTAAATGAGCATGAGCACTATTCTGTGTACAGTGGTTATTTTATATCCCATTTATATATTGAATTATTTATTATATATACTTTTAACACATACTTTTTAACATATTTGTGTATTTTTAAAACATATTTGTTGTTGCTCTCCTCTTTATCCACGAGGTCCGAGGTGAGGTTGGCACCAATACCATTCGTCGATTTTTGTTTCCCTTCTTCTTCGTCACTAATCCCGTTTAACTGTCGTCTCCACCAACCGTCTTGACCCCCCCCGCCATCCCTCGCTCTCGTTCTCCCCTCCCTCCCACTCCTGCCAAATCTCTCCGCACACTTCCATCTCAGTCTCGGTCTTCCTTTTCTCTTTCTACCTTTCTTCCCTCCACCCTGAGTGCATCCCCTCTCTCCCTCAACCGTTCCCTTTCCACATCCACATATGGTTGCTCTGTTCTCCTGGGACCATTTCCATGTTGATGGGGCAAACCCAAACATGGCTGCTGAGACTACAGAAAATCTGTAAATAAATATGAAATGGTATATATAATAGATAGATAAGCCTATCCAAGTGCCAGGGTATAATATATATGTATGTATGTATGTATGTATGTATGTATGTATGTATGTATGTATGTATGTATGTATGTATGTATGTATGTATGTATGTATGTATGTATATATATATATATATATATATATATATATATATATAATTGTATACTCAATGCCAACAATAACAAAGTAATAGTAGTAGTAATAAATTACAATGTAAAGTAACTGACCCAAGGCCTGAGATGGTTTATTAACTAAACAGCATTAGTCTCACATTAATTCGTCTCACATTAATTGTCAATTATTACATTTTACGTGATCTTCTTCACTTTGGAATTATTTCTACAACTCGAGGTCAGTTAGAACCAATTCCCAAGGGTCTGTAAATGAAATACAAGTGTTTTTCCTTTTAACAAGGAAGCATTTTTAAATAATTAAATTTCAACCATTTGAATCCACCTTGCATGTTATTGTACGAAAAGTTGAAATAAGTTGCAAAAAACAATTGTTTTATACATTTGCTTAATTTTCACAAATAGAAGAGTGATATGACATTATCTATTTTTAGAATATAATTATCAATTACTTTAGAATATATATTATGGGTATCCATATATTAATCTGTTAGAGAAGCTTTAACTATTACTACCTACCGATACTCCATGTCTGTCCATGTGTCTCCAGTGCCAGTTTGTCCTGGCCAAGTTTGTAAACACTTGAAATCCGAGCTTTTTGTGAACAAGAGTGGGCACTATTTATAGTGCTAGAGTAGAGTAATCCAGGTGTTAGAATGAACAATTGCCATGATGTATCAACCTTAAATAGTTTTCTTTGTTTGACCCATTTCATACAACATTCATATCTATTATAAATTAACAAACTACTACTAGAATTGTAGTTTGTATGAAATTGGCTGTTAATAATAATGTATCACCTGTTAACTCTGGGAAAAGTTACCCACTGCTAACATCAAGAAGAATTGCTAGTTTGTGTGCATTTATGTCATGGCTGAATACTTCCCATGGAAGTTGGTGACCCATGGCTGTTTGAATTACAAGTTTCTGGGCAGATCAGATCAGTGCTACATTAGTTGCGTAAAGTGAAGCATCTGTGGCAATCAACACAAATAAATAACTGTATCCACTGTTAATAACACTTGTTATTCACTGTTAATAACACTCGTTATTCACTGTTAATAACTCTTGTTATTCTGTCCTAGTTACCCCCTCACCCGACTGCCGTTGCCAGGGAACGCTCCACTCCAGTTCACCACCCCTATAGAGGGCTACAAGATCCCGCCTCGCATCCCGCCAATCCCTGCAGACGGGAATGACCAGACGGAGGAATACAGACTCCCTAGATGGGTGCGTAGACTGGTGAACAACTCTCAGTATTATTTCTGTTTTGTTTAAGAAATGCGCAATATTTAAAACATTGTGTTCTGTTACTAATCCGTGTACAGCTAGATCAGAATGAGGTGCATATTTGGGAGTGTCACCATGTTATCAGCCTCTATGTCCTAATTGTGTTTCATATAAAACCTGTTTGGCAAGATGAAAATATATAACTAGAAATGTGTTTTCACCACATTTATATCTGCTGTCTTGTGAAGTTAGGACTTGCTGTCTTGTCCGTACCCCCAGGGGCCTGTCCTGTCCGTACCCCCAGGGGCCTGTCCTGTCCGTAGCCCCCAGGGGCCTGTCCTGTCCGTACCCCCTGGGGCCTGTCCTGTCCGTACCCCCTGGGGCCTGTCCTGTCCGTACCCCCAGGGGCCTGTCCTGTCTGTAGCCCCCAGGGGCCTGTCCTGTCCGTAGCCCCCAGGGGCCTGTCCTGTCTGTAGCCCCCAGGGGCCTGTCCTGTCCGTAGCCCCCAGGGGCCTGTCCTGCCCATAGCCCCCAGGGGCCTGTCATGCAATATATAAGAAATACACGTAAACCAAAAGAGAATAATGAAAATCCTTTTAAGGCTATCTACCCAAGACATGTACTTCCACCACATAAGAAATGTTGTTTACCCTAAGTGTCACACAAATGGACACCTTATTGTGATCTGGCTGAAAAGAAGTCTAAATAATTGCATTAAATGCCTCTTGTTTTTAGTTTTGTTAACTTAAAATTTTGATGGTAAATTGTTGTATTGCTGTAAGTTTCCTTGTACGATCTTGTAAAATAAATGTTTGTTTTGCTGAAATCAAACTTGCTACTTCAACTGTCAGACCACATTACGTGATCTTAGCACACAGGTGCCAACTAACACCGCACAAACGCAGGGAACACCACCACTTTTCATGATGTGAAGGTGGTATTTGTGGATCTTGTGACTTCTGGGGAAATAATTTCTTTCAATTGACTTCATTCTGGTGCATTTCTTTGTAGATATTTAGATAGGAACAGTCTATGAAATAGGTTGGATTAAAAATCAGTATGTTTGAAATTGCGGTTTGCTGTTTTTGCTAGAGGTTCTGTCAAAATGGAAGAAAGAACGTGAGTTCTACCACCAAAGTAGGAGACTTGTCTGTCAACAAGTTAATTCTAGCTGACCGTCCGTGGTTCATCTAAAATCAATGGACACTATCTCACAAATGACGTATCAAAGTTCATTCAGTGATCCAAGAAGCTGTTGCCGCTTTTTAAATTTTATTGCAAGTCACCATTTTTGGCTAGTTATGAATACATATAACATGTTTATGTCGCCTAAGTCCACAGGACCTGAGCACAGAGGCACAGCAGACCAGAATCATTAAGCATGATATCATAAACTTGGATGCCCAAAAGTCATCATTGGGGAGGGGAGGGGAGAGGAGAGAAGAGAGAGAGAAGGATTCAAGGTGGAAATGCAATTTAGAAAAATGTGTTTTGATTGATTTTTTTGGGAAGGTCGTTATTGTTTCTAATGAATTTCAAGAGATGGGGCATTGGGAAGCTCGTTCCAGTTTTTTGACACCGTTCAGAGAAAGCATGCTAGGCCGGGTTGAACTTAGTGTTAGGAACAAGAACTTGTTCGATAGTGGAGTATAATCTGGATCTCTTGCAGTACCTCGGTCCACCCGTTGCTTACGTGCAGCAGATCGTCATCAAGGCAACCGTGTCGCCATGGCAACAGAGACAGCTCATCCCGACCGATGCGTTCCGGGTCCCACTGAAGACTGTGTTTGCTGTGCTGGACGATGTCAATAACTTCCAGTTCGGGGACAGGTCAGAAGTCGTGGGGTTATTGCAGAGGTCACAGGGTTAATGCTTTTATAGTATGTAGATTTTTATATATATATATATATATATATAATGTATGGATGCGTGCATACATAGTCGTGTGTAGAGCATGCGCACACATTACTTTTAAGTATTTTCAGCAAATGAATGGAATGTACTTGGAAATTAGAGTTACTAAGAAATAAACAGCATCATTTGTGTTTCTTTTGCTCATGTGTGCTGATGTATAGTGTGTTTCAGGAGGTATTTGGTGTGAGTGACATACAGGAGGTATTTGGTGTGAGTGACATACAGGAGGTATTTGGTGTGAGTGACATACAGGAGGTATTTGGTGTGAGTGACATACAGGAGGTATTTGGTGTGAGTGACATACAGGAGGTATTTGGTGTGAGTGACATACAGGAGGTATTTGGTGTGAGTGACATACAGGAGGTATTTGGTGTGAGTGACATACAGGAGGTATTTGGTGTGAGTGACATACAGGAGGTATTTGGTGTGAGTGACATACAGGAGGTATTTGGTGTGAGTGACATACAGGAGGTATTTGGTGTGAGTGACATACAGGAGGTATTTGGTGTGAGTGACATACAGGAGGTATTTGGTGTGAGTGACATACAGGAGGTATTTGGTGTGAGTGACATACAGGAGGTATTTGGTGTGAGTGACATACAGGAGGTATTTGGTGTGAGTGACATACAGGAGGTATTTGGTGTGAGTGACATACAGGAGGTATTTGGTGTGAGTGACATACAGGAGGTATTTGGTGTGAGTGACATACAGGAGGTATTTGGTGTGAGTGACATACAGATGTTTGACCACTTGTTCTATATGTTCCAGGGAGCATTCAGTTTCTGTCATAACATTTTATCTGTCTTAGGGAGCATTCAGTTTCTGTGACTGATTACTGCCTCCACGTGTCCGAGACAACACAGATGAAGATGCCTCAAGGCATGCTCCCTGAGTACGGCTGTTTGGTTGTGTCTCCGGCTTACTTCTGGAACAAAGACGTCCACAAGTGAGTCTGTCACCAGGTCAAACCAACGGTCAGTTGGACCTTAATTTGTATGAGCAGCATTTGTTCAAAGTTGAACTGCATGCGATATCTGAATGTATCTAAAATGCACACCTTTGAAGTCCCTAACTTTTTGGTCTTTTTAACCGTCTTTTAGATGACCCGTTATTAAACAAAAAGCTTTCAATTTTATCGTTTTTGATTTTACAATTTTGTCCCATTAATTTTTAGGTTTATTAGCTTTTTATGAGTTATGAGTAAATAAATTCGAACCAAAAACATTATTACTTCAACTGTTTTGCATTTTCCATGTGTGTGCCGAATGTAGAAACATATCAGAGGCCGTTCTGGTCAAAGACTTGTTAGGTAGCTCCACTAATGAAAACAATATTCATTAAACCCCTTGAAAAAAACTGCTTATGTCAGGAGATCTCCTGCTATTTGCTAGTGGGTCAGGATTATTATCTTGCATCATTTGGGTAAAAGGACGTATTACATTGTTTCCTTCCACGAATCAAACCACTAGTAGCAACAAACTGAAGCCATCGTGAAGCCACATCCATAGATGGCTGACTACCTGCAGTAAACCAGTTTGAAGAGTTTTCCAAAATATTTCGACTATGGGCCAACAATTTTGACTATGGGCCAACAATTTCGACTATGGGCCAACAATTTTTGTTGAAACATCCATTTCCCAATTGAAGCAAAGTAAACAAAAACATGACCTTCATGACCTTCATGTCAACTGGGAAGGTCTGATAATGAAAAAAAATTTAGTGCACAAGAGAGTTTGTCTTTTTATTGTAAAGAACTCGGATAGCATTCTGATAGTCCTGAAATATTCTTGAGAAGCGACAGTGTGAAATAGGACTTTTTAGTGACTGAACGCAAATACTTGTGTTTCGTTGCTTTTCCAAAACTTTGTCAACAAAATAACCTGAATTAGGTGGACTTTGTTAATACGCTATTAATACACTAGGTGGCATTAGTTGTATTAATACGCTATTAATACACCAGGTGGCATTAGTTGTATTTGTAGTGTTTCTTTACATTTTCAAATATTAGTTGAGAAAACAGTATTAGTTGGAATTAGGTGTCTATAAACATGTTTATTATTCACATGATTCACTAATGTAGAAAATAATAAACACTTAATGTAAAACAGATATACTTTTGTTTGGTAAGAATATAAAACTGGAGATAGAAAAAACATCCCATTTCAATAAATAATTCCTCTTTCACTTTGGTATGTTATTTCAGGAACATTTGTGTCAAACAGGTTTGTTTAATTTGTGGCAGATTTACTGCTGACGGGGAAATCATCAACACAATCTACCGAGATCTCCGTCCGCCATTCAGTACACCTCCCTCACTGAGAGGTATGTATGGACCTCTTACTTTGACCACCCTCTCAGTACACCCCATCACTGAGAGGTATGTATAGAACCCTTACTTTGACCACCCTCTCAGTACACCTCCCTCACTGAGAGGTATGTATGGACCCCTTACTTTGACCACCCTCTCAGTACACCTCCCTCACTGAGAGGTATGTATGGACCCCTTACTTTGACCACCTTCTCAGCACACCCCATCACTGAGAGGTATGTATGGACCCCTTACTTTGACCACCCTCTCAGTACACCTCCCTCACTGAGAGGTATGTATAGAACCCTTACTTTGACCACCCTCTCAGTACACCTCCCTCACTGAGAGGTATGTATGGACCCCTTACTTTGACCACCCTCTCAGTACACCCCATCACTGAGAGGTATGTATGGACCCCCTACTTTGACCGCCCTCTCAGTACACCTCCCTCACTGAGAGGTATTTATGGACCTCCTATTTTGACCCCCCTCTCAATACACCCCCTCACTGATCACTGAGAGGTATGCATAGACCCCCTAGTTTGACCATATAACATATTTCCTTGTGTATTTGATATTTTGATATGGTACATTTTATCTAGTGTATTCGCGCTTCATCCACATATAAACTGATACACCGTGCAAGTCAATTCATAATGAGCCATTGGCTTTATATTGCCTACTTGAAATTCTGTGATAGAACATATTTGTATTTATATTTGAAATGTAAAAGATACAACATATTTGATCGAGGAAACAGTATTTGTCCTCCAACTGTGATGTTGATATTACTGAACACAGCATAGACACTGAAGACTTCAGGTTGTTCCCTCTTCTCGTAGACATCCTCTTTGGGGTGGTGTGGAAGGAGACGGGAGTGAAGAAGTTCTATCTCCGTAACAGACAGCGTGTCATGTCCTTCGCTGTCACCATTGTCTTCAAGAAGTACGACCCAAGGTATGTAACTGTTTCACTAATGAGAAGGAGCTCTCTAAGCCCTTATGTATCTTTCAAGAATAAAAAAAAATTATTATATATGTTTTTCAGAGGTAGATGTAGGTTCAGGGATCTTTTGTGTTTAGTTGAACATATCATTCACCCGACCGATTGGGGCACAAATTACTCATGTAAAACAGCATTTATACACTCTGGGAGCTCCCATGCAAGGAGCTCCTTCTACCCAGACTTAACTCTTACATACCCATAACCCATATTCTAATGGTGTCCTACGTACTACCCATATTCTTACACTAGTCTAACTATATTGGTCAGTTTAATTAAATGTATGTTTACACTGTAACACTGGTTACACATGTGTGTTTACAGTGTGGCAGGTTACACATGTGTGTTTAAATTGCACCACATGTTACACGTGTATGTTTACACTGTGACACAGGTCACACACGTATGTTTACACTCTGTCATGTGTTACACATGCATGTTTGCACTGTTACACGTGTTACACCTGTGTGTTTACACTATGCCACAGGTTACACCTGTATGTTTACACTGTGACACTGGTTACACCTGTATGTTTACACTGTGACACTGGTTACACCTACTTTTGTTATTTTCTAACCATTTTAAATCAAATTTTATTACTTCAGATTCATGGCTGCCTTGCGAGACAAACTCCAGGTGGCGTATCCGCTCAGCCTCACTTTCAACAACAGCGAAGTAGACCACCTTGTGCACGTACATTACCGAGCCATCAACCACTTTGTGGAGTACACTCCACTGATGGTGTCCTACGTACTTCTCTTTCTCTACATCTACTTCTCCGTGCGTAAGTCAACTACTGTCTCTCTCTTTTGGTCTTTATCCACGTAACTCCTGTATGATTTAATAATGGCCAGTAGTGTGTGACTCTGTCTGTTCCTTCATATCTCCATCAGTACTCACTGTTACTTTCATCTATTACATAAAGTAGTGTGTGACTCTATCTGTTCCTTCATATCTCCATCAGTACTCACTGTTACTTTCATCTATTACATAAAGTAGTGTGTGACTCTGTCTGTTCCTTCATATCTCCATCAGTACTCACTGTTACTTTCATCTATTACATAAAGTAGTGTGTGACTCTGTCTGTCTGTTCCTTCATATCTCCATCAGTACTCACTGTTACTTTCATCTATTACATAAAGTAGTGTGTGACTCTGTCTGTTCCTTCATATCTCCATCAGTACTCACTGTTACTTTCATCTATTACACAAAGTAGTGTGTGACTCTGTCTGTCTGTTCCTTCATATCTCCATCAGTACTCACTGTTACTTTCATCTATTACATAAAGTAGTGTGTGACTCTGTCTGTTCCTTCATATCTCCATCAGTACTCACTGTTACTTTCATCTATTACACAAAGTAGTGTGTGACTCTGTCTGTCTGTTCCTTCATATCTCCATCAGTACTCACTGTTACTTTCATCTATTACATAAAGTAGTGTGTGACTCTGTCTGTTCCTTCATATCTCCATCAGTACTCACTGTTACTTTCATCTATTACATAAAGTAGTGTGTGACTCTGTCTGTTCCTTCATATCTCCATCAGTACTCACTGTTACTTTCATCTATTACATAAAGTAGTGTGTGACTCTGTCTGTTCCTTCATATCTCCATCAGTACTCACTGTTACTTTCATTTATTACATAAAGTAGTGTGTGACTCTGTCTGTCTGTTCCTTCATATCTCCATCAGTACTCACTGTTACTTTCATCTATTACATAAAGTAGTGTGTGACTCTGTCTGTTCCTTCATATCTCCATCAGTACTCACTGTTACTTTCATCTATTACATAAAGTAGTGTGTGACTCTGTCTGTCTGTTCCTTCATATCTCCATCAGTACTCACTGTTACTTTCATCTATTACATAAAGTAGTGTGTGACTCTGTCTGTTCCTTCATATCTCCATCAGTACTCACTGTTACTTTCATCTATTACATAAAGTAGTGTGTGACTCTGTCTGTCTGTTCCTTCATATCTCCATCAGTACTCACTGTTACTTTCATTTATTACATAAAGTAGTGTGTGACTCTGTCTGTCTGTTCCTTCATATCTCCATCAGTACTCACTGTTACTTTCATTTATTACATAAAGTAGTGTGTGACTCTGTCTGTCTGTTCCTTCATATCTCCATCAGTACTCACTGTTACTTTCATCTATTACATAAAGTAGTGTGTGACTCTGTCTGTTCCTTCATATCTCCATCAGTACTCACTGTTACTTTCATTTATTACATAAAGTAGTGTGTGACTCTGTCTGTCTGTTCCTTCATATCTCCATCAGTACTCACTGTTACTTTCATCTATTACATAAAGTAGTGTGTGACTCTGTCTGTTCCTTCATATCTCCATCAGTACTCACTGTTACTTTCATCTATTACATAAAGTAGTGTGTGACTCTGTCTGTTCCTTCATATCTCCATCAGTACTCACTGTTACTTTCATCTATTACATAAAGTAGTGTGTGACTCTGTCTGTCTGTTCCTTCATATCTCCATCAGTACTCACTGTTACTTTCATTTATTACATAAAGTAGTGTGTGACTCTGTCTGTCTGTTCCTTCATATCTCCATCAGTACTCACTGTTACTTTCATCTATTACATAAAGTAGTGTGTGACTCTGTCTGTTCCTTCATATCTCCATCAGTACTCACTGTTACTTTCATCTATTACATAAAGTAGTGTGTGACTCTGTCTGTTCCTTCATATCTCCATCAGTACTCACTGTTACTTTCATCTATTACATAAAGTAGTGTGTGACTCTGTCTGTCTGTTCCTTCATATCTCCATCAGTACTCACTGTTACTTTCATCTATTACATAAAGTAGTGTGTGACTCTGTCTGTCTGTTCCTTCATATCTCCATCAGTACTCACTGTTACTTTCATTTATTACATAAAGTAGTGTGTGACTCTGTCTGTTCCTTCATATCTCCATCAGTACTCACTGTTACTTTCATTTATTACATAAAGTAGTGTGTGACTCTGTCTGTCTGTTCCTTCATATCTCCATCAGTACTCACTGTTACTTTCATCTATTACATAAAGTAGTGTGTGACTCTGTCTGTTCCTTCATATCTCCATCAGTACTCACTGTTACTTTCATCTATTACATAAAGTAGTGTGTGACTCTGTCTGTCTGTTCCTTCATATCTCCATCAGTACTCACTGTTACTTTCATTTATTACATAAAGTAGTGTGTGACTCTGTCTGTTCCTTCATATCTCCATCAGTACTCACTGTTACTTTCATCTATTACATAAAGTAGTGTGTGACTCTGTCTGTCTGTTCCTTCATATCTCCATCAGTACTCACTGTTACTTTCATCTATTACATAAAGTAGTGTGTGACTCTGTCTGTCTGTTCCTTCATATCTCCATCAGTACTCACTGTTACTTTCATCTATTACATAAAGTAGTGTGTGACTCTGTCTGTTCCTTCATATCTCCATCAGTACTCACTGTTACTTTCATCTATTACATAAAGTAGTGTGTGACTCTGTCTGTCTGTTCCTTCATATCTCCATCAGTACTCACTGTTACTTTCATCTATTACATAAAGTAGTGTGTGACTCTGTCTGTTCCTTCATATCTCCATCAGTACTCACTGTTACTTTCATCTATTACATAAAGTAGTGTGTGACTCTGTCTGTTCCTTCATATCTCCATCAGTACTCACTGTTACTTTCATCTATTACATAAAGTAGTGTGTGACTCTGTCTGTCTGTTCCTTCATATCTCCATCAGTACTCACTGTTACTTTCATCTATTACATAAAGTAGTGTGTGACTCTGTCTGTCTGTTCCTTCATATCTCCATCAGTACTCACTGTTACTTTCATTTATTACATAAAGTAGTGTGTGACTCTGTCTGTTCCTTCATATCTCCATCAGTACTCACTGTTACTTTCATCTATTACATAAAGTAGTGTGTGACTCTGTCTGTCTGTTCCTTCATATCTCCATCAGTACTCACTGTTACTTTCATTTATTACATAAAGTAGTGTGTGACTCTGTCTGTTCCTTCATATCTCCATCAGTACTCACTGTTACTTTCATCTATTACATAAAGTAGTGTGTGACTCTGTCTGTCTGTTCCTTCATATCTCCATCAGTACTCACTGTTACTTTCATTTATTACATAAAGTAGTGTGTGACTCTGTCTGTCTGTTCCTTCATATCTCCATCAGTACTCACTGTTACTTTCATTTATTACATAAAGTAGTGTGTGACTCTGTCTGTCTGTTCCTTCATATCTCCATCAGTACTCACTGTTACTTTCATCTATTACATAAAGTAGTGTGTGACTCTGTCTGTTCCTTCATATCTCCATCAGTACTCACTGTTACTTTCATTTATTACATAAAGTAGTGTGTGACTCTGTCTGTCTGTTCCTTCATATCTCCATCAGTACTCACTGTTACTTTCATTTATTACATAAAGTAGTGTGTGACTCTGTCTGTTCCTTCATATCTCCATCAGTACTCACTGTTACTTTCATTTATTACATAAAGTAGTGTGTGACTCTGTCTGTCTGTTCCTTCATATCTCCATCAGTACTCACTGTTACTTTCATCTATTACATAAAGTAGTGTGTGACTCTGTCTGTTCCTTCATATCTCCATCAGTACTCACTGTTACTTTCATCTATTACATAAAGTAGTGTGTGACTCTGTCTGTTCCTTCATATCTCCATCAGTACTCACTGTTACTTTCATCTATTACATAAAGTAGTGTGTGACTCTGTCTGTCTGTTCCTTCATATCTCCATCAGTACTCACTGTTACTTTCATTTATTACATAAAGTAGTGTGTGACTCTGTCTGTCTGTTCCTTCATATCTCCATCAGTACTCACTGTTACTTTCATCTATTACATAAAGTAGTGTGTGACTCTGTCTGTTCCTTCATATCTCCATCAGTACTCACTGTTACTTTCATCTATTACATAAAGTAGTGTGTGACTCTGTCTGTTCCTTCATATCTCCATCAGTACTCACTGTTACTTTCATCTATTACATAAAGTAGTGTGTGACTCTGTCTGTCTGTTCCTTCATATCTCCATCAGTACTCACTGTTACTTTCATTTATTACATAAAGTAGTGTGTGACTCTGTCTGTTCCTTCATATCTCCATCAGTACTCACTGTTACTTTCATCTATTACATAAAGTAGTGTGTGACTCTGTCTGTCTGTTCCTTCATATCTCCATCAGTACTCACTGTTACTTTCATTTATTACATAAAGTAGTGTGTGACTCTGTCTGTTCCTTCATATCTCCATCAGTACTCACTGTTACTTTCATTTATTACATAAAGTAGTGTGTGACTCTGTCTGTCTGTTCCTTCATATCTCCATCAGTACTCACTGTTACTTTCATCTATTACATAAAGTAGTGTGTGACTCTGTCTGTTCCTTCATATCTCCATCAGTACTCACTGTTACTTTCATCTATTACATAAAGTAGTGTGTGACTCTGTCTGTCTGTTCCTTCATATCTCCATCAGTACTCACTGTTACTTTCATTTATTACATAAAGTAGTGTGTGACTCTGTCTGTTCCTTCATATCTCCATCAGTACTCACTGTTACTTTCATCTATTACATAAAGTAGTGTGTGACTCTGTCTGTCTGTTCCTTCATATCTCCATCAGTACTCACTGTTACTTTCATTTATTACATAAAGTAGTGTGTGACTCTGTCTGTTCCTTCATATCTCCATCAGTACTCACTGTTACTTTCATTTATTACATAAAGTAGTGTGTGACTCTGTCTGTCTGTTCCTTCATATCTCCATCAGTACTCACTGTTACTTTCATCTATTACATAAAGTAGTGTGTGACTCTGTCTGTTCCTTCATATCTCCATCAGTACTCACTGTTACTTTCATCTATTACATAAAGTAGTGTGTGACTCTGTCTGTCTGTTCCTTCATATCTCCATCAGTACTCACTGTTACTTTCATTTATTACATAAAGTAGTGTGTGACTCTGTCTGTTCCTTCATATCTCCATCAGTACTCACTGTTACTTTCATCTATTACATAAAGTAGTGTGTGACTCTGTCTGTCTGTTCCTTCATATCTCCATCAGTACTCACTGTTACTTTCATCTATTACATAAAGTAGTGTGTGACTCTGTCTGTCTGTTCCTTCATATCTCCATCAGTACTCACTGTTACTTTCATCTATTACATAAAGTAGTGTGTGACTCTGTCTGTTCCTTCATATCTCCATCAGTACTCACTGTTACTTTCATCTATTACATAAAGTAGTGTGTGACTCTGTCTGTCTGTTCCTTCATATCTCCATCAGTACTCACTGTTACTTTCATCTATTACATAAAGTAGTGTGTGACTCTGTCTGTTCCTTCATATCTCCATCAGTACTCACTGTTACTTTCATCTATTACATAAAGTAGTGTGTGACTCTGTCTGTTCCTTCATATCTCCATCAGTACTCACTGTTACTTTCATCTATTACATAAAGTAGTGTGTGACTCTGTCTGTCTGTTCCTTCATATCTCCATCAGTACTCACTGTTACTTTCATCTATTACATAAAGTAGTGTGTGACTCTGTCTGTCTGTTCCTTCATATCTCCATCAGTACTCACTGTTACTTTCATTTATTACATAAAGTAGTGTGTGACTCTGTCTGTTCCTTCATATCTCCATCAGTACTCACTGTTACTTTCATCTATTACATAAAGTAGTGTGTGACTCTGTCTGTCTGTTCCTTCATATCTCCATCAGTACTCACTGTTACTTTCATTTATTACATAAAGTAGTGTGTGACTCTGTCTGTTCCTTCATATCTCCATCAGTACTCACTGTTACTTTCATTTATTACATAAAGTAGTGTGTGACTCTGTCTGTTCCTTCATATCTCCATCAGTACTCACTGTTACTTTCATCTATTACATAAAGTAGTGTGTGACTCTGTCTGTTCCTTCATATCTCCATCAGTACTCACTGTTACTTTCATCTATTACATAAAGTAGTGTGTGACTCTGTCTGTCTGTTCCTTCATATCTCCATCAGTACTCACTGTTACTTTCATCTATTACATAAAGTAGTGTGTGACTCTGTCTGTTCCTTCATATCTCCATCAGTACTCACTGTTACTTTCATTTATTACATAAAGTAGTGTGTGACTCTGTCTGTCTGTTCCTTCATATCTCCATCAGTACTCACTGTTACTTTCATCTATTACATAAAGTAGTGTGTGACTCTGTCTGTTCCTTCATATCTCCATCAGTACTCACTGTTACTTTCATCTATTACATAAAGTAGTGTGTGACTCTGTCTGTTCCTTCATATCTCCATCAGTACTCACTGTTACTTTCATTTATTACATAAAGTAGTGTGTGACTCTGTCTGTCTGTTCCTTCATATCTTCATCAGTACTCACTGTTACTTTCATCTATTACATAAAGTAGTGTGTGACTCTGTCTGTTCCTTCATATCTCCATCAGTACTCACTGTTACTTTCATCTATTACATAAAGTAGTGTGTGACTCTGTCTGTTCCTTCATATCTCCATCAGTACTCACTGTTACTTTCATTTATTACATAAAGTAGTGTGTGACTCTGTCTGTCTGTTCCTTCATATCTCCATCAGTACTCACTGTTACTTTCATCTATTACATAAAGTAGTGTGTGACTCTGTCTGTTCCTTCATATCTCCATCAGTACTCACTGTTACTTTCATCTATTACATAAAGTAGTGTGTGACTCTGTCTGTCTGTTCCTTCATATCTCCATCAGTACTCACTGTTACTTTCATCTATTACATAAAGTAGTGTGTGACTCTGTCTGTTCCTTCATATCTCCATCAGTACTCACTGTTACTTTCATCTATTACATAAAGTAGTGTGTGACTCTGTCTGTCTGTTCCTTCATATCTCCATCAGTACTCAGTGTTACTTTCATCTATTACATAAAGTAGTGTGTGACTCTGTCTGTCTGTTCCTTCAGTACTCAGTTACACTACTTTATGTAATAGATGGAAGTAACACTGATTTTGTTGATAGGTCTTCTAAAAAGAGCTGTTGGTACATTTCAGGATGTCAAAAGGGCTTTGAGTTGTAAAATGTTGGTAGAAAATTGTCATATGCATAAGATAACATACATATGCATGCTTAGGGCATATTTAACCCTCTAAATGCATTGTCTATGCAAAAACATGTACATTTGGCAACACTGGTTATATTTAAATTGAATAATAAGTGAAGAAGACTGCACAAAAGAGGACAAATGCGAGAGAAAAGACACAAGTTGCACGTCTTCACTTCTCTCGCGTTGGTTGCAGGCAAGATAGAGATGGTGAAGTCTAAGTGGGGCCTCGCCTTCAGTGCCGTCGTCACGGTGATTGCCTCACTCCTCATGTCTGTGTCTCTCTGTCTCTCATTTGGACTCACGCCAAGTCTCAATGGCAGGTGGGTCAAAGGTCAGGCAGGTTCACTGGCTTACAGTTGAGGTGCAATCATAATGTATGTTATACAGTTATCGTTTAATTAGTGATTTTCTTTACTATTTAAAATGGTCAATTTGCGGTCAATATCAAAATAATAAATTGCTGCCGAAGTTAAAAAAATCCCGCCAATTAAAAAGAACCTCTTAATTGACTTAGAAACACAGCTAACTGGTAATGTCCTCACTGAAACTGGTGATTCTGACAGCAGGGGGCATGTGCTTTGATGAATTCGCCTCAAATTATTTTATCATCAACAGTCCTACAAGTTGTGGATGATCACACATTGATGTACACATGTGATTTATGGCAGTAGGGGGTAGAGGGGGGAGGAAGGTGACGGGAGGGGGAGGGGGTTAGCAGCTGTTTCGTTTAGAACTATGCATCGATGCATTTTTTCAAAAAAACAATTTATTTTCCAATTACATAAAGTTCATAAAGGTGCTGACTTTTAGGGGAAGGTGGCAACTTTGTGTTATGAAAAGCATGAGATGGTAAGTTCATGAGGTGGTAAGTGCATGAGGTGGTAAGTGCATGAGGTGGTAAGTGCATGAGGTGGTAAGTTCATGAAGAACATTTTTACATGTATCCACAAGTCAAGTGTAATTAAACGTTTCATATAATGGGAGTCAGGGGTTAATAGGCTACGTTGAATATCACCCTTGGGTGTTTTGAAATCACCCCTTATTGCATTTGACCATTGTCCAAGTAATGTGTGTATGTTTGTAGTGAGATCTTCCCCTACCTTGTGGTCATCATTGGTCTCGAGAATGTGCTGGTGATGACCAAGTCGATAGTGTCCACTCCTATCCAACTGGACGTTAAGTTGAGAGTGGCCCAAGGTAGGCTGGTCACACAGAAAGTTGACACAGGGTTCACACAGGGTTCACACAATTTTCAATGTCTCCTCAATTCGATCATTTCGCTTGTCTCATTTCAGGTTCATTTCAAGAAAAAAATCAAACCTGTCCAGCACCCACTGTGACATATTAGCTCGACAGCTCATACAAATTTGTTATTTAATTTTGAGAAAGACTACTCAATTATATTTGACCAGGCCAAAAATCAGCAGGAAAACATCAAATGTATCTCTGCCTCTATATACCACAACATAAAGCTAACCACACTTGTAAATTACCCGATCTAATGATCAAATTCCATTCTTTTGATGGTTTAAAAAAATACACCCTCTTAATAAACTGGTTGCACATAACAGTATTCACACATATTTGAACATCAAAGACCTGGTTTGTAATGGGCTAAATCAATTGAGGAGGGAATTTTATATTCTTATGGCTACTTTAAGCAATTTTATCCTGAGCCAGAGATAAACTACAGCTAGTTCCTGACCAGATTGAAGGAATCAGCAACATAACATGACGGGTTCAGTTGGATTAACATAACTTTATTATTTCTCATCCAATTTTTGATAAAACAATGCAATGAAAAACTTCTTCACCAAAGCAAAAAGGTTAGACAGTTTCTAGTTGGTCCACTGAGGGGCTGTGGAGGATAAGGTTAGACAGTTTCTAGTTGGTCCACTGAGGAGCTGTGGAGGATAAGGTTAGACAGTTTCTAGTTGGTCCACTGAGGAGCTGTGGAGGATAAGGTTAGACAGTTTCTAGTTGGTCCACTGAGGGGCTGTGGAGGATAAGGTTAGACAGTTTCTAGTTGGTCCACTGAGGGGCTGTGGAGGATAAGGTTAGACAGTTTCTAGTTGGTCCACTGAGGAGCTGTGGAGGATAAGGTTAGACAGTTTCTAGTTGGTCCACTGAGGGGCTGTGGAGGATAAGGTTAGACAGTTTCTAGTTGGTCCACTGAGGAGCTGTGGAGGATAAGGTTAGACAGTTTCTAGTTGGTCCACTGAGGGGCTGTGGAGGATAAGGTTAGACAGTTTCTAGTTGGTCCACTGAGGGGCTGTGGAGGATAAGGTTAGACAGTTTCTAGTTGGTCCACTGAGGGGCTGTGGAGGATAAGGTTAGACAGTTTCTAGTTGGTCCACTGAGGAGCTGTGGAGGATAAGGTTAGACAGTTTCTAGTTGGTCCACTGAGGAGCTGTGGAGGATAAGCGAGTTTAAACAAGTGGGTTTTTAGTTGATGACGAAATGTTACTATATTTCCTGCTGACTTATGCTAATAAATGTGATGTACCATTAGAACGTAGATAAGACAAGCTGCAACATTATATGTACCATTAGAACGTAGATAAGACAAGCTGCAACATTATATGTACCATTAGAACGTAGATAAGACAAGCTGCAACATTATATTTATAACTGAGTGATTTTATTTTATTATATTTTGGGACTTATTTGTGAAATGTCTTAAAATAAATTCACACTTTGTGAAATGTCTTAAAATAAATTCACACTTTGTGAAATGTCTTAAAATAAATTCAAAAAGTGTGTTGTCAAGTTTCTTTCTTATTAATGTGTATTTTTTTCCATAGAAGCTGATGTAGTTGACGTCTCCCCACTGTTGTACATGTTTCAGGCCTGAGCAAAGAGGGCTGCTGTAGTTGACGTCTCCCCACTGTTGTACATGTTTCAGGCCTGAGCAAAGAGGGCTGCTGTGGTTGATGTCTCCCCACTGTTGTACATGTTTCAGGCCTGAGCAAAGAGGGCTGCTGTAGTTGATGTCTCCCCACTGTTGTACATGTTTCAGGCCTGAGCAAAGAGGGCTGCTGTAGTTGACGTCTCCCCACTGTTGTACATGTTTCAGGCCTGAGCAAAGAGGGCTGCTGCTGTAGTTGATGTCTCCCAACTGTTGTACATGTTTCAGGCCTGAGCAAAGAGGGCTGCTGTGGTTGATGTCTCCCCACTGTTGTACATGTTTCAGACCTGAGCAAAGAGGGCTGCTGTGGTTGACGTCTCCCCACTGTTGTACATGTTTCAGGCCTGAGCAAAGAGGGCTGCTGTGGTTGATGTCTCCCCACTGTTGTACATGTTTCAGACCTGAGCAAAGAGGGCTGCTGTGGTTGACGTCTCCCCACTGTTGTACATGTTCCAGGCCTGAGCAAAGAGGGCTGCTGTAGTTGACGTCTCCCCACTGTTGTACATGTTTCAGGCCTGAGCAAAGAGGGCAGCTGTAGTTGACGTCTCCCCACTGTTGTACATGTTTCAGGCCTGAGCAAAGAGGGCTGCTGTGGTTGATGTCTCCCACTGTTGTACATGTTTCAGGCCTGAGCAAAGAGGGCTGCTGTGGTTGACGTCTCCCCACTGTTGTACATGTTTCAGGCCTGAGCAAAGAGGGCTGCTGTGGTTGATGTCTCCCAACTGTTGTACATGTTTCAGGCCTGAGCAAAGAGGGCTGTTGCGGTTGACGTCTCCCCACTGTTGCACATGTTTCAGGCCTGAGCAAAGAGGGCTGCTGTAGTTGACGTCTCCCCACTGTTGTACATGTTTCAGGCCTGAGCAAAGAGGGCTGCTGTGGTTGACGTCTCCCCACTGTTGTACATGTTTCAGGCCTGAGCAAAGAGGGCTGCTGTGGTTGACGTCTCCCCACTGTTGTACATGTTTCAGGCCTGAGCAAAGAGGGCTGCTGTAGTTGACGTCTCCCCACTGTTGTACATGTTTCAGGCCTGAGCAAAGAGGGCTGCTGTGGTTGATGTCTCCCCACTGTTGTACATGTTTCAGGCCTGAGCAAAGAGGGCTGCTGTGGTTGACGTCTCCCCACTGTTGTACATGTTTCAGGCCTGAGCAAAGAGGGCTGCTGTGATTGATGTCTCCCCACTGTTGTACATGTTTCAGGCCTGAGCAAAGAGGGCTGCTGTGGTTGATGTCTCCCCACTGTTGTACATGTTTCAGGCCTGAGCAAAGAGGGCTGCTGTGGTTGATGTCTCCCCACTGTTGTACATGTTTCAGGCCTGAGCAAAGAGGGCTGCTGTGGTTGACGTCTCCCCACTGTTGTACATGTTTCAGGCCTGAGCAAAGAGGGCTGCTGTGGTTGATGTCTCCCCACTGTTGTACATGTTTCAGGCCTGAGCAAAGAGGGCTGCTGTAGTTGACGTCTCCCCACTGTTGTACATGTTTCAGGCCTGAGCAAAGAGGGCTGCTGTGGTTGACGTCTCCCCACTGTTGTACATGTTTCAGGCCTGAGCAAAGAGGGCTGCTGTGGTTGACGTCTCCCCACTGTTGTACATGTTTCAGGCCTGAGCAAAGAGGGCTGCTGTAGTTGACGTCTCCCCACTGTTGTACATGTTTCAGGCCTGAGCAAAGAGGGCTGCTGTGGTTGACGTCTCCCCACTGTTGTACATGTTTCAGGCCTGAGCAAAGAGGGCTGCTGTGGTTGATGTCTCCCCACTGTTGTACATGTTTCAGGCCTGAGCAAAGAGGGCTGCTGTGGTTGATGTCTCCCCACTGTTGTACATGTTTCAGGCCTGAGCAAAGAGGGCTGCTGTAGTTGACGTCTCCCCACTGTTGTACATGTTTCAGGCCTGAGCAAAGAGGGCTGCTGTGGTTGATGTCTCCCCACTGTTGTACATGTTTCAGGCCTGAGCAAAGAGGGCTGCTGTGGTTGATGTCTCCCCACTGTTGTACATGTTTCAGGCCTGAGCAAAGAGGGCTGGCACATCTTCAAGAATCTTATGGCTGAGCTGCTCATTCTCACTGTAGGCTTCTTCACATTTGTGCCTGCAGTTCAGGTATGTTGTATATTCAGGTATGTTGTATATTCAGGTATGTTGTCATAGCAATTGTGAATACAGTAGTAAATATGTAATATCACAGTTACCACTAGTGAAGATATTTGGAAAAAAAACCAGATTTTTATGATAATTGGCAAAGTGGGTACTGTTTAACATAATTCTGGGTGAATTATTAATTAGGCTTTCTCTCACACGAGGCTAATGTTTATATGCATAATATATCATAACTGGTGTTATATATATATATATATATATATATATATATATATATATATATATATATATATATATATATATATACATATATATGTGTATGTGTTTGTGTTGCACAAATATAAGAAAAGTTAACATGTCCCTGCAGGAGTTCTGTCTGTTTGCCGTGGTTGGACTTCTCTCAGACTTCTTCCTACAGATCCTCTTCTTTACGACCGTTCTCTCTATAGACATCAGACGCATGGAAGTAGGTGACTTCTTCCTACAGACCCTCATATTTACAACTGTTCTCAATAGACATCAGGCGTTTGGAGGTAGGTGACTACAGACCCTCTTCTTTACGACCGTTTTCTCTATAAACATCAGATGCATGGAATTAGGTGACTACAGACCCTCTGTACGAGGTACGTGACTTCTTCCCTCTTCTTTATGACCGTTCTCTCTATTCTCATCAAATGCATGGAGGTAGATGACTTCTTCCTACAGACCCTCTTCTTTACGACCATTCTCTCTATCGACATCAGATGCATGGAGGTAGTTGCCTTCTTCCTACAGACCCTCTTTATGACCATACTCTCTACAGACATCACATGCATGGAGGTAGGTGGTTTCTTCCTACAGACCCTCTTCTCTACGACCATTCTCTCTATCGACATCAGACGCATGGAGGTAGTTGCCTTCTTCCTACAGACCCTCTTTATGACCATACTCTCTACAGACATCACATGCATGGAGGTAGGTGGTTTCTTCCTACAGACCCTCTTCTTTACGACCATTCTCTCTGTAAACATCAGATGCATGGAGGTAGGTGACTTCTCAGTGAGGTGGACAGTGAGGTAGACAGGGAGGTGGACGGTGACACACTAAAACAAGTAAATGTTCCTACTCTGCCCCATCCAATCCTTGTTGACAACCCTAGGGAATGAGCCAGGCACCAGTTAAGTCCTGTTGACAACCCTAGGGAATGAGCCAGGCACCAGTTAAGTCCTGTTGACAACCCTAGGGAATGAGCCAGGCACCAGTTAAGTCCTGTTATTCCCATCGTCTTCCCTTTTTTTTAATATAAGATAAACTGTTTAGTGTTTACAAACGTCGTGGCATCTGGTGTGTGCTATGTGGCTTCCATGTTATGTTTATTGAGCTAAAAGTCTGATAATGTTACTGAATAACCGCCGTTTACATCCTTGTGAGAATTAATTATACAGATCCTTCTGTGGTTCATTTACCAGTTTGTTACATTTAGGAGTCTGGTTACTCGTAAGTTTCCTGAATGTTTCATAACCATACTTGATAGGCCACTGATTGTTTTCTAGAAACAAAGGCTGAAAACGTCGTGTTTTAGGACTGTGAAACATTCTCATGATAAAGGAGGCTTTTTTCACTTGTACTATTTTCATCTACGTGTGTAGTGCCTTTGATTAATGTCCTGGTTCCCATGTAGAAACGTGATATTTTAATAGACACTGATGTGACAGATACCTTCTAGATGGACATGTTTAATTTACACTAGTTCACTGTTTTAGTTGTCCGACCTACAGAGACAGAGTGTCATCCACAGTTCATCGTCTGAGGTTTCCATGACAACGACAGTGCCCTCTGGTGGGATGATGTCCTGTCCTGTGTTGACCTGTTTGATGGCCGAGGTTTGTACTAGTTGTCAGTTTTGTGAAACACATCGGAATGCAATTAAATGTAATAACAATTAAATGTAATAACAATTAAACGTAATAACAATTAAACGTAATAACAATTAAACGTAATAACAATTAAACGTAATAACAATTAAACGTAATAACAATTAAACGTAATAACAATTAAACGTAATAACAAAACATTGCAAATCATATGAATTTTAACAAATGTATTTTATGTAAATATACATATGATATTTATGTACCAGGTACAATGCTTATTCACGTTTTTATGTTTTGTAATGATTAGCTTGGCATGATCACTACACAGATTAATATATTGCAAGAATCAAATTTGTCGTTACTCATATCACTACGACTTACAAAATAGTGACGGGGTCTCAAACGTGTAACATGTAAACTAGAAAGTCAGGAGTCAACTAAATGGAATTTCACAAGACTTATTTAAATCAAATGTCTAAAAGATCTGATAATTTTGAAATCTTGATTATTAATTGTTGCTAAACATTTCTCACTAAATATTCACTTTTTATTTAGAGTAATGAACAAGTACACTTACTATGTTTACAAGTTTCATTCTGTATATATTAAATCGCTATTTTGACCTGGGTTGACCCCAGTTGTTAATTTTAAATAGTGAAAAAAACTGTGTTTCCATGGTAACATTAACAGTGTCTGTTTTTGTCTGCAGAGTGCGCCACATCCACCACAAGCGAAGTTGTCAAACTTGCATCTGACCCAACGTCTTACCGTGAACCACTCGGCATCGTACTACCAGCTCCCCACTCCTCCTCCCTCTCCCAACGCCCTGGGGAGGGGGGACGGACGGTGGGATCAGCCTTATGTACTCAAATTACCCCGCCGGGTTCGACTGTGGAATTTCTGGGCCAGAACCCGAGTTGCCCAAAGAGGCATCATGGTAAGCTATAAGGTGGACGTGTGTGGGCTCTTGTGAGTGGAAATAACTTGTTAATGGGGGTATTTATGTAGCATTAACACTGCCTCTTCACTTTGATTAGTCTCGTTTCAGACTTATGTAAAAACAATTGAACATATCTGCTAATGACTACAGTTACAGCTAACTCAATTGTGCACATGTGTTATTTAGTCTAGATGAAATCATCAGACAAACTATTAAATTAATTTGGGTTTGGCCTAGAAAATATATATATACATATACATACACATACACACATATATATACATATATATATATATATATATATATATATATATATATATATATATATATATATATATATATATATATATATACATATGCAAAATAAGTATGAAACATTATAGTTATAAATGGAACTTCCATCATTAATATATTACAGGTTATTAAAACATAGGGAAAGTGACACGTTAGCATTAGTCCTCATTAGCTAATTAAAGAATCGTGTGCGTGTCTGTCACAAGCATTTAATTCTTTCTCTACAAAGGGTAATATTCACATAATAAATTATGTTAACTTTTGCAAATTTATTCTTTTATATGTAAAAGTTATGCATATTCTGGATGCGTAATAGTGTCTCACAGTCCGTATAAACAGATAAAAAATAAACCACAATTTGCTGGTTTATTTCAAAAGTACTGATTTTTAGGCTTGCGTCGTCATTTGGATTGCACTGATTGTCTACAAGACAGGACTAGTCGATCACCTCACCGGCACCAACACAACGCAGCTTGATGACCTAGGTGGCAGCACCAGTAACTCACATCCAAGTTTAAAACCGTTTGAGAAATTCTCTCGGTCACAAGATTGGATGGAAAGAAAGTCGGAGGAAAAGCAACAGACGAGTGTGGATGAGAAAGAGGCTGCAAAACACGGGAGCGCTTTGGTCGCTCACCACGACATGGAGTCATGGCGCCACCTGTCACACACGCATTGGCCGAAGTTGCTGGGATTCTACAATATAAGTTTACGTGGAAGGTAGTGTAACCGTTTACATGGAAGGTAGTGTAACAGTTTACATGTAAGGTAGTGTACCGAACAATTTACATGGAAAGTAGTATAACAGTTTATGTGGAAGGTAGTATGCCGAACAGTTTGCATGGAAGGTAGTGTAACAGTTTACATGGAAGGTAGTATGCCAAACAGTTTTACATGGAAGGTAGTGTATCAGTTTAGGTGGAAGGTAGTATGCCAAACAGCTTACATGGAAGGTAGTGTATCAGTTTAGGTGGAAGGTAGTATAACAAACAGCTTACATGGAAGGTAGTGTATCAGTTTAGGTGGAAGGTAGTATAACAAACAGCTTACATGGAAGGTAGTGTAACAGTTTAGGTGGAAGGTAGTATGCTAAACAGTTTACATGGAAGGTAGTGTAACAGTTTACATGGAAGGTAGTGTAACAGTTTACATGGAAGGTAGTATAACAAACAGTTTACATGAAAGGTAGTGTAACAGTTTATGTGGAAGGTAGTATAACAAACAGTTTATGTGGAAGATAATGTAACAAACAGTTTACATGGAAGGTAATATTGCAAACTGTTTACATGGAAGGTAGTGTAATAAACAGTTTATGTGGAAGGTAATATTACAAACAGGTGTAGGAATTTTGTAGGAGTAAACTGTTGTATGAGCAAGGTACGTTACGGACTCAGTTAAGGTACCGGACTGTTAGATTCATATTAAAAGTAGTATAGCTACTAGTGCCCTGCGCGGGCCGCACTTTTGGTCCAAGCCTGGCCCGCAGCCTGCGGGCCGGGCCGGGCCGGGCCTCAACATAATCTCGCGGGCCGGGCCTGGGCCTACATACTGCAGGCCCGGGCCGGGCCTGGGCTGAAAACAATTTAAACACATCGGGCTTGGGCCGGGCCTGGGCCTAGTGTGAGCGGGCCGGGCCGGGCCGGGCCGGGCCGGGCCGGGCCGGGCCGGGCCGGGCTCTGCCTGGACATAATAAAAATATTCATACAAAACACCGATTATTACTTTATTTTTTTAAATAAAAACTTATAAATTGTAATTCCGTTTAATGAATGCTTAAAATTATTTCTTTAGTATTATATAGTTGCAAATTGAGACCTTGCATGGAATCTAATGACCCCATAAGTTCACTTGGCTGGAAGTAGCCAGCCCCAAATGTTTACTTTAGAAATATTTGCAGAGGCAATCAAGCCATGATTAACAATCAACTTATCACCCTTTGACCATACCAGTGGACATTCTATTGTCTAGGTCTTCCCTCCAAACATTGCCCATCTGAAAGACCTGCCCACTGCCAAGTGCACTCTAGGCCACTAGCCCACTACCCAGTACCCAACCCAGTTGGTAATTGGTATTTCTCCCCAGTCCTAATTCATTCACACTTGTACTAATTCACACATGTCTGTCTCAGGCTAGTGACTGCAGGCCTGCTGGAAATGCCACTGGGTGTCTGTGCCAGTGGGTGACATTTAATTGAAATATATTAAATTATGTTAACTTAGTTGAGCTAATTCAATTAACAATATAAATTGGGATTATGGCTTGCATATGGGTTAAGTCAGGGTTAGATAAACAAATATCCTATCCTAACAATAAACCAATACATTAAAGCCAAATATAACAAATGTTACCATATTTAATAGTAATGACACTAAGAAGTTTTTCTTTATTTTTCTTCAGGATATTCGTAAGTTTGAAGAAGTTGGTGGTGCTGAATTTTTAGAACTCATCCAGCACACTATGGACCTTTTTTATTTAATAAAACAATAAGTCTGTTTTACAGTTTATTTGTTTTTCGTCTTTGTTATAAGATTATAGGTTTATCTTCTCTAAACTTAGCGGGCCGCGTGCTTGCGGGCCGCGGGCTTACCCATCTTTGGCCCGCGGGTATGGGCCGGGCCTGGGCCTGAAACTTGCAGGCCGGGCCGGGCCGGGCCTGGGCCAAACATTCACGGTCTGAGTCGGGCCTGGGCCTAAATTCTAGTTTGCGGGCCTGGGCCGGGCTTGAAAAATTATTGCGGGCCTGGGCCGGGCCTGGACTCTAACTGCTAATTGCGGGCCGGGCTTGGGATCAAATTCTAGGCCCGCGCAGGGCACTAGTATTATTAGCTACCTTTCAGAGTCTCAAATGTTAGCTCAACATAGCTTTCGAGACCCTCTCTATCCCTTCATCAGTCTGAACTGTTCAGACTGACGAGGGAATAGAGAGGTACTTTAAAACTCCAACAAGCTAACAGTAAATATACTACTTTCAACAAACTATTGAAATCCGTTGTGGAAATAGTTAGGACATGTCCACCAGGTGAAGTATAAACACTCATGTTTGTTCGTAAGAATAAGAATAATAATAATATTTATAATATAATTAACATTGCACCCTAATCGACTTAATTAACATAACATGCTATTATCACATTAAATAAATTGCATAAATTAAATATCTATTTAGTTAAAAATAAACAGTGTAAAATAGAATAAATGAAAAAAGTAAGTATGAAACATTATAATTATAAATGGAACTTCCATCATTAATATATTACAGGTTATTAAAACATAGGGAAAGTGACACGTTAGCATTATTCCTCATTAGCTAATTAAAATTGTTGTTTCTTTAAGTGTTTTTTAAATATGCTGAGTCTTGTCTAAATGAGAGATGTCTTTTTACTCCAGGTACATCACAATCCTACCCAGCATTCACCTGTCAAAGCTCATCTCGCCGGACGACGCCCTGGCACAGCGGCACCCCCTGGAGGTAAAAACAGCAGCGCTCTTCCCAAAATACAGCCCTGTCGACACGGCTGGTGACAAGCAGCGATTGACTCAGGCTCCCAACCAATCACTGAGCTTCCTTGCGATCATGAGACATCGACTGACCGTATACCCACGAACTAATACAGAGTTTATCCTGACATTGATTCTTGGCTTTGCAAGCACGATCCTGATGACATACGCTCTCATGATGTTGTACAAGTGTATGTGTCCACGCGATTACGCCCGGTGGCGGTCCAGTTGGGGCCATGTGCGGCGGCGGCGCAAGAGAAACTCGCTGTATTTCAACCAGATCCAAGACGCCGTACCTCTAGTACTGGCAGGACACACACAGGTGACTCGTTTGTTTTATTTCAACTTCTGTTCTACCTCGTTGCTCCCATTATAAAGGGGTGAGTCTAGTTCTTGTACTGTTGCACCGCCCCGGCTGTTATCCCTTTCTGCTCCTCCCTACTGGCAGCCTTCTCCTTCCACTTCTCCCTACTGGCAGCCTTCTCCTTCCACTTCTCCCTACTGGCAGCCTTCTCCTTCCACTTCTCCCTACTGGCAGCCTTCTCCTTCCACTTGTGTTTCTCCTCCTCTCCCTTTCATACATCCCACTTTACACAGTTCTCCTGTCTTAGTTACGATCTTTTGTTACAACCTTTTTCCTGTGATCTGGATCGCATTCACTTCCGCATCCCATCCACACCAAGTGTCCCTCCTCCATCCACACCAAGTGTCCCTCTCCATCCACACCAAGTGTCCCTCTCCATCAACACCAAGTGTCCCTCCTCCATCCACACCAAGTGTCCCTCTCCATCCACACCAAGTGTCCCTCTCCATCAACACCAAGTGTCCCTCTCCATCCACACCAAGTGTCCCTCTCCATCCACACCAAGTGCCCCTCTCCATCCACACCACGTGTCCCTCTCCTCTATCCACACCAAGTGTCCCTCCCCTATCCACACCAAGTGTCCCTCCTCTATCCACACCAAGTGACCCTCCGTCCACACCAAGTGTCCCTCTCCATCCACACCAAGTGTCCCTCCTCTGTCCACACCAAGTGACCCTCCGTCCACACCAAGTGTCCCTCTCCATCCACACCAAGTGTCCCTCCTCTGTCCACACCAAGTGACCCTCCGTCCACACAAAGTGTCCCTCTTCATCCACACCAAGTGTCCCTCTCCTCTATCCACACCAAGTGTCTCTCCTCCATCTACACCAAATGTCCCTCTCCATCCACACCAAGTGTCTCTCCTCCATCCACACCAAGTGTCCCTCCCCTATCCACACCAAGTGTCCCTCCATCCACACCAAGTGTCCCACCTCCATCCACACCAAGTGTCTCTCCTCCATCCACACCACGTGTCCCTCTCCTCTATCCACACCAAGTGTCCCTCTCCTCCATCCACACCAAGTGTCCCACCTCCATCCACACCAAGTGTCTCTCCTCCATCCACACCAAGTGTCCCACTTCCATCCACACCAAGTGTCCCTCCATCCACACCAAGTGTCCCACCTCCATCCACACCAAGTGTCCCTCCCCTATCCACACCAAGTGTCCCTCCATCCACACCAAGTGTCCCTCTCCTCCATCCACACCAAGTGTCCCTCCTCCATCCACACCAAGTGTCCCTCCTCCATCCACACCAAGTGTCCCTCCCCTATCCACACCAAGTGTCCCTCCATCCACACCAAGTGTCCCTCTTCATCCACACCAAGTGTCCCTCTTCTCTATCCACACCAAGTGTCTCTCCTCCATCCACACCAAATGTCCCTCTCCATCCACACCAAGTGTCTCTCCTCCATCCACACCAAGTGTCCCTCTTCCATCCACACCAAGTGTCCCTCCTCCATCACCACCAAGTGTCTCTCTGTATCCACACCAAGTGTCCCTCATTTATCCACACCAAGTGTCCCTCCTCTATCCACACCAAGTGTCCCTCCTCCATCCATGCCAAGTGTCCCTCCTCCATCCACACCAAGTGTCCCTCCCCTTTCCACACCAAGTGTCCCTCCATCCACACCAAGTGTCCCTCTTCATCCACACCAAGTGTCCCTCTCCTCTATCCACACCAAGTGTCTCTCCTCCATCCACACCAAATGTCCCTCTCCATCCACACCAAGTGTCTCTCCTCCATCCACACCAAGTGTCCCTCCCCTATACACACCAAGTGTCCCTCCATCCACACCAAGTGTCCCACCTCCATCCACACCAAGTGTCTCTCCTCCATCCACACCAAGTGTCTCTCCTCCATCCACACCAAGTGTCCCTCTTCCATCCACACCAAGTGTCCCTCCTCCATCACCACCAAGTGTCTCTCTGTATCCACACCAAGTGTCCCTCATTTATCCACACCAAGTGTCCCTCCTCTATCCACACCAAGTGTCCCTCCTCCATCCATGCCAAGTGTCCCTCCCCCATCACCACCAAGTGTCTCTCTGTATCCACACCAAGTGTCCCTCATCTATCAACACCAAGTGTCCCTCTCCTCTATCCACACCAAGTGTCCCTCTCCTCTATCCACACCAAGTGTCCCTCTCCATCCACACCAAGTGTCCCTCCCCTATCCACACCAAGTGTCCCTCCTCTATCCACACCAAGTGACCCTCCGTCCACACCAAGTGTCCCTCTCCATCCACACCAAGTGACCCTCCGTCCACACAAAGTGACACATCATCTAACTTTTTACTGTTCTTCCCGTTAAATTAATCTGAACAGTATCCCAGTCCCAGTCCCAGTCCCAGTCTCTTGCCTCAGGTCATTACTGTTACTAGTTCTGAATTAACAGAACATATAATATTTCAATAATTTTTGTATCATGTTTATTGAGTATGTAAATAATAGGACTATATGCCTTATAAATGTAGGCATTTGAATTGCATGTGATTCAGTATTTTCTAATTGCACATATTCTGATTACTCAAGTGTTATTAAACAAATAGCTATGTAGGGGATACATTATATACAAGTTATTTTAACTTCTTGTGTATTCCTTTCAAACATCTCTTTACGTCACTGAAAAAATATATATATTATCACGGCTATTGTAGCCATTACTATGTTTGTTGTTTGAATAAATGTATTGTATTGTATTGTATTGTATTGTATTGTATTGTATTGTATTCACCTCTATCCCCCCAACAGTTAACCAAGCATTCAACGATTTTTAAGCCTTGCAGCCATCAAAGGGTGAGGTCTGATGAAATTATTCTTGGTGGGACTATGTGAATGTTTTATCAAAAATATTAGTTTTTGCTTAGTAGTGTCTAGTAATATATCATTCAGTCCAGTGGTTCAGTTGTCTCATGAATTCAGAACTGTTCCACATTATATTCACAAATCCTCAGACTTCTGAGCGTTACTGTGGATGTTAACCAACACCATCCAATGTAGTAGAAATACCTCCCCTGACACAATGTAGTAGAAGTACCTCCCCCGACACAATGTAGTAGAAGTACCTCCCCCGACACAATGTAGTAGAAGTACCTCCCCCGACACAATGTAGTAGAAGTACCTCCCCCGACACAATGTAGTAGAAGTACCTCCGCCGACACAATGTAGTAGAAGTACCCCCGACACAATGTAGTAGAAGTACCTCCCCCGACACAATGTAGTAGAAGTACCTCCCCCGATACAATGTAGTAGAAGTACCTCCCCCGACACAGTGTAGTAGAAGTACCCCCCCCCGACACAATGTAGTAGAAGTACCTCCCCTGACACAATGTAGTAGAAGTACCTCCCCCGACACAATGTAGTAGAAGTACCTCCCCCGACACAATGTAGTAGAAGTACCCCCCAACACAATGTAGTAGAAGTACCTCCCCTGACACAATGTAGTAGAAGTACCTCCCCCGACACAATGTAGTAGAAGTACCCCCCGACACAATGTAGTAGAAGTACCTCCTCTGACACAATGTAGTAGAAGTACCTCCCCCGACACAATGTAGTAGAAGTACCTCCCCCGACACAATGTAGTAGAAGTACCTCCCCCGACACAATGTAGTAGAAGTACCCCCCGACACAATGTAGTAGAAGTACCTCCCCTGACACAATGCTATTTTGATTGACAGGAGGTGGAGTGTATTGCCTGTGATGGTCCACTCATTATCAGCTCATGTTTGGGCGGCCAACTGAGGGTTTGGGACTCCTCAACAGGAGAGTGCCGCACCATCATCAACCGAAAAACGTAGGTGCTAATTAATCAACATGATGGAATGTGACATCAATCATTGTAAGTGTCACCTGTCCCACTGGTGTCATTGTAGGTGTCACCTATCCCACTGGTGTCATTGTAAGTGTCACCTGTCCTACTGGTGTCCTGTTTAAATCATTGTGTCACCTCTCCTACTGGTGTCATTGTGTCACCTGCCCCACTGGTGTCATTGTAAGTGTCACCTATCCCACTGGTGTCATCGTGTCACCTGTCCTACTGGTGTCCTGTTTAAATCATTGTAAGTGTCACCTGCCCCACTGGTGTCATTGTAAGTGTCACCTACCCCACTGGTGTCATTGTAAGTGTCACCTGTCCTACTGGTGTCATGTTTAAATAATTGTAAGTGTCACCTATCCCACTGGTGTCATTGTAAGTGTCACCTGCCCCACTGGTGTCCTGTTTAAACAAACATACACTGAGTAATGTTGACTTCAGGACAGTTTTGTTTTCCTGGTTTCAGTATTTTTAATGGTAATTGATATGAATGCTTAATTTAGTTGTAGTGGTTAAGCTGTGCAGTGTATGTTATGACTTAATCCTTTAATGTTTTAAGAATAATTTTCATGTTACAAATTTTGTTGTGCAGTAAAAAAATGTGACATTAGAACAGAATAAGCAATATTTGAAGAATATAATAAAAAAAACAGCCATATAAATAGAAACTGCATTAAAATATGTGTGCATTGTAAAAATGCTTCAACAATACAAATATAAATAAGGTGATATAAGATTAGTGGTGTTTCTGTGGTACAGATTTCATCCCCATTTGTACAGATGTGATTGTAGGTGAGATATTGTGGCTTTATGCCTACTCTTGGGTCATTATTGTTGCATTCATTATGGAGTTGACCCAACATCGAAAAATTTACAGACAACTTTGAACAAACTTCACATTGTGAGTAAATAAAGAGCAGAATGACACTGTTGTTTGTTGAGATGATAAGTTAAGCTGTTGACCGACATGAACAGAAATATGGCAATAATTTTTTTTTAAAAACCCTAAAAGTATTTTAAAATAAAACAACGAGCCTCTTTGTTTCAGCGTAGTTCCCCCGCCCCCTCTCACAGAGCGCAACCCCGTGCCCGGGCGGAACACTGACGATAGTGATGCTGACCTCTACGCCGAATACCACGAGCACGTTGTCACGGAAACGGCCAGTAGTGAAGGAAAAGTGTATCTCCGGCTGTCTGACAACATACCACCAGGGCCGCGCCAGCAGTCTCATTCGAGCAGCGGGAGTGACGATTTCACGTTTTCCGACATCTCGCCCGATTTGAGCTCTTCGATCAGCACGAATTTCTCGGAGCTGGATTCTGCCCTGGGGACCCCCGGGAAGGGGGAGACAACCGGGGAGAGACCTGGGGTGGGAGCGGAGGGTGGGTATGACTTCACCAGTCGCTTTGAGTCCTACTACAGGGAACACAGGGATACTGCAGCGGAGAGGGCTGTGTACTATGAACGGAAGCGTAGAGTTTCTACAGAGACTCCAAGAAAAGCCCGAAGGTTCACGTCTGAAGGTTATGAAGATGACGTTTTTCATATGGAGAGAAGTCGTAGTTCAGGTGCGAGTCCTTCCTTTTGTCTGTCTATTTATATATACCGTATTCGAACTAAAAAGCGTACAATATGCTTGAAAAAATTGGGCCACGGAGAAATGTCAGTGAATCTGTTCTAGTAAACTTACACCAACATTTTATAGACAATACGTTAACTGTGGTGTAATTCTATAGACAATACGTTTACTGTGGTGTAATTCTATAGACAATACGTTAACTGTGGTGTAATTTGGTGACTAGTGTAGAACGACTGAACAGTGGCGCCATCTAGATAGCACCAGATGGAAACACTTCAGTTGTTCTACACTAGTCAAATTACAATAATTATGGATTCTGTTGATTAAAAAGGGGGTGTATGCTAATTAGGGCATGTACGATTAATAGGTCGAATATATACATATGTACGTATGTACATACATACATATATATATATGTATATATATATGTTAAGACGTTGACATCTGGTTTGTTAAATAATAGGTCATTCCGTGGACTCATTCTGAAATTCTGCAGGTTTTTACGGATTTTGATTAAACACCTATTTTTTTATAGCTTGACCATGATCAGTTTATGTAGTCTTGGGCATGATTAACTTTTCTTGACTTGGGCATGATTAACTGGTCTTGACTTGGGCATGATTAACTTTTCTTGACTTGGGCATGGTCCATTCATCGTGGTTTGCTGTGTTTTCAGGGTATGTACAGTCTGGCAGCAGCGATGAAGGCATGCCAAGTGTTGCTGCCACTGAGGCTGCTGCTGCTGCCATCTGGTGTCTTGCGTGTCAAGACAGCCTCATTGTGGCTGGCTGTGGCAACGGCCGAATTGAGGTATGATTGGGTTTCGATTTAGTTGTTGTTTTGTTTGTACTTTATGTTAAGATGATATGATGTAGAATAAAATATTGTGTTTGTCTGAAATTTGTGTATAAGACATTAATTATATTTTGTATGTCTGATTGCTTGTATAAAGTATATAAAATGCATGTCTTAAAATTCACAGATTGTAAATATTTTTTTTATGTGTACTTACACATGTTTGGCTGATTACAGAACAGACGTTCAGTGATTCCAGTAAATACCCACATAATGGACGCTGCATTAACTGCAACCAAAACTAGTTCTGATATATAAGATGTCATAATTATTACAATTCCCTGAAAATTCCACATTCAAAGGGCATAAAATCATATGATTAATATTTAATTTCATATTTTGAAAATATCAGTATAATGTAGACGAGTGTCTGTGTAACAACCAATCTGTGTGGTCTATGCATGAGACTTGTTTAAAGGAATAGTTCAGTGATTTTGGTTGGTCATCTCATACAGAGCTAGTTAGGGGTTATATATTATTAACATATTTAAATGCCTCAATACTCTGAACTGTTTGGTATCAAAGTACATTTAATTTCACAAAATTATATGAACTACCTAAAATAGCACATTTCACTGATCTTCCCAACTGTTTTACTGGACGTTGCAACAAGGAATTTATTAATATTTATAACATCTCGGTTGGTAAAAAAATATCCATCCAACATGTGACACTAGCATGTGACACTAACATGTGACACTAACATGTGACACTAACATGATCTTTCATATTTAAAAAAATACATAATTTGGTGATGTAATAAAATAAGCCAGTTTCAAGTCTTGCTTTATGGCAATTATTGACAGACCAATAAATTATCTTATGTAAATCATTGAACTGTCCCCTTAAATAACTACATTGAACTGTCCCCTTAAACAACTACATTGTGTGTGTGGAATGAACAGAAGAATATTGCCTTTCAGTTTTGGGATGGTTTGACGGGACACCTCAAGTATCTCTATCAAGAAGGCAAGGCCGGCGTTACTGCAGTTTGCTTTGTGGCCAACAGGTGGGAGCACTGTAGTAGTTTTTCCAGGACAAAAATAGTTTCAGTTTTAGTTTGATGCTGTTATGCATGAAAAGAACAGTTTTTCTTGTATAGTTGCAAGCCTTAACGTTGTGCGTCACCCAATTCTGTGACAACCGTATAAGTTTTCCAATTTTGTCTGACTCCTTGGTGAATATGCTTAACTAACAACTGAGGCTAGGGCCAACTTAGGATAAAATAAGGGAAATTGTTTGGTAAAAAAACATCTTGTTTGCCAACTTACCAAACATCTTGTTTGCCAACATACCAGACGTCTTGTTTGCCAACTTACCAGACGTCTTGTTTGCTAACTTACCTGACGTCTTGTTTGCCAACTTACCAGACGTCTTGTTTGCCAGCTTACCAGACGTCTTGTTTGCCAACTTTACAACTTACCAGACGTCTTGTTTGCCAACTTACCAAACATCTTGTTTGCTAACTTACCAGACGTCTTGTTTGCCAACTTACCAGACGTCTTGTTTGCCAGCTTACCAGACGTCTTGTTTGCCAACTTACCAGTTGTCTTGTTTGCCAACTTACCAAACATCTTGTTTGCCAACTTACCAGACAACTTGTTTGCCAACTTACCAGACGTCTTGTTTGCCAACTTACCAGACGTCTTGTTTGCCAACTTACCAGACGTCTTGTTTGCCAGCTTACCAGACGTCTTGTTTGCCAACTTACCAGTTGTCTTGTTTGCCAACTTACCAAACATCTTGTTTGCCAACTTACCAGACAACTTGTTTGCCAACTTACCAGACGTCTTGTTTGCCAACTTACCAGACGTCTTGTTTGCCAACTTACCAACCATCTTGTTGTAATGAATACAACTATTTGTTGTTAGTTTTATTGCTGCTTCCTAATAAATTCACGTCCTCACAATGTGTACATTCTCTAAACACACCATATTCTACTGTAAAAATAATGTTTTGATAAAAATGGTACAAAATGTTTCACTTCTCTGCCACCAGGGTAATAGCGGCTCGGTTGAGTGGAGATATTGACTTCCTTGAGTTGGAGACATTCCAGAACGTGAACTCGCCAGCGACACCGACATCAGTGTCACGTCTTTACAACCGAGGTTAGTGTCACGTCTTTACAACTGAGGCTAGTGTTACAACTTTATAACCGAGGTTAGTGTTACAACTTTACAACCGAGGTTAGTGTTACAACTTTATAACCGAGGTTAGTGTTACAACTTTATAACCGAGGTTAGTGCTGGATGAAACACGATTCTGTTCGCGTGACATGACATGACATGACATGACATGATATGTGAGTGGCAAGTAACTAACTCTAGACCTAGACTGGATCTCAGACGGCTTGCACTACGATTGTAGAGGTACATGTTGAAATTATACACAAAATAATGTAGTGGAAGTTGATACAAAAGTCAGCAACTATCTACTAAAACAAGTTTTCTTGGTAGTTATTAATCCTACTATTACATGTGCCAATCTTAAACCGGCATGCACACATAGTTATTTATATATGCTACATAGCTAATTATATGTTATGTATAATGATGAACAGTTGGAGACTAGGATGTTAGATTTGGTATCATGTAATGTTTTAAAGGGAGTCTGACCATTTCTTGTTGTTATTTATGAATTTCTATGTATACAGTGATTGTATATACAGTGACTCTGTATACAATGACTGTATATACAATGACTCTGTATACAATGACTGTATATACAGTGATTGTATTTACAGTGACTGTGTATACAGTGACTTTGGTCAAAATAAAATGAGTAAGTTTAATGGCGTGTCTGAAGATTATCCACGATCGTAAAGATGTATTCCCCTCACAGCAGGCCACTTCTGTCGACTGAGCAGTGGTCATGTGACTGAGTCACATGACCTGAGGACATGGGATGACATCATCCATGTGACACTGCTGTCCACTACACATGCTCACCAGCGTCCAATCAACTTGCTGCAGACGGAGGGTGGGCGAGTCGTGTCGGGCGGTCAGGACCATACACTCAAGGTGACTGCAGAACTGATGTCCCTGCTTTAGTTATTTGTACTCGGTCGAATTAATCAAATATATCACGTTTTTGTCACGGACCTTCTACACACCCTCGCCACCAGGGGCTTCTGACATCACATATCCCTGGCTGATCGACCTGTTGAAATGAAATGCCTCATATGGGTTGGTGTTAGCCAATGGGATTGCTAGTTGGAATTTATGGGGTTCGCATGCGGGAACTTAACTTTAATAGGTAGTGGACCAGTCATTGCTGGCCGGACGGGTAATGATAGGCATCTCCTGGAAACGCTTTTTGAAGTTTGGGCAGATCGTGTACATTTCCCAGAAACACATCGACCAAGACAGGAAGTGGGTCGAAGTACAAATGATTCAGCGTACATCCGCACACGGCGTGGGATAAACTGACACATCCATGTTTCAACAGGTTGATCTACCGTAGTACTACTGCCACCCCTGGCTAGTGAGGATGTCTACCAGGTGTACTGTAGTACTACTGCCACCCCTGGCTAGTGAGGATGTCTACCAGGAGTACTGTAGTACTACTGCCACCCCTGGCTAGTGAGGATGTCTACCAGGAGTACTGTAGTACTACTGCCACCCCTGGCTAGTGAGGATGTCTACCAGGAGTACTGTAGTACTACTGCCACCCCTGGCTAGTGAGGATGTCTACCAGGGGTACTGTGGTACTACTGCCACCCCTGGCTAGTGAGGATGTCTACCAGGGGTACTGTGGTACTACTGCCACCCCTGGCTAGTGAGGATGTCTACCAGGAGTACTGTAGTACTACTGCCACCCCTGGCTAGTGAGGATGTCTACCAGGAGTACTGTAGTACTACTGCCACCCCTGGCTAGTGAGGATGTCTACCAGGGGTACTGTGGTACTACTGCCACCCCTGGCTAGTGAGGATGTCTACCAGGGGTACTGTGGTACTACTGCCACCCCTGGGTAGTGAGGATGTCTACCAGGGGTACTGTAGTACTAATGCCACCCCTGGCTATTGAGGATGTCTGCCAGGGGTACTGTAGTACTACTGCCACCCCTGGCTAGTGAGGATGTCTACCAGGGGTACTGTAGTACTACTGCCACCCCTGGCTAGTGAGGATGTCTACCAGGTGTACTGTAGTACTACTGCCACCCCTGGCTAGTGAGGATGTCTACCAGATGTACTGTAGTACTACTGCCACCCCTGGCTAGTGAGGATGTCTACCAGGTGTACTGTAGTACTACTGCCACCCCTGGCTAGTGAGGATGTCTACCAGGTGTACTGTAGTACTACTGCCACCCCTGGCTAGTGAGGATGTCTACCAGGGGTACTGTAGTACTACTGCCACCCCTGGCTAGTGAGGATGCGTACATGTAGAGAGCTCATGTGTAGAGGTGACTTCTTGTGCTCCATGTTTATAATGTCACATGATGTCCTGAGGTGATGACATCATGACTGATGCTTGTGAATGCCTTCATTTCACTGTCATTGTCATATTATTGTCATCGTCACGGTTGTCTCATTATTGTCATTATCCTTTGAATGCTTACAGAGAATGGAAATAATTACTTAGTGTGACTGATATTATCATTATTTGTATAATAACTACTTAATGTTTTATGTATAAAGTAAATGTTTCTTATCCTATACCTACCACTTTCCCAGACTCATTATGGGTTTGGAATCTTTTACTGCTGTTTCAAAGCTTTGACAGTTTTGTTCATCCCACGTTGCCACAGTTCACTCAGCTGTACAAATGAGTTCATGGCTACAGACAGATGGATATCTGAATGAATAGTCTTCGTGCAGTAATTGCAGCGTGGCTGAATACTTCCCAGGTCTGCCAGGGGGTGAAGTGTGAAGCACTATAACATGGCTGAATACTTCCCATAGAAGTTGAGTTGGCATTGGAATAAACAGGGGGTGAAGTGTAAGGTCTGCCAGGGGGTGAAGTGTAAGGTCTGCCAGGGGGTGAAGTGTAAGGTCTGCCAGGGGGTAAAGTGTAAGGTCTGCCAGGGGGTGAAGTGTAAGGTCTGCCAGGGGGTGAAGTGTAAGGTCTGCCAGGGGGTGAAGTGTAAGGTCTGCCAGGGGGTGAAGTGTAAAGCGCTTTGAACAGGACTGGATACCGCGCTGTATAAGAACATAACTTTATTTATTGCACTTCTATTGGCCTTGATTATAGAAGTTTGATATTAGGTATTTGCTCTCTGTGTTATTTATATCTTCACTGTAACAGACAGGTAGAGGTGCTGTTTGTTAGACCAATGTGATGTTTTTAAATATTTTTTAAAATTTTGATATTGTAGGTGTATCGCCTTGAAGATTCACTTTGTCTGTACACATTGCATGGGCACAGTGGCGCCATCACAGCTCTACATCTCGACGTGGTCAGTTGATATATGCATAATGATAGTAATAACATTTGATAATGATAGTAATAACATTTGATAATGATAGTAATAACATTTGATAATGATAGTAATAACATTTAGATAACACAGATTCTCAGAGACCCGAGTCAGAGTGCAACAAATGAGAATCATTAATCCATTAGACCCCACAGTGGCCGCAGCCGGCCGCTCTGTGCAGTCCTGGAACAGCCGTCGCTGGCCGCATAAAGGACCCTCTATTAAAAAAAATCCTTGCGAATAACTACTGAACTAAACGCTACCAAATTTTGCCACACCCTAGCGGATACATTTTGCAACAACAACAGCTCGTTACGTGCATATGTTGCCCTTTCAGAAATCTAGATTTTCATCGGTTTTGTTCATGCTATCTTGAAAATTTTTATTTCTATATTTGTCATTATAAAATATGGTGTAACCTGAAAAGTAACCATCAGAATTTGATAATTTTTTTCAGTTGTGCAAAGTTAACACATATAGCTACATTTTCTTCACTGGGCTGCATAGGTATATAGCATGGGATCATTGTCAAATGTCAGTCGCAAGGTAGAATAACTTTCAAAGTTTTAACAAACTTACTATTTTGTCTTTGCAAATTGTGATCAAATGTCAACATTTTATTAATATATAATTTTTCTATGTAGATATGCATGTGGAGAAATTACTACTCTTCAAAATAAACACAACTTGTAATTGCCAATATTGAATAGTTTTTTGTACAGATTTTTGAACACAAGGAAGTAAAATCGCTCGAAATTTGCCAGAAATCCTGGGAACAGGGAAACATGTTTTAATAAAATCCTGGGGCCTCATATGGGTTAAGCATGATATCATGAACATGGATTTAAGGTGGAAACGCAATTTAAAAATAATATGTGTTCAGATATGTGATCAGTTTCAGAATTATAGAAATGCTGGTGATGTTTAAATCCTTAATCTTTTCCAGTTGGCAGATTGAGGTAAAATCCCATTAATGTGAAATATTGTGAAATTATTTTTGATACATGTTGGAGTAACTTTGGTGTGTTGTTGTGCCACTAGATGACGCCACTGGCGGCAGCGAGCGGGGCCGAGGATGGCACAGTGCGACTGTGGGATCTCTTGACCGGCGCCTGCGTCCACAAACTGGGTGACGGTCATCACGGACGAGTGACTGCCCTTACTTGCACTTTGACCCACGTGGTCAGTGCTGGGCTGGACAACAGACTGTGTATCTGGGAGCGGTGGAATGGTCATCTGTTGCACTGGCTACACATGGTGAGTGGACGCGTTGACCACAGATTGACCACAACTACAGGTTGCTGGGCTTGTATTTTCCAAAGGCTTTCAAATTCATGATTTGTTGAATGATGTGTTTTGGTCAGTTAGAAGAGTTTCACTAAAAACGTTTTCCATAAACGTGGCAGCCCCTGATGGGGGGCACTGATGGGGGCCACTGATGGGGGCACTGATGGGGGCCACTGATGGGGGGGCACTGATGGGGGCACTGATGGGGCACTGATGGGGGGCACTGATGGGGGCACTGATGGGGGCACTGATGGGGGGCACTGATGGGGGGCACTGATGGGGGCACTGATGGGGGGCACTGATAGAATATCTAACAACAAAATAACATGGCAATTTAAGATTGATTGCACACGCCTGCAGTCTTGGTTGATATTCAACATGGATTATGTAATACAGTAGGCCTCTTTAGTATATAGCACATCACATAATATTTACTCAGATCTTTGTTTTAATGCACATGCATTGCCCAGACATTCTATAAGTGAACTCCCTGGAACCATTTTGCCACCACATTTATGGTAAACTTATATTTGCAAATTTGTAAGTCTAAAGAATACAGGCCCTGGTGACTTACCTGAAATGTTGAATGCTGTGTTTGGTTCCATTAGAACAGTTTAATTCTTTCACGTTGTCTATTAAATGTGTTTATTTGGGCATAAACAAATCAACAAGCATGTTTCATTTTGTTAAAATTGTGAACAATTTTGTTTTGTTTTGTCAACAATTGTGATTAATTTTGGTCAATGTTGTCATAAAGTGTTTTCAAATATGTTTAATTTTGTCAGAAATGTCAAAAAGGTTTTTCTTCAGTAGTGTGTTTTGTTAGAGATATGTTAGTTGTCAAACAGCCTTAGCATCGGCAGCCTGCGGTAGACTCAGAAATGGTATATTTTCCAACAGAAACATCTCAACAAGACTGAAAGCCAGATTACATGGAGCCCTTATACTGCCAATAGCAATCTATGGTGCGGAGGCTTCGACACTACGATCACAGGAGACACAATCTCTTGAGATTTTTAAGATGCGCTGTCTGCGGGCTATTAGAGGTGTTACCAGGGCAGACAGACTACACAATATCAAGATCAGAGAGAACACCTTTACCCCTGAATCTATCACAGACGTCATCAGACACACAAGACTCAGGTGGTTTGGACGTGTTTGCTGTATGCAAAGAGATAACATCATTAGACAAGCATACAGACAAGACTACAAAGGACAGCGGAAGAGAGGAAGACCACTGAAGAGGTGGAGTGACCAGATCAGGAATGATACTGGGCTGCAGCTATTGACAGCAGAGCAGCATGCCATAAATAGAACAGACTGGAGGGTGCAACTTCCCAATGGCCTATGCTTTTAAGTCAAGTGTTTTGCTTTTTTCAGAATCGTCAACAAGTGTCTTTCGTTCATTCACAACTTTTATTTATTACTTTTCCTTTCTGTTTCAGAGTCCTGGTTCCTGTAATTCTCTGTCGGTCTTGACCAATAACCTGCTGGTCAGTGGTGGTCAGGTAAGTAGGGACTGTCTCACTCTATATAAGCATAAGCAGTATTAGGGGGCCATATAAAAATGTGTAAAGCTCATAGCTGTTGCAATTAGTTTTATCCGTAGTAAAATATAGTCATGCATGTTTAATAATGACTCTGCAAAACATTGCTTTTGCACAGAGCAGTGATTATAAAAGGAGTAAATTTGTGTATAATCAGCAATTCAGTTCTGTACTTCGGAGCCTCGCTAGTCCCTTCTTCAGATCAGTCAATAATTAGCATGTTTTTTGTGAATAAATTTCAACATGTTGTAAATTGCTCCATTATTCCATGATTCACCTGCAGACTATTAATCCACCCAAAAGTCCAAAGCCATGGATAAATGAGGTTACAATTGTCAGCTGATTATGTTTAGATTTTTACCCTCGATTTCAGTAATAAATAATCATGACACATCTAACTTTTAGATGGGCATACTAATGAAATACTTCAAGAAAACATACTTAAAAACTGATTTTTGGCAATTTCACGATTTTCCCCAACACTAAATTTGAACCCATTTTTTGCAGGGCTGTCTGTTTTTATGGGATATCTCCAAGGGCAAAGTACTGCGTGTCATTCCACTCGGTGAGACCGGCTGCAGCGTATTCATACACCAGCTGTGTATAGTGCGCAACACGGCCGTCGTGTGTGACTTTGGGGAACAGCTGCAAGTAGTTCACTTCCCTACTGTGCTACAGAAGATTGAGTGAGAGATAGGATAGACAAATAGGATGAGTGAAACGACTAGAGGTGTTACATGATGATCACATCAAAGTTATTTTTTCTAAACATTTCCAAATAATTGGTGACATACATCGAATGAAGTCAGTGTTCTTCACAGAGGCAGACATCTGAATAGTAGACGATTATAGAGTAACAGAGACGAACCTGTTAAGTTTCTGAAGTGGCAAATTTTATTTATTATAATGCTTTCCCAATAGTACTAGTCAACTTGAACCAAAATGCATATTTATTCAAAATATTCCACACATAGTGCCAGTTTCCATCTCTTCTGTTGTTTGGGTTGAAATCTGTATTTTTTACTTGGGAATTCTGTATAAATCCGTATAAAATCGTTCGTTGGTTGGCCGTCCTATAGCATACAGATTCAGACCTAGTGCTGCCATCTATGAATACCTAAATGAAACAAAATGAGCTAAATTTCGCTGGAAACCTGCCTATCAGATTTCTTCGGATGCAGATCGAGTATCACCATTATCAGGCTAGGAAATATACAATGTATCCAAAAAATCTGCTATGGTTCGCTGGAAACATGCCTAGTGATCTGTATTGCATATAAGTAGTCTGTATAAAATGACATGCAAAAATTGGCACCTGCTTCTAAAGTTGAAAACGATGACTTGGTTTGAGAATGGTGTTTTATGAAGAGTCAATATTATTAACAGACCACTCCTTAGCATTGATGCTCGCATGTGCATTGTTTGTATAGTACCGGTAATAATAATATTCGCAGTCTGTTTAATAAAAGTTAATATTTTTACTGAAATTGTCTAAAGAGATCGTTATATATATTATATCAGTTAATGTGGATAGCCTTGTTATATATAGAGGTGGGTTATATATTATATCAGTTAATGTGGATAGCCTTGTTATATATAGAGGTGGGTTAAACATAACAGTTTTTTGCCCTTTTTTCGCCAAGCCAAATTTAATAGTTTGACGATTTTATCAAAACTAAATAACACATCTGCACAAATCAGCTAGCATTTCATAGGGCATACTGGATAAATGAAAAATGAAACTTGAAACCAGTGAAGTAATGGCAGCTTTAATGTGATGAATAATAACAAGGTCGTAACCTTGACTTGTGTTGATGCTTTAAATATTGTTATTTGCCATTATTGTTCTACATCTGATGTATGTATGTGTCGTGTACAATGTGTATCCAAGTGTTCCTCTGTTTTGTTGTACACGTGTATCAATGTGTACATGTGATATTGTGTACGTGTACAGAATGTGTTCACAATTTCTGACAGCCATAATTTTAGCTAACCCGTAAGGACAAGATTACTTTCTATAGCTGATGCCAAGTAATTTATTTTGTTCACACGAGTTAGCATTTAAATTTTATCAGATGTTACATAAGTGTTACCTAAGGGCCTTTTTACTGTATTTATGATGTTACTTTACACTTTTTGTAATGTCGTGGAGTAAAATTAAAATGTCTTGACAAGATGTGGTTGATCCGTAACTGTAAACATGTTGTGAACTGTAAAATGGTTGTAGTAGTCATTGTTTAACAAACGTTACATTCAACAATTACATAATTCTAGTTTACGTTACTCTGAGTACATATGTGTACATATAAGTTTCTAAAAAATAAGCTCATCAAATGCCAGTTGATACAAATAAAGTTCTGCCATATAAATTGTTAGTCTTTAGAAACCGACAGATACATTCTGTCATCAGTTTGACAGTCACATGACCTAGTCACACTTCACCCAGGAACTTAGCAATCCACCTGAACACACAAGAGAAGGAAGTTTGTATTACGTGCTTGTTGTAGGTATTAAAAACCTGATTTTCTGTTTTAAACATAGATGGATAAAATAGCCTAGTCACATTGCAAGGATGCTGAAAGATGGCAAGACGAGAACGCACAGACTGTAATGTTTATTATATGAAAGACTTGATCTTTATTAAGACCACAACCACACGTTGTGGGTCCACCCTTGCTTCCCACCCCATTAAACCCTCTCATACGACCACTGTACACTACATGCAATCTCTGCATATTCCTCTCTTGAATCAACCCCCTCTGTCTACCCCTGGGGGTACAAACACACACACATTGGCGGGGTGAACACAGGACTAATGCCCAGTCAGACAATTACACAGCAAAACCTGCTACAGCAGACACTTGGCCAAGACTGTCTATAACAGATACGTTTCACTTGATAGCTACCCTTAACTAACTTTACATCCTCTGTCCATTCGGTCTGCAGTATACAGATTTGATCATAGATGGGTCTATATAATCCACAAAAGGCTGAAATGTTGATGCTACTAACATTACCGCTGAATACTGCTTCGGATGATTCAAGGTCTATGTTTCTGGTTATGTTCGATTTTAACCAATGATCTTGCCACGGTTTAATAATCTATTAAACGTGTCCAGTTTCGTACAATTTATAAAAGAACCAACTCAATGTTGCTCCTTATGTCTCTACTTTCACTTCACACTTTAAATCTTCCCTCGGGATGAAAACACTTGTACATCTACTTCAACTTGCATCACTGACCAACAAAACTTTCCTAGTGATATTTACAAACTTATCCAGTCATGCTATCATGCTTACCCCTAACCCACCCTGTCCTGTTCCACACACATTCGCTGACTTTGAACTCGATAAAGGCTGTTAGTTATGGAAACTCGTACATGAGCTTATCAATGTAACATAATCACTTATGATGATGACATTTACGAGTGTAACATATTATAAGACAAGATGATGTGACACAAGTGCCAAAGTTTTCATGTTTGAACTCTTTCAGCTTGAGACCTCTTTTGAATGGCATTTCATTTTTAAAGTTTAATGGTCACAGAAGTATGGAGGTTTTCGTTACTACCGGGCAGACATGACACTTGACATGTCCTGACACAGGGACATGTCACATCACATCTACCCGTCAGACACAACACCTGACATGTCCTCACACACTGACATGTCAGATCACATCTACCTGGCAGACACGACGCCTGACATATCTGACATGTCACATCACATGTCCACCTGACAGACATGACAACCAACATCTGTACCTGTCATTTCTTAGTCACCAGAGTTGCTCACACTGATTGATCTTTTTAGAAGACTCACAAAAATGCAATGTGAAATAACAGGAATGACCACTTGACTACACACAGCATTGGACACATGGGCTATCCATGGAATGACCACTTGACCACACACTGCCTGCATTGGACACATGGGCTATCCATGGAATGACCACTTGACCACACACTGCCTGCATTGGACACATGGGCTATCCATGGAATGACCACTTGACCACACACTGCCTGCATTGGACACATGGGCTATCCATGGAATGACCACTTGACCACACACTGCCTGCATTGGACACATGGGCTATCCATGGAATGACCACTTGACCACACACAGCCTGCATTGGGCTATCCATGGGGTTACTCTCTCCAAGACAATGAGTTCTTATTTAAACTTGAATCTCAAATTTCTAAAAATTTTCAAATTGCATTATAAGCTAAAAATTAATCAATTCCATTATACTTTATAAAGCTAAATTCCATCTTGAAATAGTTTTCCACAAGAAAATATTTAATTAAAAGCATTATTTTACGAGTCAGATGGCATTCATGAGAAAAATAATGATTGACAAGCTCTCAGTAATATTTGAAAAGTGGGACCCTGAACATGTATAATCAACAGTGAAACGTCAGTAATGGCAAATTATCTCAAGACACATTTGACGACTCCTCCAATAGACAACCGTACAGTATTTCATGGGATGAACCTTAAATTACCACATCACCTCCTAGTACAATATTCTCTACGATCCTACGTATGTGACCCTTCTTACGACAAATCAGGTCACTGACAACACTGCAGCAGTTCCCAGATTGTCCACCAGAGGGCTTCGCAGTACTTCTCAGAGATTATCACAAAGTAGTCGCGTGAAACGGCAGTGACCTTCGTCAGGTCACGGCAACGTACACCCGGTATGTACGTGTCAGTCCTAGCACCACCGGCTGCCAGAAAACTGCTCAACTTATTCTGCAGTAAAATTTTTAAATGAATCCTATGGTAACCACGCACCATCGCCACGGCGACCACAAGCCATTGTATTTACCACTTCCACTGGTAACCATAGCAGGCTCGGCTGCTAGCCAATGACCCCGCAATATTGCAGGTAGCCCTGATCCACTGCAGACGCAAATTCGGTGGAAATCACTGAGACGATGTGAATTAGTTGGGACGACAGCCACTTTGACAGCCGGTTTTATCACCATGGCAACATCTTCCTTGAAGACGTCATTTCCATGGTTACACAGGCACACTTCGCCCAGGAACTTGTATCGCAATCCACCTGAATACACAAGAGAAGGAAGTTTGTATTACGTGTTTGTAGGCATTAAAAACATGACTTTCTATTTAAACATGGATGGATAAAATAGATTTCAGGAGTAATCATCTGTTAATAAGGGACGATCTCAAAACACTGAGCGGATAAAGGACACGTACGTGAGGGTGGGGTGCACATTCACGCCTCTTGTGACTTCTTTGGCAGAAAGTCCTCAAACTGACGCCTGGAAGACACAAACAACTTGGCTTATTTCTTGCGTGCATGAGTGTGCGTGGTGGCGCGCGTCCATGGGTGCGTGGTGGCGCGCGTGCGTGAGTGTGCGTGGTGGCGCGCGTGCGTGAGTGTGCGTGGTGGCGCGCGTGCGTGAGTGTGCGTGGTGGCACGCGTGCATGAGTGTGCGTGGTGGCGCGCGTGCATGAGTGTGCGTGGTGGCGCGCGTGCATGAGTGTGCATGGTGGCGCGCGTGCATGAGTGTGCGAATTCATATTTGTGAGAAATGGATTTTGATTCTTAAATGAAAAATGCATTATTAGCCAGATTGTGAATAGAATGTTGCTTGATATTGGACGGAATGGCTCTGAACATGTTAAGTTTGTGCAGTATTAACTGATTTGTAGTATAAACCTCATCACAAAATAGCTAGATAATACTATAAACTACCCAGGGTGGACAGGCAGTTTAAGGTGATACAAGGAACACTTCCCTCTCCCTTCTCTAGAGGTGAACACTTCCCTCTCCCTTCTCTAGAGGTGAACACTTCCCTCTCCCTTCTCTAGAGGTGAACACTTCCACTTTGGCCGTAGAACTCGCCGCCAAACCTCAATTTCAAGTTTAAAAAATAAACATGGTGAATTTGAATAGAAATATCCTGGCCAACCTAATTCAGACTTTTACATTTTTATATCTCCAGAAAATGCACCAGACTGAAATATATAGCTTAAAATAAAAAAATTCTCCAACAATGAGGGGAACACTGTCCCACACTCCCCTTGTGGCTGTGCAATGAGGGGGAACACTGTCCCACACTCCCCCTTGTGGCTGTGCAATGTGGGGGAACACTGTCCCACACTCCCCCTTGTGGCTGTGCAATGAGGGGGAACACTGTCCCACACTCCCCCTTGTGGCTGTGCAATGAGGGGGAACACTGTCCCACACTCCCCCTTGTGGCTGTGCAATGAGGGGGAACACTGTCCCACACTCCCCCTTGTGGCTGTGCAATGAGGGGGAACACTGTCCCACACTCCCCTTGTGGCTGTGCAATGAGGGGGAACACTGTCCTACACTCCCCCTTGTGGCTGTGCAATGAGGGGGAACACTGTCCCACACTCCCCCTTGTGGCTGTGCAATGAGGGGGAACACTGTCCCACACTCCCCCTTGTGGCTGTGCAATGAGGGGGAACATTGTCCCACACTCCCCTTGTGGCTGTGCAATGTGGGGGAACACTGTCCCACACTCCCCCTTGTGGCTGTGCAATGAGGGGGAACACTGTCCCACACTCCCCCTAGTGGCCGTGCAATGAGGGGGAACACTGTCCCACACTCCCCTTGTGGCTGTGCAATGTGGCGGAACACTGTCCCACACTCCCCCTTGTGGCTGTGCAATGAGGGGGAACACTGTCCCACACTCCCCCTGGTGGCCGTGCAATGAGGGGGACCACTGTCACACACTCCCCCTTGTGGCTGTGCAATGTGGCGGAACACTGTCCCACACTCCCCCTTGTGGCTGTGCAATGAGGGGGAACACTGTCCCACACTCCCCCTTGTGGCTGTGCAATGTGGCGGAACACTGTCCCACACTCCCCCTTGTGGCTGTGCAATGAGGGGGAACACTGTCCCACACTCCCCCTAGTGGCCGTGCAATGAGGGGGAACACTGTCACACACTCCCCCTTGTGGCTGTGCAATGTGGCGGAACACTGTCCCACACTCCCCCTTGTGGCTGTGCAATGAGGGGGAACACTGTCCCACACTCCCCCTAGTGGCTGTGCAATGAGGGGGAACACTCCCACACTCCCCTTGTGGCTGTGTAATGAGGGGGAACTCTGTCCCACACTCCCCCTTGTGGCTGTGCAATGTGGCGGAACACTGTCCCACACTCCCCCTTGTGGCTGTGCAATGAGGGGGAACACTGTCCCACACTCCCCCTAGTGGCTGTGCAATGTGGGGGAACACTGTCCCACACTCCCCTTGTGGCTGTGCAATGTGGGGGAACCTTGTCCCACACTCCCCCTTGTGGCTGTGCAATGTGGCAGAACACTGTCCCACACTCGCCCTTGTGGCTGTGCAATGAGGGGGAACACTGTCCCACACTCCCCCTAGTGGCCGTGCAATGAGGGGGAACACTGTCCCACACTCCCCTTGTGGCTGTGTAATGAGGGGGAACACTGTCCCACACTCCCCCTTGTGGCTGTGCAATGTGGCGGAACACTGTCCCACACTCCCCCTTGTGGCTGTGCAATGAGGGGGATCACTGTCCCACACTCCCCTTGTGGCTGTGCAATGAGGGGGAACACGTTCCCACACTCCCCCTAGTGGCCGTGCAATGTGGGGGAACACTGTCCCACACTCCCCCTTGTGGCTGTGCAATGTGGCAGAACACTGTCCCACACTCCCCCTTGTGGCTGTGCAATGAGGGGGAACACTGTCCCACACTCCCCCTTGTGGCTGTGCAATGAGGGGGAACACTGTCCCACACTCCCCCTAGTGGCCGTGCAATGAGGGGGAACACTGTCCCACACTCCCCCTAGTGGCCGTGCAATGAGGGGAACACTGTCCCACACCCCCCCTTGTGGCTGTGCAATGAGGGGGAACACTGTCCCACACTCCCCCTAGTGGCCGTGCAATGAGGGGAACACTGTCCCACCCCCTCCTTGTGGCTGTGCAATGAGGCGGAACACTGTCCCACACTCCCCCTAGTGGCCGTACAATGAGGGGGAACACTGTCCCACACTCCCCCTTGTGGCTGTGCAATGAGGGGAACACTGTCCCACACTCCCCCTTGTGGCTGTGCAATGAGGGGAACACTGTCCCACACTCCCCCTTGTGGCTGTGCAATGAGGGGGAACACTGTCCCACACTCCCCTTGTGGCTGTGCAATGAGGGGGAACACTGTCCCACACTCCCCCTTGTGGCTGTGCAATGAGGGGGAACACTGTCCCACACTCCTCCTTGTGGCTGTGCAATGAGGGGGAACACTGTCCCACACTCCCCTTGTGGCCGTGCAATGAGGGGGAACACTGTCCCACACTCCCCCTTGTGGCCGTGCAATGAGGGGGAACACTGTCCCACACTCCCCCTTGTGGCTGTGCAATGAGGGGAACACTGTCCCACACTCCCCCTTGTGGCTGTGCAATGAGGGGGAACACTGTCCCACACTCCCCCTTGTGGCTGTGCAATGAGGGGAACACTGTCCCACACTCCCCCTTGTGGCTGTGCAATGAGGGGGAACACTGTCCCACACTCCCCCTTGTGGCTGTGCAATGAGGGGGAACACTGTCCCACACTCCCCCCAGTGGCCGTGCAATGAGGGGGAACACTGTCCCACACTCCTCCTTGTGGCTGTGCAATGAGGGGGAACACTGTCCCACACTCCCCCTTGTGGCTGTGCAATGAGGGGGAACACTGTCCCACACTCCTCCTTGTGGCTGTGCAATGAGGGGAACACTGTCCCACACTCCCCCTTGTGGCTGTGCAATGAGGGGGAACACTGTCCCACACTCCCCCTAGTGGCCGTGCAATGAGGGGGAACACTGTCCCACACTCCCCCTTGTGGCTGTGCAATGAGGGGGAACACTGTCCCACACTCCCCCTAGTGGCCGTGCAATGAGGGGGAACACTGTCCCACACTCCCCCTTGTGGCTGGGCAATGAGGTGCCAGACCTTGCTAACATCAAGAAATGCGGTGGGTATCTATTTTTGTGTGTGCATTACTAGGCACCTTTGCCTTCCCTGACCCACACCCAACATATAGAGCCCCTCCACAGCCTTCCCTGACCCACACCCAACATATAGAGCCACTCCACAGCCTTCCCTGACCCACACCCAACATATAGAGCCCCTCCACAGCCTTCCCTGACCCACACCCAACATATAGAGCCCCTCCACAGCCTTCCCTGACCCACACCCAACATATAGAGCCCCTCCACAGCCTGGGGACAGGAAGCGAAATGGGAATACTTACTTTCCCTTCATGGCGGGAGGTTTGAGGTAGTCATCCTCGGCTAGCAATAACACGTCTGGTCGCTCCTCCTTCTTATATTTGAGACAGCGGCGAATGAAGGCCTGGCAGAGAACACACACACACACATATTTCACAAGATTGTAATTCAAAGAACCAAACTCCAGGTGTGACATTGGCTTATCAAGAGTAAGTTTTTCTTCTCAAATATTACATATCAGTCTATTATCGTATTCAACATATTCACGCAGCAGGTAACGTTTATACATCGGCCTCAAACCAGAAAAGATTTAACGAAAACCCCAGCAATATTCACCAAGAGACAAGGAAAGTTCTTATATAGCGCGGTATCCAGTCCTTGGGACAGTTCAAAGTGCTTCACACGGCAGACCTGTTCATTCCAACACCAACTCAACTTCTCTGGGAAGCATTCAGCCATGCAGCAATTACTGTGGGTGAATGAAATTGCCCAAGCTTTGCAACAGTACGAGAATTCGAACCCAGGTTTTCTCGATAGAGTGTGATATTCTAATCACTATGCCACCGCGCCCCACACCCTAACCCCCCACACCCTAAACCCCCACAGCACCTTTCTACCACACCACCAGCAGTTTGGAGACAATTTACAACCGAGGATGCTCATGAATTTTGGGGTGCAGTAGCTCAGGGGTAAGAGCGCTAGACAGTCAATCGAGAGGACCGGGTTTCAAGGCCACTTGCTGTCATATCAAAGCTTGGGCAATTTCGTTTACTCCACTTCGTCTGTGCCTTTTGGTAGAGACACTAAAAGTCTGTTCTACCTGGTGTCTAAGCTAGGGGAAGGTCCTCCATTGCGGGAGGTAAAGTCTGTTCTACCTGGTGTCTAAGCTAGGGGAAGGTCCTCCATGGGGGGTAAAGTCTGTTCTACCTGGTGTCTACACTAGGGGAAGGTCCTCCACGGGGGGTAAAGTCTGTTCTACCTGGTGTCTACACTAGGGGAAGGTCCTCCACGGGGGTAAAGTCTGTTCTACCTGGTGCCTACGCTAGGGGAAGGTCCTCCACAGGGGGTAAAGTCTGTTCTACCTGGTGTCTATGCTAGGGGAAGGTCCTCCACGGGGGTAAAGTCTGTTCTACCTGGTGTCTACGCTAGGGGAAGGTCCTCCACGGGGGTAGTCTGTTCAACCTGGTGTCTACGCTAGGGGAAGGTCCTCCACGGGGGGTAAAGTCTGTTCAACCTGGTGTCTACGCTAGGGGAAGGTCCTCCACGGGGGTAAAGTCTGTTCTACCTGGTGCCTACGCTAGGGGTAGGTCCTCCACGGGGGTAGTCTGTTCTACCTGGTGTCTACGCTAGGGGTAGGTCCTCCACGGGGGGTAAAGTCTGTTCTACCTGGTGTCTACGCTAGGGGAAGGTCCTCCACGGGGGGGTAAAGTCTGTTCTACCTGGTGTCTACGCTAGGGGAAGGTCCTCCACGGGGGGTAAAGTCTGTTCTACCTGGTGTCTACGCTAGGGGAAGGTCCTCCACGGGGGGTAAAGTCTGTTCTACCTGGTGTCTACGCTAGGGGAAGGTCCTCCACAGGGGGTAAAGTCTGTTCTACCTGTTCTACCTGGTGTCTACGCTAGGGGAAGGTCCTCCATGGGGGTAAAGTCTGTTCTACCTGGTGTCTACGCTAGGGGAAGGTCCTCCACGGGGGGTAAAGTCTGTTCTACCTGGTGTCTACGCTAGGGGTAGGTCCTCCACGGGGGGTAAAGTATGTTCTACCTGGTGTCTACGCTAGGGGAAGGTCCTCCACAGGGGGTAAAGTCTGTTCTACCTGGTGTCTACGCTAGGGGAAGGTCCTCCACGGGGGGTAAAGTCTGTTCTACCTGGTGTCTACGCTAGGGGAAGGTCCTCCACGGGGGGTAAAGTCTGTTCTACCTGGTGTCTACGCTAGGGGAAGGTCCTCCACAGGGGGTAAAGTCTGTTCTACCTGGTGTCTACGCTAGGGGAAGGTCCTCCACGGGGGGTAAAGTCTGTTCTACCTGGTGTCTACGCTAGGGGAAGGTCCTCCACAGGGGGTAAAGTCTGTTCTACCTGGTGTCTACGCTAGGGGAAGGTCCTCCACAGGGGGTAAAGTCTGTTCTACCTGGTGTCTACGCTAGGGGAAGGTCCTCCACGGGGGGTAAAGTCTGTTCTACCTGGTGTCTACGCTAGGGGAAGGTCCTCCACGGGGGGTAAAGTCTGTTCTACCTGGTGTCTACGCTAGGGGAAGGTCCTCCACGGGGGGTAAAGGTATAACTTGCTGTGGACTCACCAGCTGTAAAAACGGCTAAATACACTCACAAAGAAGAAGTCTGATTGACGCCCACTCACCTTGGCCTCGCTGGTAGTTGGTGGTTTCTGGGGAAACTGAACTTCTGTAGCCTTCAGTATCGTGTTCTCCTCCAGTATAGCAGCTTGTGACAAGTTGTGGCCAAATGGCTGCAAGAACCCACACAATCACAGTTAATGACACGAACACAAACAATCACAGTTAATGACACGAACACACACAATCACAGTTAATGACATGAACACACAGTCACAGCCAATGACACGAACACACACACAATCACAGTCAATGACATGAACACACAGTCACAGCCAATGACATGAACACCCACAATCACAGTCAATGACATGAACACTCACAGTCACAGCCAATGAGATGAACACACACAATCGCAGTCAATGACACAAACACACACAATCACAGTCAATGACACGAACACACACAATCACAGTCAATGACATGAACACTCACAGTCACAGCCAATGACATGAACACACACAATCGCAGTCAATGACACGAACACACACAATCACAGTCAATGACACGAACACACACAATCTCAGTCAATGACACGAACACAAACAATCACAGTCAATGACACGACCACACAAAATCACAGACAATGACACGAACACACGCAATCACAGCCAATGACATGAACATACACAACCACAGTCAATGGCACGAACACACACAATCAGTCAACAACACAAACACACAATCAAAGTCAATGACACAAACACACACAACACAGTCAATGACACAATCACAGTCAATGACATGTACACACACAATCACAGCCAATGACACGAACACACACAATCACACATGATGACATGAACACCCACAATCAGTCAATTACTATCAGTATGTATGCAGACGTGCATACATACATACCTTTTTCCCAAAGAGGCACTGGTAAAAAATTACTCCGACCGACCAGACATCGACCTTGGATGAGATCTTTGGCGGGTCTTTCCCCACGACAAAGCACTCCGGTGGTAGATACCTAGCAACAACACAAACACAGTTACCATGGCAACATTCCTAGCAACAGTGAAGCCTTAATAGATAATAGAGAGATAATATGGGACAACTGAGAAAATGACAGGTGGAAGACAAGTAATGTGCAGAACAATGTCTGGAAAATGAACCTAGGTAGTCAAAGTCGAATAAATCTCGAACTGCATTCTTAAGTCTTAACTTAACATGTGAATCCAATGCAGGGCTCAATTTTAATGCTAATGCATTATTCCAAGCATCCTAGATTTTGCAACAGATTACTAGACCTGTCTGTACAGGAATCCGTTGGGATTACCTCTTTATTTGACGTCATTTTGCCCACCAACAACACATCCGTAAATTGGTCCACTCCCCATCACCCCGACGTTGATGTCATTGATGTCATCATGGGCAACAAAAGTATATGTCACTGTTACAATGACCCAGTGTAAAGTAGTTGACCTGGAGGCACTCAGAATATGTCATTGCTACAATGACCCAGTGTAAAGTAGTTGACCTGGAGGCACTCAGAATATGTCATTGCTACAATGACCCAGTGTAAAGTAGCTGACCTGGAGGCACTCAGTATGTCACTGCTACAATGTCCCAATGTAAAGTAGCTGACCAGGAGGCACTCAGAATATGTCATTGCTACAATGACCCAGTGTAAAGTAGCTGACCTGGAGGCACTCAGTATGTCATTGCTACAATGATCCAGTGTAAAGTAGCTGACCTGGAGGCACTCAGTATGTCATTGCTACAATGACCCAGTGTAAAGTAGCTGACCTGGAGGCACTCAGAATATGTCACTGCTACAATGTCCCAATGTAAAGTAGCTGACCTGGAGGCACTCAGAATATGTCATTGCTACAATGACCCAGTGTAAAGTAGCTGACCTGGAGGCACTCAGTATATGTCATTGCTACAATGTCCCAGTGTAAAGTAGCTGACCTGGAGGCACTCAGTATGTCATTGCTACAATGACCCAGTGTAAAGTAGCTGACCTGGAGGCACTCAGAATATGTCACTGCTACAATGTCCCAATGTAAAGTAGCTGACCTGGAGGCACTCAGAATATGTCATTGCTACAATGACCCAGCGTAAAGTAGCTGACCTGGAGGCACTCAGTATATGTCATTGCTACAATGACCCAGTGTAAAGTAGCTGACCTGGAGGCACTCAGTATGTCATTGCTACAATGACCCAGTGTAAAGTAGCTGACCTGGAGGCACTCAGTATGTCATTGCTACAATGACCCAGTGTAAAGTAGCTGACCTGGAGGCACTCAGTATGTCATTGCTACAATGACCCAGTGTAAAGTAGCTGACCTGGAGGCACTCAGTATATGTCATTGCTACAATGTCCCAGTGTAAAGTAACTGACCTGGAGGCACTCAGTATATGTCATTGCTACAATGTCCCAGTGTAAAGTAACTGACCTGGAGGCACTCAGTATGTCATTGCTACAATGACCCAGTGTAAAGTAGCTGACCTGGAGGCACTCAGTATATGTCATTGCTACAATGTCCCAGTGTAAAGTAGCTGACCTGGAGGCACTCAGTATGTCATTGCTACAATGACCCAGTGTAAAGTAGCTGACCTGGAGGCACTCAGTATATGTCATTGCTACAATGACCCAGTGTAAAGTAGCTGACCTGGAGGCACTCAGAACCACCATATTTATTTCTTCAGCATCTAAATAGACAATTCAAAAGTGCAGGAAACACCTATTGACTCCTGTGTTAAATTTGTTATTTTGTGGATCACCTTTTTGACGGATTACTGAATTTACCTTGAATTTAATGCTTTGGTAATCTGTCTGGATTATCAGACTTTTATCTATAATTGTCTAACCCAAAAATGAAAACAGATATGCAATGTTGGAAAAAATTGACTTTCAATTGGACAATATGGGGCCATGATGTTTGTTGTAATCACAATCAACTAAGTAATACTAATAATAAAGGCGAAACAAATCAGAATAGTTAAGCATGATACAGGGACTTGATATCATGAACAGGGACGCACAAAGGTCATCACCATAATGACAGACCACAAGGATTTAAGGTAGAAATGCAATTTTTTTTAAATGTCTCAGTTTTTGAGCTATAATTTCAGATGATTTGAAAGTGATGAGTTCGTTTGAGAGTTTGGGCATTAGCTGTTCTTACCAGTTGGTGCCAGCACCTTGTGACGTCAGGTCCATGCCGGTGTTAACTGTACTTACCAGTAGGTGCCAGCACCTTGTGACGTCAGGTCCATGCCGGTGTTAACTGTACTTACCAGTAGGTGCCAGCACCGTGTGACGTCAGGTCCATGCCGGTGTTAACTGTACTTACCAGTAGGTGCCAGCACCTTGTGACGTCAGGTCCATGCCGGTGTTAACTGTACTTACCAGTAGGTGCCAGCACCTTGTGACGTCAGGTCCATGCCGGTGTTAACTGTACTTACCAGTAGGTGCCAGCACCTTGTGACGTCAGGTCCATGCCGGTGTTAATTGTACTTACCAGTAGGTGCCAGCACCTTGTGACGTCAGGTCCATGCCGTTGTCGGGGTTGTAACTGTCGTTATCCATGATTTTGCTGAGACCAAAGTCTGTGATTTTGATCTCCCCACTCACAGATCCCGTTCCCAGGAGAATGTTGCCTGGAAGGACACAAGGGTTGTCAACAAACACCTCCTTAAGGGGAAACACCCCACATTGAAATAGATGGATAGGATTTATTTTTAAATTGCATAGCTAATGCAACTGTTTTAGCCAGGGTTGTTTGATTTAAATCATTTGATTTAAATCATGATTTAAATCGCTCCAAAAAAATCATTGATTTATGATTTTTTTTACTTTCGGTTTTTTTAATCGCTGATTTATGTGAATTTAACACAAATAATTGTTTACAAGCATCGAAATCAACAAAGTTTTGTGTGTTTTGTAATACAAAAGCACAAAGAGTGCACACTTGAGTAGCTGTATTGACACCAGATAGCCTAACAGTCAAATATTTTATGACATTGTGTATACCAGATTTTAAAAAAATCCAATAAATAAAAAAATCTGTTTTTAATAAAAAAAAATCATGATTTTTTTAAACCCTGGTTTTAGCCCAAGCTTACTGAGTAAAAAATATATTTATAATTTTTCTGCCAGACCCCCATTTCCAGGGCAACAAACAAAGATGGCCACAAAAATAGAGCATATTTTCCATTATGACTACTAAGATCACACTAAAACTATACATAAAAAAACTCTTTGTAGTTGCATAAAGAATATAATAAGGAGCACATGAATCAACACTTCATTGGAGTAGCGTCATTATTACCACAGATATGTTTCCAAATTGGAAAAGCAGTTTTCTTGCAAACGCCTGTCAAAGATAACAAAATGCGATTTATTACTTGAAAGAGGCATGCTTTATCCATGAATAAGCGTTTAGATGTATATAATTGCTATAAAAGTGAACTTTATGGATAATAAATATACAAAGCTAGAGATATGGTGTTTCCACATTGAAAAAGCAATTTTTTTGGCAAACGCCCGTCAAAGATCACATGTATCACAGATGGGGGTTTGTACTAACATGATCTGGGAGGAAGGTGTATCACAAATGGAGGTTTGTACCAACATGATCTGGGAGGAAGATGTATCACAAATGGAGGTTTGTACCAACATGATCTGGGAGGAAGGTGTATCACAGTTTGTACTAACATGATCTAGGAGGAAGGTGTATCACAAATGGAGGTTTGTACCAACATGATCTGGGAGGAAGGTGTATCACAAATGGAGGTTTGTACCAACATGATCTGGGAGGAAGGTGTATCACAAATGGAGGTTTGTACCAATTTCTTTTGTGATTTTGTGGAAAAACGTGGAAATAGCTTTAAACGCTCACAAACATTTCCTGATTTACAGTACTTGTTTACACTTCAATGTAAACTGCCCCAATATTCCACTACTTATTTACACTTCACTTTATTGTAAAAGTTATGTATTAAAAGGTAAATTCTTATTCTTTTCCCAAAAGCTGTATTCTTATATCCAGTCCTTAGGACCGCTCAAAGCACTTTACACTTCACCGAAAATAATAGTAAATATATGGAAATACTAACTGACATTCAACCATTATAGCATTAATTGTTTCTAACAAACACTTCCAATATTCAGTCATCTCTCTTTTATCTGCACACTTTGGTTCCAAATGATTATGGCTGGATTCATGTAGCGTGATTATTGAAACACAGAACAATGAAGCAAATATGTGCACTGGCTTTATTCAAACACAAAAGCATGCAGATTACGAAAGAAAACGGGTTATCGAAGAACAGATAAACGAGATGTGACTGTAAAAATAACTGAGGTGACTATGACGATGTAGACTCACCTGGTTTGAGATCGTAGTGTATGACAGGCGGGTTGATCTGGTTGAGGTAGCGCAGGGCACTCACTGTCTGTACAATGATGGAGCGCGCCTCCTTCTCTGGGATACTTTTGTTCTGCTTCAGATAGAAGTCCAGGTCATTGCCGTCGCTGTACTCCAGGACTGTGCAGAACCTGCAACAGATAGAAGTCCAGGTCATTGCCGTCGCTGTACTCCAGGACTGTACAGAACCTGCAACAGATAGAAGTCTAGGTCATTGCCATCGCTGTACTCGAGGACTGTGCAGAACCTGCAACAGATAGAAGTCTAGGTCAATGCCATCGCTGTACTCCAGGACTGTACAGAACCTGCAACAGATAGAAGTCCAGGTCATTGCCATCGCTGTACTCCAGGACTGTGCAGAACCTGCAACAGATAGAAGTCCAGGTCATTGCCATCGCTGTACTCCAGGACTGTGCAGAACCTGCAACAGATAGAAGTCTAGGTCATTGCCATTGCTGTACTCGAGGACTGTGCAGAACCTGCAACAGATAGAAGTCTAGGTCATTGCCATCGCTGTACTCCAGGACTGTACAGAACCTGCAACAGATAGAAGTCTAGGTCATTGCCGTCGCTGTACTCGAGGACTGTGCAGAACCTGCAACAGATAGAAGTCTAGGTCATTGCCGTCGCTGTACTCGAGGACTGTGCAGAACCTGCAACAGATAGAAGTCTAGGTCATTGCCGTCGCTGTACTCCAGGACTGTGCAGAACCTGCAACAGATAGAAGTCTAGGTCATTGCCGTCGCTGTACTCCAGGACTGTACAGAACCTGCAACAGATAGAAGTCTAGGTCATTGCCGTCGCTGTACTCGAGGACTGTGCAGAACCTGCAACAGATAGAAGTCTAGGTCATTGCCGTCGCTGTACTCCAGGACTGTGCAGAACCTGCAACAGATAGAAGTCTAGGTCATTGCCGTCGCTGTACTCCAGGACTGTGCAGAACCTGCAACAGATAGAAGTCTAGGTCATTGCCGTCGCTGTACTCCAGGACTGTGCAGAACCTGCAACAGATAGAAGTCTAGGTCATTGCCGTCGCTGTACTCCAGGACTGTGCAGAACCTGCAACAGATAGAAGTCTAGGTCATTGCCATCGCTGTACTCCAGGACTGTGCAGAACCTGCAACAGATAGAAGTCTAGATCATTGCCGTCGCTGTACTCCAGGACTGTGCAAAACCTGCAACAGATAGAAGTCTAGGTCAATGCCATCGCAGTACTCGAGGACTGTGCAGAACCTGCAACAGATAGAAGTCTAGGTCATTGCCATCGCTGTACTCGAGGACTGTGCAGAACCTGCAACAGATAGAAGTCTAGGTCATTGCCATCGCTGTACTCCAGGACTGTACAGAACCTGCAACAGATAGAAGTCTAGGTCATTGCCGTCGCTGTACTCCAGGACTGTACAGAACCTGCAACAGATAGAAGTCTAGGTCATTGCCGTCGCTGTACTCCAGGACTGTGCAGAACCTGCAACAGATAGAAGTCCAGGTCATTGCCATCGCTGTACTCCAGGACTGTGCAGAACCTGCAACAGATAGAAGTCTAGGTCATTGCCATCGCTGTACTCGAGGACTGTGCAGAACCTGCAACAGATAGAAGTCTAGGTCATTGCCATCGCTGTACTCCAGGACTGTACAGAACCTGCAACAGATAGAAGTCTAGGTCATTGCCGTCGCTGTACTCGAGGACTGTGCAGAACCTGCAACAGATAGAAGTCTAGGTCATTGCCGTTGCTGTACTCCAGGACTGTGCAGAACCTGCAACAGATAGAAGTCTAGGTCATTGCCGTCGCTGTACTCCAGGACTGTGCAGAACCTGCAACAGATAGAAGTCTAGGTCATTGCCGTCGCTGTACTCCAGGACTGTGCAGAACCTGCAACAGATAGAAGTCTAGGTCATTGCCATCGCTGTACTCCAGGACTGTGCAGAACCTGCAACAGATAGAAGTCTAGATCATTGCCGTCGCTGTACTCCAGGACTGTGCAAAACCTGCAACAGATAGAAGTCTAGGTCAATGCCATCGCAGTACTCGAGGACTGTGCAGAACCTGCAACAGATAGAAGTCTAGGTCATTGCCATCGCTGTACTCGAGGACTGTGCAGAACCTGCAACAGATAGAAGTCTAGGTCATTGCCATCGCTGTACTCCAGGACTGTACAGAACCTGCAACAGATAGAAGTCTAGGTCATTGCCGTCGCTGTACTCCAGGACTGTGCAGAACCTGCAACAGATAGAAGTCTAGGTCATTGCCGTCGCTGTACTCGAGGACTGTGCAGAACCTGCAACAGATAGAAGTCTAGGTCATTGCCGTCGCTGTACTCCAGGACTGTACAGAACCTGCAACAGATAGAAGTCTAGGTCATTGCCGTCGCTGTACTCGAGGACTGTGCAGAACCTGCAACAGATAGAAGTCTAGGTCATTGCCATCGCTGTACTCCAGGACTGTACAGAACCTGCAACAGATAGAAGTCTAGGTCATTGCCGTCGCTGTACTCGAGGACTGTGCAGAACCTGCAACAGATATAAGTCTAGGTCATTGCCGTCGCTGTACTCGAGGACTGTGCAGAACCTGCAACAGATAGAAGTCTAGGTCATTGCCGTTGCTGTACTCCAGGACTGTGCAGAACCTGCAACAGATAGAAGTCTAGGTCATTGCCGTCGCTGTACTCGAGGACTGTGCAGAACCTGCAACAGATAGAAGTCTAGGTCATTGCCATCGCTGTACTCCAGGACTGTACAGAACCTGCAACAGATAGAAGTCTAGGTCATTGCCGTCGCTGTACTCCAGGACTGTGCAGAACCTGCAACAGATAGAAGTCTAGGTCATTGCCGTCGCTGTACTCCAGGACTGTGCAGAACCTGCAACAGATAGAAGTCTAGGTCATTGCCATCGCTGTACTCGAGGACTGTGCAGAATCTGCAACAGATAGAAGTCTAGGTCATTGCCATCGCTGTACTCCAGGACTGTGCAGAACCTGCAACAGATAGAAGTCTAGGTCATTGCCGTCGCTGTACTCGAGGACTGTGCAGAACCTGCAACAGATAGAAGTCTAGGTCATTGCCGTCGCTGTACTCGAGGACTGTGCAGAACCTGCAACAGATAGAAGTCTAGGTCATTGCCGTCGCTGTACTCCAGGACTGTGCAGAACCTGCAACAGATAGAAGTCTAGGTCATTGCCGTCGCTGTACTCCAGGACTGTGCAGAACCTGCAACAGATAGAAGTCTAGGTCATTGCCGTCGCTGTACTCCAGGACTGTGCAGAACCTGCAACAGATAGAAGTCTAGGTCATTGCCGTCGCTGTACTCCAGGACTGTGCAGAACCTGCAACAGATAGAAGTCTAGGTCATTGCCGTCGCTGTACTCCAGGACTGTGCAGAACCTGCAACAGATAGAAGTCTAGGTCATTGCCGTCGCTGTACTCCAGGACTGTGCAGAACCTGCAACAGATAGAAGTCTAGGTCATTGCCGTCGCTGTACTCCAGGACTGTGCAGAACCTGCAACAGATAGAAGTCTAGATCATTGCCATCGCTGTACTCCAGGACTGTACAGAACCTGCAACAGATAGAAGTCTAGGTCATTGCCATCGCTGTACTCCAGGACTGTGCAGAACCTGCAACAGATAGAAGTCTAGGTCATTGCCATCGCTGTACTCCAGGACTGTACAGAACCTGCAACAGATAGAAGTCTAGGTCATTGCCGTCGCTGTACTCCAGGACTGTGCAGAACCTGCAACAGCATATTTTATTCACCTTCATCCACTAGTGCCCATACATCATCCACTAGTGCCCATACATCATCCACTAGTGCCCATACATCATCCACTAGTTCCCATACATCATCTACAATTTCCTTGTGCAGTTCCCATTTGATAAACTACCACATCCAACCCACAGACCAGCGTCGTGAACCAGGATTGCTGTCCTGGTCAGTCATCATTCTACGAATCAGTCCAACACCAAAGAGCAACTCAAGGATATGCCTGTCATTACCCATCCGACCAGCAACAGTCGGTTCACAATCTATAAAAGTTAAGTATCCTACATGTTCATAATATTATTGGTTAACACAACTGACAAATACACCTTTCAATAGGTCGATATGCCAAAGGAACTGACGTATGCAGCTGCCCCTGGCTCGACAGAATGATAAAGACCAATTAAACTAGTTAATTCTAAATAGTTAGAGTTAATTCCTAACCACCATCATTGCCTTTCACAAGTCATCTTTCACAAGTCATCTTTCACGCAACTAGTTATCTCACCAATGATGATCAACACACTTATTCAACCTTACTACTTATTCAACCTTACTAGCATTAGCCAGAAAGGTTCCAACAACAGTATTTACGTAACGATATTTAGTGCCACAGGAGGCACAACTTACGAATTGTTGTCTATCTCGAAGACATCAAAGAGCCGTACAATTCGCGCCTGTTCCAGTTTCTTGTGAATGTTATATTCTCTCAACGCGTGTCTGGAAACATGAAAGCAGTATCTACATGGAAGCAGTATCTACATGAAAGCAGTATCTACATGAAAGCATTACCTACATGAAAGCAGTACCTACATGAAAGCAGTATCTACATGAAAGCAGTATCTACATGAAAGCTTAAATGTTCCTCCTCAATTAAGTTTTTCATTAATTTCATTTTAGAATCATTTCGCAAAAAAACCACTAATCTATCTACGACATGCTAGCTCTAGTATCCACTACAAGCTCTAGTATCCACTACAACATGCTACCTCTAGTATACACTACAACATGCTAGCTCTAGTATCCACTACAACAAGCTAGCTCCCACTGCTCATTGAGTATGCGAGACTGGGGAGGTTGTGCTCAGTGAGTCTGTGAGACTGGGGAGGTTGTGCTCAGTGAGTATGTGAGACGGGGGAGGTTGTGCTCACTGCTCATTGAGTATGCGAGACTGGGGAGGTTGTGCTCACTGCTCATTGAGTATGTGAGACTGGGGAGGTTGTGCTCACTGCTCATTGAGTATGTGAGACGGGGGAGGTTGTGCTCAGTGAGTCTGTGAGACTGGGGAGGTTGTGCTCAGTGAGTATGTGAGACGGGGGAGGTTGTGCTCAGTGAGTCTGTGGAGGTTGTGCTCAGTGAGTCTGTGAGACTGGGGAGGTTGTGCTCAGTGAGTCTGTGAGACTGGGGAGGTTGTGCTCAGTGAGTCTGTGAGACTGGGGAGGTTGTGCTCATTGAGTATGCGAGACTGGGGAGGTTGTGCTCACTGCTCATTGAGTATGCGAGACTGGGGAGGTTGTGCTCACTGCTCATTGAGTATGTGAGACTGGGGAGGTTGTGCTCACTGCTCATTGAGTATGTGAGACGGGGGAGGTTGTGCTCAGTGAGTCTGTGAGACTGGGGAGGTTGTGCTCAGTGAATATGTGAGACGGGGGAGGTTGTGCTCAGTGAGTCTGTGAGACTGGGGAGGTTGTGCTCAGTGAGTCTGTGAGACTGGGGAGGTTGTGCTCAGTGAGTCTGTGAGACTGGGGAGGTTGTGCTCAGTGAGTATGTGAGACTGGGGAGGTTGTGCTCAGTGAGTCTGTGAGACTGGGGAGGTTGTGCTCAGTGAGTCTGTGAGACGGGGGAGGTTGTGCTCAGTGAGTCTGTGAGACTGGGGAGGTTGTGCTCAGTGAGTCTGTGAGACTGGGGAGGTTGTGCTCAGTGAGTATGTGAGACTGGGGAGGTTGTGCTCAGTGAGTATGTGAGACTGGGGAGGTTGTGCTCAGTGAGTCTGTGAGACTGGGGAGGTTGTGCTCAGTGAGTCTGTGACTGGGGAGAGGGACACAACAAGTTTGTGTGTAATGTGTGAAGTAGTTTTCACATGTACCTCTTTGAGGTTTAATTCCTGTTTGTGCAGCTATAAAACTGGTGAAATAAGTAAATCTGGAGTAGCACATAGTTGTTTGTAGTTGTTCTCTTAGAGAGCCATTAATGACTTCTATTATGGAATGTGTAACTCTAGTTTCGTACATTGCTGGAAACTTCCATGTTACTTGATAGTAACTGACTCTTGGCAGTAACTAATTATATTTATACATATTTTTTTTCTATTTTTGTTAAAGTTGGTAATTTGATATACCAATGATGATAACTGATTACTGGGTATATATAATATATATATATATATATATTCTGCTGTTGCGAATTTGTAAAATGAATTTGAATTGAATAAAAATGAATTGAACTTGAATTGATCTTTTTTGACAGTAAATTGAATTGAATTTGAATTGATCACTGGTTACATGTGTGAATTTTAATTGAAAAAAAAATGAATTGACCCCTGCCGATGAACAATTAAATTATTTTTGACCGGAACCAGTAAAAAATGTACGAGAAAAAGGGTCAAAGTGATCCATCTGTACACGATGTAACATGACGTAACATGATGTAACATGACGTAACATGAGGATATACACATTTTTGCAAGTTACCCTATCTTAAGATAAAAGTCACCTATTTCAATGATTTTAACAAAATTATGCACTTTATCAAAAGGAAACATAAGTAATTGTTTTGGTCTATGCACCTATAAGAGTTACTAAAACATAACCATTTGTAACTACAATTAAGAATATCACGGTTTACTAGGAAAATGTTGCTGGACACACAGCATCGTGATTTGATGGGCCATGCCGTACTGTTAGATAACGTCACTAATGTCAGTACAAATGGGGGTGTCACTAATGCCAGTACAAATGGGGGTGTCACTAATGCCAGTACAAATGGGGGGTCACTAATGCCAGTACAAATGGGGGTGTCACTAATGCCAGTACAAATGGGGGTGTCACTAATGCCAGTACAAATGGGGGTGTCACTAATGCCAGTACAAATGGGGGTGTCACTAATGCCAGTACAAATGGGGGTGTCACTAATGCCAGTACAAATGGGGTGTCACTAATGCCAGTACAAATGGGGGTGTCACTAATGCCAGTACAAATGGGGGTGTCACTAATGCCAGTACAAATGGGGGTGTCACTAATGCCAGTACAAATGGGGGTGTCACTAATGCCAGTACAAATGGGGGTGTCACTAATGCCAGTACAAATGGGGGTGTCACTAATGCCAGTACAAATGGGGGTGTCACTAATGCCAGTACAAATGGGGGTGTCACTAATGCCAGTACAAATGGGGGTGTCACTAATGCCAGTACAAATGGGGGTGTCACTAATGCCAGTACAAATGGGGGTGTCACTAATGCCAGTACAAATGGGGGTGTCACTAATGCCAGTACAAATGGGGGTGTCACTAATGCCAGTACAAATGGGGGTGTCACTAATGCCAGTACAAATGGGGGTGTCACTAATGCTAGTACAAATGGGGGTGTCACTAATGTCAGTACAAATGGGGGTGTCACTAATGTCAGTACAAATGGGGGTGTCACTAATGCCAGTACAAATGGGGGTGTCACTAATGCCAGTACAAATGGGAGTGTCACTAATGCCAGTACAAATGGGGGTGTCACTAATGTCAGTACAAATGGGGGTAGTCTGGCAATATTCTCAACAAATAAAAATCTATTTGTAAACACCTTGTTGTAATTACAAATGGTTAGTTTTTATTAACTTTTTCGGTTCATTGCCCCAAAACCATGAGTTTTGTTTCCCTTTAAAGGTCCCAATTCAGTTGTTCTGTTCATCTCGTTTTAAAATCAAATTTCAAATCTATCGAGTATCAATTATATTTTAGCTTTAGCGATATCGTCGGATCAACAATTAACCCATTAGATTCTGCAACGGCCGCCGCCGGCTGCATACAGGACCCTCTATTACAAAAAATCCCTTTTGGAAATCTTGATTTTCATCGGTTTTGTTCACGCCATCTCGAAAATGTTTATTTCTATATTTTTCATGACAAAATATGGTGTAACCTGAAAAATAACCACCAGAATTTGATAATTTTTTCAGTGGTGCAAAGTTAACACATATAACTACATTTTCTTTATTGGGTTGCATAGGTATATAGCATGGGACCATTGTCAAATGTCAGTCGCAAGGTAGAATAACTTTCAAAGTTTTAATTTTTTTTAAACTATTTTGTCTTTGCAAATTGTGATAAAATGTCAACATTTTATTAATGTATCCTATTTCTATGTGTACAGGCATGTGGTGAAATTACTACTCTTCAAAATAAACACAACTTGTAATTGTCAATATTGAATAGTTTTTTCTACAGATTTTTTAACACAAGGAGGTAAAATCGCTCGAAATTTGCTAGAAATCCTGGGAACAGGGGAACATGTTTTTATAAAATGCTGGAGCCTAATGGGTTAAATTATTTTTGCCTGGATCCAGTCAAAATTTGGCAAAAAAGGGCAAACGTTGTCCAGCTGTACACAATATAACAGTTTTGCAATTTACCCCATCTAATAATCAAAGCGAATTCTTTTCAAACCTGATTCACGATGGGCTAAATGACTTGAGTTTTAACAGAAAGATTCAATCACTTGGGATGTATACATCTTGAGCAGAGAATGAACTATATAAGACGCGTGATTGTGATGTGACACTCACTTGATGTAGTTGGCCTTCTTATCGTCCTTCCACTCCTTGTTCAGCTGGTGAATCTTACATGCCACGTATCTCTGTTCCTGCAGGTCAAAGCCCTGCAACATACCAATGCCCACTCAGTCACGCCAACGTTCACTCAGTCACGCCAACGTCCACTCAGTCACACCAACGTCCACTCAGTCACTCCGTCCATTCGGTCACGCCAACGTCCACTCAGTCACTCAGTCCATTCGGTCACGCCAACATCCACTCAGTTACGCCAACGTCCACCGAGTAAACACAATAATCTGTATATAGGACTGGAAGGGAAGAAACTGAAAGAGTGAGACAGCTTTGGAGAGGCGTGGGTAATATTTATTTTAATTTTTTTTAAAAGATGCAGATTACAAGAATAATGTGGTGTGACCCCCCCGCCCCCCCCCCCCAAGCACGGGAGACCAGTGAAGAAGACACTCAAATAGCAGTGATTTTCTTTAAAATAAAGGCTAAAAAATATGTGTGCAATATATGTGTTCACGCATATGCGCACACGTGTGAATACTTACTTTATGTACTTCACTGAAGCCTCCCTTGCCAAGTAGAGACAACAGGAGATACCTATCATTGAGTACAGGATGGTGATTAAACCTGCAACAGAGACAGACCACTGCGTTTACAAACACACAATATAAATCAAGGCCACAGAACAAATTTACCGTGCAAAGGCAAAAGACTTCTGCTCTATTAAGTCTTATGGTTCTAGTGCATCATGTTTCCCAGTTAAAGCAGTTTGAACTATGCAGTCACTGCCAGATGCAGGCAGAGCAAAAACTTTAAAAGCCATTTGTTTCATTTTGACTTTTTTATAGATACTGAGTTTTGTCTTTGCAGAAATGTAGAGAGGGCGCTTAGTTTAAGGGTACGCAGTTATACAAACCCTCCTCACTGCAATTTACAATATCCGCCTGAATGTACTACATAGACCTAGGCACATGTAGCAGCCTAGGTTAAGGTTGTTTTCAAAGACACACAGAAATACTTTCTTCTAAAAACCTGCAATTACTGCTGTGGGGAAATTTATATAGTCACCCATCTGGAATAGTATTACTAACGTGCAGCACTCATACATACTGTGCTGGTCGTATCAAACTTGGAAGGCAACAGAATCCAGATGAACAACGTAAACCTTGCAATAAAATTAATACATAACCCCCATGTTTAGACTCATCACAACTGGACAGTGGTCCGACTACAGTGGTCCGACTACAGTGGTCCGACTACAGTGGTCTGACTACAGTGGTCCGACTACAGTGGTCTGGCTACAATGGTCCGACTACAGTGGTCCGACTACAGTGGTCCGACTACAGTGGTCCGACTACAGTGGTCTGACTACAGTGGTCCGACTACAGTGGTCTGGCTACAATGGTCCGACTACAGTGGTCCGACTACAGTGGTCCGACTACAGTGGTCTGACTACAGTGGTCCGACTACAGTGGTCTGGCTACAGTGGTCCGACTACAGTGGTCTGACTACAGAGCTATGCGATGGCTTGGGTGCGACCGAAGCTGCTCGTGCGCATGGACAAGTCGTGCACCGTGAAGAAAGTGTTCTAGTCCCGAGCTGATTACAGTTAACAGTTTTTTTATGTTTCCACCGGTTTTGGGGAAACAACTGACTGGATAAGACTGTTTTATGAATCACCTGGTTTGTCTTAGATCACTCAAACTTAAAAATGTCAGACAATTAATGGTTTCAGCAATTGCTTTTACTCCACAGCTACATTAGTTGTCCTTTGTTCCTGTCATTTACAGGAGATCAATAAAATAATAAAGCAATATAAATTAATGATACATACACGTATGTTAGCAATAGTCACAGCATGGGTGATAATAGGGTGTTCATTAATTGACACACTTCATTAATCCAGGCAAAAACCTTAGGTAACCAGTGTGTAGATAAAGAAGACATGGCTAGTGCGCAGTCCCTGGCTCGTGACCGACCTATATCGTACAACTCATTCAATACAGCATAGAGCAAGTTTGAGGACAGAATGCACGCTGTCCCTGTTTAGAAGGATCATAGCATCACAACAACAACAACAACAACATGCTTTACACACAAAATGATCCTGACCCCAGCCTCACCTAGAGTTATCCTCGTTGTGTATGACCCTGACCACAGCCTCACCTAGAGTTATCCTCGTTGTGTATGACCCTGACCCCAGCCTCACCTAGAGTTGTCCTCGTTGTCTATGACCCTGACCCCAGCCTCACATAGAGTTGTCCTCATTGTCTATGACCCTGACCTTAGCCTCACCTAGAGTTGTCCTTGTTGTGTATGACCCTGACCCCAGCCTCACATAGAGTTGTCCTTGTTGTCTATGACCCTGACCCCAGCCTCACCTAGAGGTGTCCTCGTTGTGTATGACCCTGACACCAGCCTCACCTAGAGTTATCCTCGTTGTGTATGACCCTGACCCTAGCCTCACCTAGAGTTATCCTCGTTGTGTATGCGCTTCAGTTCCCGTATGTGGAGGTTTCTCTCACGCTCCAGTTTCTCCATCTCTGCCTGCAAGTCTGTCTCCTCCTTGCGCAGTCCTGCCTGACGTAGCTTCAGGATCTCATCCTGCTCGTAGAACTCAGCCAGCGTCAGACTGAAACACAACACTTCTTTATTGCCCTTTCATAATCACAGGGTTTCATACAGGGAACTAATTGAACAATTCCCCGACTATTCTCTGACCAAAATGTAATTTTCCCTGACCAAAAGTCAACAAATAAGCCTGCTTTTTACAATGGCTTCTCATCTCCCCTAACTGCTGGGGTACTGCTGCCCACTTCTATACTATAAAGTACAACGTGTCTATGTCTGTGTGTGTGTCTGTGTGTGTGTCTATGTCTGTGTGTTCTTCATATTTCCTGCCAGTTTCCTATGTGCCAGGGGACACAGGGATGGTTTGTACATTAAACATTTGTCAAAATTTCAACAAAACAACACTCACGGTTTTTCTGCTGGCCGTACAAAGCCGTCTGCCTCCTTGTTGGCCTTTGGTCGCTTTGACTCGGACGCTCCGGCCGTTGGGGGCTTCCGTTTACTCAGGATCTTCCTCTGTCGTTCTATTTCTTCCCGGTCTTGTGCTGTTTTCTCTTGTTGCCTAGCAACAAACAAATGAAACACAGGATAGTACACATAAAATGTGAAAACACTAAATTATATAAGTGGAAATTAACAAGATAAAAGACTGTTCATTCACATATCCACCTCTGTCTTTAGCCAGGTACTCATTGATACAGCTGAGTGAACTGCCTATTGCCAGGTACTCATTGATACAGCTGAGTGAACTGTCTATAGTCAGGTACTCATTGATACAGCTGAGTGAACTGTCTATAGTCAGGTACTCATTGATACAGCTGAGTGAACTGTCTATAGTCAGGTACTCATTGATACAGCTGAGTGAACTGTCTATAGTCAGGTACTCATTGATACAGCTGAGTGAACTGGAGCAACTTGGAATGAACGAAACTGCCCAAGCTTCAAAACGGCAGAAAGAGGATTCAAACCTGGGTTATCTAGATTGATAGTCCCATATTCTAGCATGTACGTCGCAGCACCCCATGTTATTGTTATCTTTAGCCCAGTAGACGAGGACAACATGTTCTAGCATGTACGTCGCAGCACCCCATGTTATAGTTATCTTTCGCCCAGTAGACGAGGACAACATGTTCTAGCATGTACGTCGCAGCACCCCATGTTACTGTTATCTTTCGCCCAGTAGACGAGGACAACATGTTCTAGCAGGTACGTCGCAGCACCCCATGTTACTGTTATCTTTCGCCCAGTAGACGAGGACAACATGTTCTAGCATGTACGTCGCAGCACCCCATGTTACTGTTATCTTTCGCCCAGTAGACGAGGACAACATGTTCTAGCAGGTACGTCGCAGCACCCCATGTTACTGTTATCTTTCGCCCAGTAGACGAGGACAACATGTTCTAGCAGGTACGTCGCAGCACCCCATGTTACTGTTATCTTTCGCCCAGTAGACGAGGACAACATGTTCTAGCAGGTACGTCGCAGCACCCCATGTTACTGTTATCTTTCGCCCAGTAGACGAGGACAACATGTTCTAGCAGGTACGTCGCAGCACCCCATGTTACTGTTATCTTTCGCCCAGTAGACGAGGACAACATGTTCTAGCAGGTACGTCGCAGCACCCCATGTTACTGTTATCTTTCGCCCAGTAGACGAGGACAACATGTTCTAGCAGGTACGTCGCAGCACCCCATGTTACTGTTATCTTTCGCCCAGTAGACGAGGACAACATGTTCTAGCAGGTACGTCGCAGCACCCCATGTTACTGTTATCTTTCGCCCAGTAGACGAGGACAACAGCTGAAGCAGTGCAGCAGGACAAGAACTTGTCAGCGTCACCACTTTAAAGGGAACTACGCGGAAGAACATGTCTAGTTATATTTATTACTACAAAATATTTACCAGGAATATATTTTCAACACAACAGCACTTACTTAACGAGATCGGTGAATGCAAATCCGTCGACCCAGTTCTCAACAAACTGCGCTCCCTGGCGCTGTGTGACGAACTGCCCGAGTCGGAGTCGATTCTCCATGCACCTCTGCCGGGCTGCTTTCTTCTCCAGGTTGCTCTGGAAACAAACAGAGCAACGTCTTCAAATACCACACAACTGTACAGAACGGCTTCATCCATCTCACTTGATTTAGCACATCACGTTTACAAATTGGTAGCGTGTGAATAGTTTTAATAATATGCGCAATCGGTTGATAAGAGTTTATTCCTGTATAGAACCGCATCACTTTGATCGTTAGATCAGGGGAACTCTCAAAAGTGTGACCAGCCTGATGAGTGTATAGAACCGCATCACTTTGATCGTTAGATCGGGGAAACTCTCAAAAGCGTGACCAGCCTGATGAGTGTATAGAACTGCATCACTTTGATCGTTAGATCGGGGGAACTCTCAAAAGCGTGACCAGCCTGATGAGTGTATAGAACTGCATCACTTTGATCGTTAGATCGGGGGAACTCTCAAAAGCGTGACCAGCCTGATGAGTGTATAGAACCGCATCACTTTGATCGTTAGATCGGGGGAACTCTCAAAAGCGTGACCAGCCTGATGAGTGTATAGAACCGCATCACTTTGATCGTTAGATCGGGGGAACTCTCAAAAGCGTGACCAGCCTGATGAGTGTATAGAACTGCATCACTTTGATCGTTAGATCGGGGGAACTCTCAAAAGCGTGACCAGCCTGATGAGTGTATAGAACTGCATCACTTTGATCGTTAGATCGGGGGAACTCTCAAAAGTGTGATCAGCCTGATGAGTGTATAGAACCGCATCACTTTGATCGTTAGATCGGGGGAACTCTCAAAAGTGTGATCAGCCTGATTAGTCTATAGAACCGCATCACTTTGGCCTTTTTTCACTGAATTAATAGTGTGTCCAATGATTTTACCAAAACTAACTAATAAATTTGCACAAATGAGCTGGCATGTCGTAGAGGATACTAGATAGGTTAAATTGTTTTTGCAAAATTAGCTTGAAACAAAACAAGCAAAAAGACTGAATTGTTCTTGTGCCTTATTCTGACATGTTGTAAGATGTCTGCCTCCTTATCTTCTTCAGGGCCGCACGCAATGGTCTGGGAGGCATTTCTCACAGATGTGTTTTAATTGTCTGTCTTCTTTGTGCTCGCCAGGTCGAGATTTATAACTGAATTTGTAATCACTCGACCAATGAGTACATAGAGTACTACAGAAGTGTAGTCAACGCATTGTTCTCCAGGTTCAAAGCGATTTTAATCGTGTACATCAGACGGCCACATACATAGTAGCAATATAATCACTCTCATTGCCAATGAAAAGAACAGTGAAGATAGATATCACCCTAAACCGTAAAGAAAAGTAGCGAATGTAAACATGACTTAAAATGTATATAGGCTCTTAAAGTCTAGAAGATTTGACGAGTAAATTCTGACCGCAATTTTTTTTATTTAATGCTAAAGCAGGTATGGCCCGCCAGGACAACCCTTACTGAAAACAGTTTCCCAAAATCAGACATCGTCACTAGAGGCGCTGTGATTGTTTAAATGCTCAATACGCTTTACCATTGGTCAACTTGTTAAATCCACCCACCCTCTCAACCGCTGGACAATGACATCTTGCAAGTTAAACGTTTGAACTCTTTTGAACAAAACCTAGCAGAAGTCGTTTGATGTAGGTATTTCGTAGCCTGATAGATGGCGACATTTGATCGCAACAGGAGTGCCATAGGCTGACTAACCAATGAAAAATGTTACACAAATTTATACAGCATTATACAGGGAGGACTGTGTGAAACGAGGTTTGGCAGGAAGGGAAAACGAGAGGGAGGGATTGGGGAGCGGAGATGGCCGTGAAATGGGATCATTGACAGAAGGAAAATAAAACTGATGGTTGGTATCAGTGCCAGCTCCACCCCAGACTTCAGGGGTAATGAGGTATCAGTGCCAGCCCCACCCCAGACTTCAGGGGTAATGAGGTATCAGTGCCAGCTCAACCCCAGACTTCAGGGGTAATGAGGTATCAGTGCCAGCCCCACCCCAGACTTCAGGGGTCATGAGGTATCAGTGCCAGCCCCACCTAAACTTCAGGGGTAATGAGATATCAGTGCCAGCCCCACCCCAGACTTCAGGGGTCATGAGGTATCAGTGCCAGCCCCACCCTAGACTTCAGGGGTAATGAGGTATCAGTGCCAGCCCCACCCTAGACTTCAGGGGTAATGAGGTATCAGTGCCAGCCTCACCTGGACTACAGGGATAAAGAGGTATCAGTGCCAGCCCCACCCCAGACTACAGGGGTAAAGAGGTATCAATGCCAGCCCCACCCTGACTACAGGGGTAAAGAGGTATCAGTGCCAGCCCCACCCCGGACTACAGGGGTAAAGAGGTATCAATGCCAGCCCCTCCCGGACTACAGGGGTAAAGAGGTATCAGTGCCAGCCCCACCCCAGACTTCAGGGGTAAAGAGATATCAATGCCAGCCTCACCCCGGACTACAGGGGTAAAGAGGTATCAGTGCCAGCGCCACCCGGACTACAGGGTTAAAGAGGTATCAGTGCCAGCCCCACCCCAGACTTCAGGGGTAAAGAGATATCAATGCCAGCCTCACCCCGGACTACAGGGGTAAAGAGGTATCAGTGCCAGCGCCACCCGGACTACAGGGGTAAAGAGGTATCAATGCCAGCCCCACCCCAGACTACAGGGGTAAAGAGATATCAATGCCAGCCTCACCCCGGACTACAGGGTTAAAGAGGTATCAGTGCCAGCGCCACCCCAGACTACAGGGGTAAAGAGGTATCAGTGCCAGCCCCACCCCAGACTACAGGGGTAAAGAGATATCAATGCCAGCCTCACCCCGGACTACAGGGTTAAAGAGGTATCAGTGCCAGCGCCACCCGGACTACAGGGGTAAAGAGATATCAGTGCCAGCCCCACCCCGGACTACAGGGGTAAAGAGGAGAGCAACATAAAGAAGTAAAAAATACAGATTTAAATCCAACAAATGTGTCGTGTGTCGTGTGTCGAGTGTCGTGTGTCGAGTGTACCTTCTCAATGAGTAGTTTCTTGGTCATGTTGACACACTTGAGAATGGTTTCCTTCTGTTTCTCCAGTTGTTTCTCGTGGGCCGCCAGTCGCTTGCGCAGCTCCTCGTTTTGCTGAAAACAATCCCACAATGCTAAGTGCACATTGCCTGACGAATGTTTTTGTTGTGATGGTATGACCAGCAACAACTGTTTGTGTACCGTGGTTATGTGACTATGCCAGCTCACATATGACTCTGTGACTGGTACAATGAGCAACTACAGTTGTATGTCTATTTCAATATCAACAATATGATACATAGTGTGTCACTGGTATTATGTGAAATAGTTATCACTGTAGAGGTTAGTTTTAGAATGTAAAGTTGTATGTCTATTTCAATATCAACAATATAATACATAGTGTGTCACTGGTATTATGTGAAATAGTTATCACTGTAGAGGTTAGTTTTAGAATGTAAAGTTGTATGTATATTTCAATATCAACAATATAATACATAGTGTGTCACTGGTATTATGTGAAATAGTTATCACTGTAGAGGTTAGTTTTAGAATGTAAAGTTGTATGTCTATTTCAATATCAACAATATAATACATAGTGTGTCACTGGTATTATGTGAAATAGTTATCACTGTAGAGGTTAGTTTTAGAATGTAAAGTTGTATGTATATTTCAATATCAACAATATAATACATAGTGTGTCACTGGTATTATGTGAAATAGTTATCACTGTAGAGGTTAGTTTTAGAATGTAAAGTTGTATGTATATTTCAATATCAACAATATAATACATAGTGTGTCACTGGTATTATGTGAAATAGTTATCACTGTAGAGGTTAGTTTTAGAATGTAAAGTTGTATGTCTATTTCAATATCAACAATATAATACATAGTGTGTCACTGGTATTATGTGAAAGAGTTATCACTGTAGAGGTTAGTTTTATAATGTAAAGTTGTATGTCTATTTCAATATCAACAATATAATACATAGTGTGTCACTTGTATTATGTGAAATAGTTATCACTGTAGAGGTTAGTTTTAGAATGTAAAGTTGTATGTCTATTTCAATATCAACAATATAATACATAGTGTGTCACTGGTATTATGTGAAAGAGTTATCACTGTAGAGGTTAGTTTTAGAATGTAAAGTTGTATGTCTATTTCAATATCAACAATATAATACATAGTGTGTCACTTGTATTATGTGAAATAGTTATCACTGTAGAGGTTAGTTTTAGAATGTAAAGTTGTATGTCTATTTCAATATCAACAATATAATACATAGTGTGTCACTGGTATTATGTGAAATAGTTATCACTGTAGAGGTTAGTTTTAGAATGTAAAGTTGTATGTATATTTCAATATCAACAATATAATACATAGTGTGTCACTGGTATTATGTGAAATAGTTATCACTGTAGAGGTTAGTTTTAGAATGTAAAGTTGTATGTATATTTCAATATCAACAATATAATACATAGTGTGTCACTGGTATTATGTGAAAGAGTTATCACTGTAGAGGTTAGTTTTAGAATGTAAAGTTGTATGTCTATTTCAATATCAACAATATAATACATAGTGTGTCACTGGTATTATGTGAAAGAGTTATCACTGTAGAGGTTAGTTTTAGAATGTAAAGTTGTATGTCTATTTCAATATCAACAATATAATACATAGTGTGTCACTGGTATTATGTGAAAGAGTTATCACTGTAGAGGTTAGTTTTAGAATGTAAAGTTGTATGTCTATTTCAATATCAACAATATAATACATAGTGTGTCACTGGTATTATGTGAAAGAGTTATCACTGTAGAGGTTAGTTTTAGAATGTAAAGTTGTATGTCTATTTCAATATCAACAATATAATACATAGTGTGTCACTGGTATTATGTGAAATAGCTATCACTGTAGAGGTTAGTTTTAGAATGTAAAGTTGTATGTCTATTTCAATATCAACAATATAATACATAGTGTGTCACTGGTATTATGTGAAATAGTTATCACTGTAGAGGTTAGTTTTAGAATGTAAAGTTGTATGTCTATTTCAATATCAACAATATAATACATAGTGTGTCACTGGTATTATGTGAAATAGCTATCACTGTAGAGGTTAGTTTTAGAATGTAAAGTTGTATGTCTATTTCAATATCAACAATATAATACATAGTGTGTCACTGGTATTATGTGAAATAGTTATCACTGTAGAGGTTAGTTTTAGAATGTAAAGATGTGTAACTGGAGCCCTTAGAGTTGCACAAGGCAATGAGGAACAGAGGCATCTGGAGCCAGAGTTCAACTCCAGTGGCTGACACGACAGAGTGTGTAAGGAAGTACGAAAATATGAATACATTTTAAAAGTATGAAAATACAAATACCTTTTAGAATATATTCGTACTTAAATACATTACAACGTTTTAGAAAGTATCCAAATAAGAAAACTGGGGGAACAAATGTGAAATGTATTGGGAAGACAAGGACATCATGTAGGCGGTCAATTGTGACAGAAGAAGTGATCTCACCATCTCGAGGTCCTTGATAGTGGCATGTCTCGTCAGGTCCATAGCACACTTCACTTCCATGGTCCTCAGCTGGGACCCCGTCATGTCCGTCTAACAACATAGACGTTTGTCCGTTGACACAAGCTGCAGACTTCACTTAAATATTTATATAAGTTTAATACTTTTAAAAGTATCTAAATATATCTTCAGATTATAAATATTTTGCACATGTTGAAAAAAATATTTGAATACACATACTTTGACAAAGTATATGAATAGTTTCAAAAGGACTAAAATGTAAATACTTTAGAAAGAATGCTTCCCAGAGAAGTTGAGTTGGTGTTGGAATGAACAGGTCTGCCAGGGGGCGAAGTGTAAACAGGTCTGCCAGGGGGTGAAGTGTAAACAGGTCTGCCAGGGGGTGCACTTTGAACAGCCCCAAGTACTGGGTACACCACTTTTATTTTAAATATTTAAACATGAAAATTTTAAATAGTATATCATTTCAATAAACAACTACACTTAATTAGCTATAAGCATTACAACATTGTATCAACATGAGTTCTGATATGTCCCAGTCACTGTCTGTACAATTGTATTATGTTTGATGTCCCTACTGGTATTATACATAGATAGATAAGTTTGTTTTGTTTGATGTCCCTACTGGTATTATACATAGATAGATAAGTTTATTTTGTTTGATGTCCCTACTGGTATTATACATAGATAAGTTTATTTCAGACTCATTCCTTATTATAAGGAACGTTCCACAGGCATACAATACAGACTCACAGACACAGGTGGCATAACAAGACCAAAACAAAAAACAAAGCTACTCCAAACAATCATACGCATGTCATAGCAGCCATATCAAGACTAATTAGTTTAAAATCCTGAGGAAATTAGTGTAAACGATATAATTGATTTATACATTTTTTTTTACAATATTATGTAGGCCCTGGTGGACAACTAAGATTTACAAAGCACCTGCAAATGCCCATGGTCACTAAGCCCTTGTCAGATGGCCAACAGCTAGCCCCAGACTGGCCAAGCCAGACTACTGGTGCACATGGTCTGGCTCACTAGTCTTATTCTAAAGAAGTCTTAATTGGCAGGACCACATTGTTTAATGAGCTGGCTCTTAATTGCATAACCCTCAGTAGCCTGTGTTGCCTGTGCAGGACATTGTAGGCAGCTGACAACTTTTTCAAATAGTGCAAGAGTCAACAGCTACATAGGCTGTATTAGTTTTGAAATTTCAATTACATACTACAGTTTTACATGTTGTACAATTGCAATTACAACATTTGGAACAAATTATGTTGTACTTTTTATATTATTAGAATATCTAACGTAATTTAAATTATGCTTAAATTGTGTAGTTCAATATAAATACCAAATAACACATTGTTTGATCATAAAATTAATTTGATTTTTTAAATGTGAACGATACTGAAATATTTCATTAAACAGTAATGAACTGACAAACTCTTATATTCAAATAACTTCAAATTTCAAAATGAATTAAACTAGTTGTGCACAGTGATACCAGCCAGTCCCATACAGTGATACACGCATCAGGACTGAGTCCAAAGTAAACAAGTCGTCCACTGACTGTCAAGACACCAACTAACTTGTACCAAACATGACCAGCCAGTCCCATACAGCGATACACGCACCAGGACTGGGTCCAAAGTAAACAAGTCGTCCACTGACTGTCAAGACACCAACTAACTTGTACCAAACATGACCAGCCAGTCCCATACAGTGATACACGCACCAGGACTGGGTCCAAAGTAAACAAGTCGTCCACTGACTGTCAAGACACCAACTAACTTGTACCAAACATGACCAGCCAGTCCCATACAGTGATACACGCACCAGGACTGGGTCCAAAGTAAACAAGTCGTCCACTGACTGTCAAGACACCAACTAACTTGTACCAAACATGACCAGCCAGTCCCATACAGTGATACACGCACCAGGACTGGGTCCAAAGTAAACCAGTCGTCCACTGACTGTCAAGACACCAACTAACTTGTACCAAACATGACCAGCCAGTCCCATACAGTGATACATGAATCAGGACTGAGTCCAAAGTAAACCAGTCGTCCACTGACTGTCAAGACACCAACTAACTTGTACCAAACATGACCAGCCAGTCCCATACAGTGATACATGAATCAGGACTGAGTCCAAAGTAAACCAGTCATCCACTGACTGTCAAGACACCAACTAACTTGTACCAAACACGACCAGCCAGTCCCATACAGTGATACATGAATCAGGACTGAGTCCAAAGTAAACCAGTCATCCACTGACTGTCAAGACACCAACTAACTTGTACCAAACATGACCAGCCAGTCCCATACAGTGATACATGAATCAGGACTGAGTCCAAAGTAAACCAGTCATCCACTGACTGTCAAGACACCAACTAACTTGTACCAAACACGACCAGCCAGTCTCATACAGTGATAAACAATAGGAGACAATAGACAGGAAGACTCCTTCAGCACAGCATGTTCTATGTGGCTGACCACAGTAACTAGCCAAGGTCTATGTGGCTGACCACAGTAACTAGCCAAGGTCTATGTGGCTGTTAGGAATTTCCTATGACAGGCCATATGTAGAAGGGGCAGACTTGGGGCCATGACTGGGGTTATGTCTTGTGGGCCACAACTGGGGTTATGTCTTGTGGGCCACAACTGGGGTTATGTCTTGTGGGCCACAACTGGGGTTATGTCTTGTGGACCAAGACTGAGGTTATGTCTTGTGGGCCACAACTGGGGTTATGTCTTGTGGGCCACAACTGGGGTTATGTCTTGTGGACCAAGACTGAGGTTATGTCTTGTGGGCCACAACTGTGGTTATGTCTTGTGGGCCACAACTGGGGTTATGTCTTGTGGGCCACAACTGTGGTTATGTCTTGTGGACCAAGACTGAGGTTATGTCTGTGGGCCACAGTAATTCGGTGATAATAGCATGAGACTGTCAATTCAGAGGAATCCAACTACAGCTAAGTTTCAAAACTTGGGCAATTTTGTTCACCCCATTTGGCCTATGTCTTTCGGATGAGACACTATAACAGCTGTAGGTGCCTCCTACCTGGCGTCTATGTAGGTGCCTCCTACCTGGCGTCTATGTAGGTGCCTCCTACCTGGCGTCTATGTAGGTGCCTCGTACCTGGCGTCTATGTAGGTGCCTCCTACCTGGCGTTTATGTAGGTGCCTCCTACCTGGCGTCTATGTAGGTGCCTCGTACCTGGCGTCTATGTAGGTGCCTTCCTTCTACCTGGTGTCTATGTAGGTGCCTTCTACCAGGCGTCTATGTAGGTGCCTTCTACCTGGCGTCTATGTAGGTGCCTCGTACCTGGTGTCTATGTAGGTGCCTTCTTCTACCTGGTGTCTATGTAGGTGCCTTCTACCAGACGTCTATGTAGGTGCCTCCTACCTGGCGTCTATGTAGGTGCCTTCTACCTGGCGTCTATGTAGGTGCCTCGTACCTGGCGTCTATGTAGGTGCCTTCCTTCTACCTGGTGTCTATGTAGGTGCCTTCTACCAGGCGTCTATGTAGGTGCCTCCTACCTGGCGTCAATGTAGGTGCCTCCTACCTGGCGTCAATGTAGGTGCCTCCTACCTGGCATCTATATAGGTGCCTTCTACCTGGCGTCTATATAGGTGCCTTCTACCTGGCGTCTATGTAGGTGCCTCCTACCTGGTGTCTATGCCAGGGGAAGTAAAAGTTTCCAAGTAGGGAAATGGAAAATACCTGTATTGGACTCACATAGCCAATGGTCTTCATCAATAAAAACTGACACAGGCAGCATTCACTGCTGCCAACAATCTTGCTTTGATGATAGAGTAAGGGTCAACAGGTGGATACTGGTGCTTTATAAGACCACATGATTTATTTCTTTAATATTATTTTGTGTTGTATTGTACCTGTACTTGTTGTGAGTTGTTGCGTGGTGACATATTAGTGACACTGCGGTTGTGAGGCGCGACTCCAGGGCTTGCTGGCGGCATGTCAACGTGGTTCATGTAGGTAGGTGGCGTCACAGTCGGGCCGAACCCTTGTGGAGACTGGGGGTACTAAAACACCACAGAAACGGTGAAACAGTTAATGGCAAACCCCACCTATTATACTAGTTCAAACAGTTAAAATGATTTTGCGGGCTTTTTGAGGTGAATATTCAGCAAGTTGTCGAAGTGATTTCGTGCTGCCCGCGGTGCTGGCACGATAAACCACTCAGTGCAACGAATCTGCCGAACCACCCTTCACCGGTGAAAATCATAAAAATAAATATTTTAAACATATTTGTATAATTTTCCTTTACTTTTCAGTTAACACGTATAGTTACATTTTCCCTATTGGACACAGGGGCATGCAACGAGTCGGTAATGATCTGGTGGTATAATTAAATTGGGTTTGTTTGGCCAAACAGATTATCGATTACGAAAATCAAACCAATTCCCAACACTAGTAAACATTTGTTGTGTGACTATTTGTACAATTGTGTGAACAACTGTATAAGTGTGTGAACAATTGTATAAGTGTGTGAACATTCAAAAGGCAAACAAATGACCTACTGGTGCATATTTCTGCAATATCAGACAAATGTATGTTCAGAGTTGAGAGTAGGGATGACATGTTTTGCCGTTACTTCTGAGTAGACACAAACCACTACAAGACAACAAGACTACAAGACAACAAGCTGCACCACAGCTTGTGGGATCAAGGAAGAGAACTCACAGCCATGTGGAAGGTCTGGGGAGACGGGGCCTTGTTCCCTGCCCTACCAGGGCTGTTCCCTGTCTGAAAACAGTGAAGTTACAACATTGTAAGACAATCGGACACACGGTCAGTGGTAAGTTACAACATTGTCAGACAATCGGACACATGGTGAATGGTAAGTTACAACATTGTAAGACAATCGGACACACGGTCAATGGTAAGTTACAACATTGTCAGACAATCGGACACACAGTCAATGGTAAGTTACAACATTGTAAGACAATCGGACACACGGTCAATGGTAAGTTACAACATTGTAAGACAATCGGACACACGGTCAATGGTAAGTTACAACATTGTAAGACAATCGGACACACGGTCAATGGTAAGTTACAACATTGTCAGACAATCGGCCACACGGTCAATGGTAAGTTACAACATTGTAAGACAATCGGACACACAGTGAATGGTAAGTTACAACATTGTAAGACAATCGGACACACGGTGAATGGTAAGTTACAACATTGTAAGACAATCGGACACACGGTCAATGGTAAGTTACAACATTGTAAGACAATCGGACACACGGTCAATGGTAAGTTACAACATTGTCAGACAATCGGACACACGGTCAATGGTAAGTTACAACATTGTCAGACAATCGGACACACGGTCAATGGTAAGTTACAACATTGTAAGACAATCGGACACACGGTCAATGGTAAGTTACAACATTGTAAGACAATCGGACACACGGTCAATGGTAAGTTACAACATTGTAAGACAATCGGAAACACGATCAATGGTAAGTTACAACATTGTAAGACAATCGGACACACGGTCAATGGTAAGTTACAACATTGTAAGACAATCAGACACACGGTCAATGGTAAGCACGTTTTTTTCTCTTAATATATTGCAGCAACTTTTAATTTATTTCACAGGTATCTTGTGGCAATATTTGTCCATTTGAGTTAGTTCCAGACCTGGGGGCGAGTACATTTTTTTAGTACAAGTACATTGGTGATGGATGAGTATGAGTACTAGTACATTGGTGATGGATGAGTATGAGTACTAGTACATTGGCGATGGATGAGTATGAGTACTAGTACATTGGCGATGGATGAGTATGAGTACTAGTACATTGGCGATGGATGAGTATGAGTACTAGTACATTGGTGATGGATGAGTATGAGTACAAGTACATTGGCGATGGATGAGTATGAGTACTAGTACATTGGCGATGGATGAGTATGAGTACTAGTACATTGGTGATGGATGAGTATGAGTACAAGTACATTGGCGATGGATGAGTATGAGTACTAGTACATTGGCGATGGATGAGTATGAGTACTAGTACATTGGCGATGGATGAGTATGAGTAAAAGTACATTGGCGATGGATGAGTATGAGTACTAGTACATTGGTGATGGATGAGTATGAGTACAAGTACATTGGCGATGGATGAGTATGAGTACTAGTACATTGGCGATGGACGAGTATGAGTACTAGTACATTGGCGATGGACGAGTATGAGTACAAGTACATTGGTGATGGATGAGTATGAGTACTAGTACACTGCTAAAAGCGGAGTATGAATACATTCTCATGAGTACGGGTACATTTTTTTTGACATTTCCATTTCCACACATACGGTTACCTTTTACGAACCCTTCCCTTTTACAAACATACCGACATGATATGACTCATAAGATCAGTTTTTGCTTGGGGTCCCTTCTTAACTGCAATTAATGATTCTTAAACCACATGTTTGATGTAATAACACCCATTAAACCAATATCTTTGTAGTTAGTCCACCAATGACTAAACATTATCCCCCCAAGCATGTACATCATAAGGGGTAGAGGTGAGAAGATTTGCCCAAACTGGAACAAAAGGTATGTGTGGTAATTTGAATAGTTTGTTTGTCCTTGTTTTGAATAAAGAGCACAAGACCAATTTACATACTGATACATACTGATACATACTGATACATACTGATACATACTGATACATCAGTTCATTTTGTCTTCTTTTGGTGCACTAAGGCAGTGTTGCAATTTATAATCTGTTTATATTAGAAGTTTGCAATTTATATTTTCTACTCTTAGACTACTGGTTGTTGAGAGGGTTGCCAATATAACAGGCTCAAAATCCCCTTTGTATTTTTTAGCCAGACTGTTGGCATCAGATTATACTTATACTGGTGTAGGAGGCAGTCTGACTTGAGTCACCTTACTTCTACAGAAGAAGACTCAGCTGGCAGTTCTTTGCAGTTAGCACTGTCAGTCAGTGCCAAGTGGCATGGTCTCCTGACTGCATTAAAGGCATTTCATGGCTAACTGGTGGGTTAACTGATGAACGACGCTTTATGGACATCCTGGTGGCTTAATTAAACAAACAGGGATTATGGCCTGAACTGGTAGCCTACAACTATTTGCTTAACTGGGTGTTTCTGACTGGGAAAAGATGCTGCATGTTGCTTTTTTGGGTATTATAGTCATGGTCATGAAAGAATGCCACCATGGGGGTGAAGGGATGGTAAGGGCAGAAATAAAATTTGGTCAGTCTTGAACATTCTAAAAGGTGTAACCTTAAGCGCGCGAACGGCTCCTGTGGAAGCCGTTCGCATCTATGACAAACATTATTGGCCCAATTGATTTTTTTAACTGCTATAATGACAGCCATTATTGGCCCATTTTGTTTTTGCACTGGTAAAGCCAGTGCAAGTTGAGCAAATGTCAAATGACAGCCATTATTGGCTAAATTAGGTTTTTTCAATGGCAGGCCAAGTCCAGTTTAGCCATTATTGGCCCAGTCGACTCTTACTAGCTGTGCTGTGAGGTTGGCATTATCACCTTCACAGGAGTAACAACTTTGAATACATTTAAGCCTTAGTATTTAGCCTAATTAAAAAATAATGAAGCCAAAACATCACATGATAATGAAAAATAGGAAAATTATTATATGGTCAATTCTACTTAATAAAAGAAGAGAGGACACGAATGTTCACACTCAAAATCAAATGCTTGACACTAAAAGTAAAGCAATACAACAACAAAAAATAGAAGATATAGCACTCAGTAAAACAATTGGTTTTGAAAGTAATACAATGAAACATTACTTCTAAAACAGCAATCATCCAGATTCAGTATTATCTAGGCTATGGTTTACTAGAGCCAGCAAAGCCTAATCGTTCATGGTTTGCCTAATGTTTGAGTTCTTTCAGCAACCGAGAAACTGCTGCCATAGTACACGCTGATCATGTATGTGAATCAGAGCCCGAATCAAACTCAATTTCGAAGTCTACCGCAATCGTGCTTGGTCACTGCAGAGTGCCTGCAGTGGGCGACAACACAGTAGCATCTCGGTTACTAGTGACAGGCGCATCAACATTGTGTATCTCCACCACCATAACAAAAGATGTGGAAGGCACCACTGCCTCTGATTGTTCAGATCAACATTGTGCATCTCCGCCACCGTAACAAAAGATGTGGAAGGCACCACTGCCTCTGATTGTTCAGATCAACATTGTGCATCTCCGCCACCGTAACAAAAGATGTGGAAGGCACCACTGCCTCTGATTGTTCAGATCAACATTGTGCATCTCCGCCACCGTAACAAAAGATGTGGAAGGCACCACTGCCTCTGATTGTTCAGATCAACATTGTGCATCTCCACCACCGTAACAAAAGATGTGGAAGGCACCACTGCCTCTGATTGTTCAGATCAACATTGTTCATCTCCGCCACCGTAACAAAAGATGTGGAAGGCACCACTGCCTCTGATTGTTCAGATCAACATTGTGTATCTCCGCCACCGTAACAAAAGATGTGGAAGGCACCACTGCCTCTGATTGTTCAGGGACAACCGCCGGAACGCTGCTCTTATTCACGTTTACGAAAAAGGCATCGATTGTCGTGAACTTTGACGTTGACATATCGCGCCATCTTTTCACTCGCTCTCGTTGGCAGGTGTCATTTTGAACTAACACACAACAATCGGGTCACAGGATTGTTTCTTCAAATGAGACCGCTGATGGATAGGCACAGAGAAAGCCCACAGAAACGCGTTTCCCAACCAATGATGTACACGTTTACAATAAACAGAGATCGGCTGCAGTATCACTAATTTTTCAACGATGTCAAGGTTAAAAATATATAGTCTTATAGATCGGTGGTATTCGTTATTCTGCCGATGACAATATTTGTCGAATCCCGACCGCGTGCGCTAAGACAGAGTTCAAAACAAATCTTGTCAAAAGAAAAACCCATCTTTCATTTTTATTTTACCCGTCTTCATCAGACATTTGCCTGTCTCCAAGACAGGCAGGTCGATATCATAATCATATTACTCAAAAATAACAAATAACAAAGTAATAAAAAAAATAGAAGAACACTGAAATACTTCAGGAAAGTTTCATTTTTGTTAACTACAAACAAATTAATTTTCACCACATGTTGAGAAAGTACTCAGATGTACTCGTAAAATCTGAATACATTGAGTACGAGTACAAGTACAAGACCCATAAGTTATGAGTACGAGTAATTAAACAATGTACTTGAGTACCGAGTACTTCCACCCCAGGTCTGGTTAGTTCTATTTGTTACATTTAAGACAGTAATTGATATAATAACAGTATAAATCTTATATTATTCATGCTTACCTTGAAATACTCAGAAATTTTCTTGGCACTGTTATCACTGCGGCCCGCCTTGCCGTGCCCTGAACCAAATAAACACAATTAAACATTGAAGACAATGCCATCAACACCAACATTTAAGACAAATAGACACAATTAAACATTGAAGACAATGCCATCAACACCAACAACATTTAAGACAAATAGACACAATTAAACATTGAATACAATGCGATCAACACCAACAACATTTAAGACAAATAGACACAATTAAACATTGAAGACAATGCCATCAACACCAACAACATTTAAGACAAATATCAAACAGACAGGTGCAATGCTGAGTTTTTGTTCACACAGAGACTAAGCATTGCGGAATTCTACGTCTACAAGATTGAACAAGATTGCCATCCAAGGCAAAGGCCCAGATGGCAAGTGGACATGGAAGCCATTGGCTTATCGAGAGTCCAACAATTTTTCATCTATGTGTGACCCACCCTCCTGTGCTGTTTGTCAGTTTCTAATGTTATAACTTCAAAATACATCATATATTTGAATATATGAAAACACGTTTTAGTTTTGTCCACATCGAAGCAATACTGATTCTAGATTTGAGACAGAGTGACACTGATTCTAGGTTTGAGACAGAGTGACACTGATTCTAGGTTTGAGACAGAGTGACACTGATTCTAGATTTGAGACAGAGTGACACTGATTCAAGATTTGAGACAGAGTGACACTGATTCTAGGTTTGAGACAGAGTGACACTGATTCTAGGTTTGAGACAGAGTGACACTGATTCTAGATTTGAGACAGAGTGACACTATTACCTGTCAACAGGTAAGACACTGAGTAACTTTAATGCAGCCAATGCAGTGAGCTAATCCTCACTGAGATTGTATTGTAAACATTCACTCCGTGTCCAGATTGAATGATTGTCACTGAATATAGATATGAAGGTGAAAATTGGCACATTTAATAACTGGGACCCAGGCTTTTAGAAACTGTGTAGCTGTAGCCAGTGTAAAGCTTTACGCACCCAAAAACAACAATTGCATTCAGAGGATTTTGGCAGTTCAAGAAGTGCCCATAAATTGATCAGAGGCACTACATATCACACAGATTTTGTGTTAATGCATAGGTATATACCCACCATTCTTGTATAGGTATATGTTTATGTATAGGTATATTCCCACCACTATCGCTTTCGGGTGTCTACAGCTACACACTGGCTAAAGCTACACTGCTTCTGAAAGCATATTTTGAAAGCCAATGACTAAATCTGCCACTTTTCACCTCTATATCTTTATTCAGTGACACAATTGGAGGTTGAGGTTTCACAGATGGTCGAAAACATAAAATGTGATTCATGTGTGTGAAAAGCTATATCTTCAACCATTCATATCTCAAAAACCATCTGGAACTGAGGCTTCACATTTTGCATAGCTCCATTCTATGACCAGAGAAATCTGAGAGGGTCACCTGGGAACCACTGGGTGAGTTGGCGTGACCCGTCAGTGTTCTGCTACATGGTCCACTTACTTTAATACCAAGGTATGTAACCCCCATAGAACAACTCCACTCCACACAACGTACCGCTGCTATTATCATTTGAGTCATTTGCTACTCTCCGTTTCCGCTTTCGCTCGCCACCAGATGGCGTCCAGGCTTTCTCCGGCGTCTGGTCAGAATGCTGCTGCTGGTGCGTCTGGTGGTCGGTATTGGAACCACTGCTATGATGCGAGCCGGCCGACAGGTTTGAGTCTGTCTGCTGAGTGGTTGGGGGGGTATCATGTTGAAATCCCTAGCAACGCCATAGCAACCATTTAATTAGTAGACTAGAAGCAGACAAGTTATAAGTGCAGGAAGTTATATTAGTAAAGGAAACAGAATGAAAGATGATTACGATGAATGCAGCAGGTTTCTGGTGTGTAAGATGGTGTACAGTGAATGCAGCAGGTTTCTGGTGTACAATTATAAAATAACACTAAAATGTCTAAATCCTTGGAAACCTCAAACATGCATAAAAACAAAGGTTTTTTTTCCTAATCAGATAAAAAAATTGTCGGGATGAATGCAATGGTAAAATCTTGAGTGCAATGGTAAGACCTTGATAATACAATGCATCATATCAATCACTTTCTATCGCCTTTACTAACTATTGTTCTCGCTCCTTATTTCTCACAGACAAACCATGGCAATTGCATTTGTCAGGTGATGCAGATGGGCAGGGGTGAGCTTACCCGATCAAAGAACCTAGCTTCCAAGAGTTCTCGTTTACGTGCGTCTATCCCAATACGGTCCAGACTGAAGGCATTGAAAGCGTCAACTGCAACACCGATGATCAGAAACTAAACGGTTATTAGTCACATACCAGAACGTCAACAAAAGGGGGTAGTTGCATACTTTACGTTCTGTTTAAAAACGTGTTCTTGTGCACCTATCATTGTTTGTTCACATTGTTTACTTTAGTTCTAAATGTGTACTGTATATAAGTTAACCCAGTCGATAAGTTATATACTTGGAACATGTTCACCCACCAGGCCATATGTATCCTCAGTATATTGATGTTAGGTGGAATATAGCAAGAAGAGAAGATGGTGTAGAGAGAGCTAAACATTTCACAAATTATTATAAGTTTGCCAAGTTTATACTCCGAGATATATCTAGTGACACACTGTGAAAAAAGTATTAATCTCATATAAAATACTCAATTATTAATTTACACGATTTAATTGGAGATATACTTGTCTACACAACTATAGCCTATACATCACTAGGCACTGCAAAAGCATATTTATTTGCATCTCCCCAACTGAAAGTTCAGACATGGTTGCACTCTTGCTTATTGAGACATTTCCATTTTAATGTGATATATGAAATTAACTGTCAGCCAATTGGTAATTCAACTGTATGAGGAATGTCAATGTATGCAGAATAATGCTAGGCCACCATGGTATGGGGTAAAACTTTTCACATGGAAAAGGTTAAACAACTTGTTTCTTAGGAGTTGTGCAAAATATTAACACTGCATTCATAGTTTGACCCATGTTAGATGTTGTTGCATGGGATGTCAAGACTTGAATTAAAATGGTTCTCCTACAAATCCCTGCACTTAAAACCCAAACCCGAGGCAAATGGGACCCGTCCTACACCACACAGCAAACTTCGAAATGTCAGAGAAACGATAATTATTACTTGATTTTTTATACCTTCGCCCTCCGGTAACCGACCGACCGGGGTGGTCGAAATACTGGTGGTGTTGGCCCCTCCACAGCCAAGGTTGGTTCCACTCACACCTTGGAGTTGGGACGTCGACAACCCCACATGCCCCATGCCCCCACCGCTCTCCGTTGTCCAAGATGGCGCCCCGTGAGGTGGCCCGCCAGAAAACGAATTATACGCCCCGGATTTCTCCATTTTACCGTATAAACCCCCTCTGAGGCACAGGATCGATTGTTGGCGCGTCGTTTTCTTTCGATTTACTGTACGGACAGGGATAATTCATGGGATGCGCTCCCCAAATCTCACCAAAACCCTGCACACATAACTCCGTTGTCACTGTGATCGTGACGTCACATTCGCTCTCCACAAGTTCGGTAAATTTCGAGATGTCAACAGACGTTGCGACTTTCTTCTGGGTTCAGACCACATCCAGAAATCATCTATCTTCTGAGACTGAGAGCACTTGTGTAGGGTTGACTGAGTTAAACTTTTCTTTTGTTCACCATGGAATCAGCGCTTTCAAGTGATTGTTAGTCAACGACTACTTGCGTAAAAATGCAGGTGTCACTAGGCCAGATGACCTAAGATTTTGAATGAAATCAGCTGCCGCTTGTCATGGCAGAAATGGAGGGGTGTAAGGTTTGGGAGTGATTTTGGGAAAAAGGAGCAACATCAGTTTTATGAATTTTACACAGCGGATGAATTAATAGATGTTTGATGTGCTGTGAAAATTTTAAGAAAATCGTTGCGTAAAACGTATTAGAAAACTAACGTGAGTTTCCCGTCTTTCCGGTGAACGCAGACGAGGTAGGTATATATAGGCCATCATGTTTACATGTTATGCTCCGCCCACTCGGTAGATGTGTGCATGATCTTGTTTAATGGCTGCATTTTTACGGAGTGTAACATTTCTGATCTGTCTGCGGTGATTTAGTGATTAATTAATCAAGCTAAGGAAAAACATGGAATTGAATTTTGTCCTAGCTGTTGTATCACCAACGATATGATTTGCTGAGTGACTATTACCGGTATTAGCCTTGTTATCCAGGCTCCGTGGTGTGGCGCCACCGTCGCACACACGCACGCACGCACGCACGCACGCACGCACGCACGAGGATTCAAAATGCATTGTCCATTAATTGTCATTCGCAAACTAAGTCATCAAATAATTGTAAGCTATTTAAAGGTAATACAAAGCATTCGATTAAACCAACTTTCGACATTGGTTTTATTGATACAATAAAATAAAACGGATTTAATATTTAGCGTTTTGGTCGCATATGTTCAAATCACATATAAGAGTATCAACTTTTTTTCGTACTTTTATTTTAGGGCAAGGAGAGGGGGCCTCCTTTAGACGTGGGGTACCAAAAACCAGGGGGCTCTAGCCAAAAGTAATTCAACTTTGAATTTTGTTTCTGGCACGTTATACGATCGATTTGTAAGGATTATTGACCTGCTATGTAATTTTTTTTCGGTAAGTAATTTTTCGTTCTTATCATACATTAACTGTTACAATACATACTGTTAGGATATATAATTTAGCCAACTAGTGATGCCATCATACCTGATGGTAATTAACATTCAAACCGCGTAAGTCTTCGCCCAGACTCTACTCCCGCCGAGTTCACAAAGCCGGGCGAGAGTCGGCTAAGTGAGGTACCATAATGATTCAAAGTACAAATAGTTCCTGCAGTATCCACCAGGGTTGGTATAGCTATAATCTACTGGGGGCTGCGGCCACTGATCTATATATAACTATACATAGATATATATAGATCAGTGGCTGCTGCAGACATAATCCACTAAGGGTTGATGTAGACACAATCCACTAGGGGTTGATGTAGACATAGTCCACTAGGGGTTGTCACAAACATAATCCACTAGGGATCGATGTATGCATAATCCACTAGGGGTTGATGCAGACATAACCCACTAGGGGTTGATGTAGACAATACACGAGGGGTTGATACATATATAATGCACTAGGGATCGATGCTGACATTATCCACTACGGATCCATGCTGACGCAATCCACTATGGGTTGATGTAGATGTAAAAATTGTTTTGTTTCTAAAAGTAACTGGGATTGGTAAAAATGTAATTGGTATTATCAATTACTTTTAAATAACTTTTTTAATTACATCATGCAACTTGTCAACTTATTCCCTATAAATTTAATAGACAGTAAAAATGTCATATGTTGCATATACACACGCACGCACGCACGCACGCACGCACGCACGCACGCACGCACGCACGCACGCACGCACGCACGCACGCACGCACGCACGCACGCACGCACGCACGCACGCACGCACGCACGCACGCACGCACGCACGCACATATTTGTTTGTTTTTATGCACCATAATATGCAGAAATTAAATAAAACTGCTTACAATTTTAAATCAATATTTTATGCCGTTAATCATGTCTATGCTTGGTTGCTCTGTTCAGATACTGTGATTTCGATATGGAATTTGTATTTTGGAATTGGTATTTCTGAAGTGGTGTATAAATGGAATTTGAATCAATATGCAAAGTCTGCTGGGAGGTCAGATGTAAGAGCTGTGTCATTATGAAATTCATTAGTTCATATTCAGAGTTACATATTGGTATAATATATTTTTGATATAATGTGCTGTGTTGTGAACATGTCAGTAACACCAGGAAGATAGTCTTGGTTGTCAAGTAAGCACAGTGTACGTGGCAAGGACCTGGAAGATAGTCTTGGTTGTCAATCAAAGACAGTACAGGTGACATGGACCTGGAAGATAGTTTTGGTTGTCAAACAAGGACAGTACAGATGACAAGGACCTGAAAGATAGTCTTGGTTATCAAGAAAGATCAGTACAGGACTTGGAAGATAGTGTTGGTTATCAAATAGATGTAGATGAGCAGCAGACGCAAGACGACATACAGTGTGGGACGTGCTATGAGCAGCAGGCGCAAGACGACATACAGTGTGGGACGTGTTATGAGCAGCAGGCGCAAGACGACATACAGTGTGGGACGTGTTATGAGCAGCAGGCGCAAGGCGACATACAGTGTGGGACGTGCTATGAGCAGCAGACGCAAGACGACATACAGTGTGGGACGTGTTATGAGCAACAGACGCAAGACGACATACAGTGTGGGACGTGTTATGAGCAGCAGACGCAAGACGACATACAGTGTGGGACGTGTTATGAGCAACAGACGCAAGACGACATACAGTGTGGGACGTGCTATGAGCAGCAGGCGCAAGACGACATACAGTGTGGGACGTGTTATGAGCAGCAGGCGCAAGACGACATACAGTGTGGGACGTGTTATGAGCAGCAGGCGCAAGGCGACATACAGTGTGGGACGTGCTATGAGCAGCAGACGCAAGACGACATACAGTGTGGGACGTGTTATGAGCAACAGACGCAAGACGACATACAGTGTGGGACGTGTTATGAGCAGCAGACGCAAGACGACATACAGTGTGGGACGTGTTATGAGCAACAGACGCAAGGCGACATACAGTGTGGGACGTGTTATGAGCAGCAGACGCAAGACGACATACAGTGTGGGACGTGTTATGAGCAACAGACGCAAGACGACATACAGTGTGGGACGTGTTATGAGCAACAGACGCAAGACGACATACAGTGTGGGACGTGTTATGAGCAGCAGACGCAAGACGACATACAGTGTGGGACGTGTTATGAGCAACAGACGCAAGACGACATACAGTGTGGGACGTGTTATGAGCAACAGACGCAAGGCGACATACAGTGTGGGACGTGTTATGAGCAGCAGACGCAAGACGACATACAGTGTGGGACGTGTTATGAGCAACAGACGCAAGACGACATACAGTGTGGGACGTGTTATGAGCAACAGACGCAAGACGACATACAGTGTGGGACGTGTTATGAGCAGCAGGCGCAAGACGACATACAGTGTGGGACGTGTTATGAGCAGCAGACGCAAGACGACATACAGTGTGGGACGTGTTATGAGCAGCAGGCGCAAGACGACATACAGTGTGGGACGTGTTATGAGCAGCAGGCGCAAGACGACATACAGTGTGGGACGTGTTATGAGCAACAGACGCAAGACGACATACAGTGTGGGACGTGTTATGAGCAACAGACGCAAGACGACATACAGTGTGGGACGTGCTATGAGCAGCAGGCGCAAGACGACATACAGTGTGGGACGTGTTATGAGCAGCAGGCGCAAGACGACATGCAGTGTGGGACGTGCTATGAGCAGCAGACGCAAGACGACATACAGTGTGGGACGTGCTATGAGCAGCAGGCGCAAGACGACATACAGTGTGGGACGTGCTATGAGCAACAGACGCAAGACGACATACAGTGTGGGACGTGCTATGAGCAGCAGACGCAAGACGACATGCAGTGTGCGACGTGTTATGAGCAGCAGACGCAGGAAGACATCAAGTTTGGGACGTGCTATGAGCATGACATGACATGAGGTAACATTAGTAAAGGATCAGTGCAGATTTTATATTAGGAAGTACTCGTTCTCACAGAGACAATCGATGAAAGGAACACATTATCTACAGATTATGTAAATGATACCAGCGTAAATATGTTTAAAAACAAGGTTGACACACATCTCAGGAGGGCGAGGTACACATAGATAAAAAATGTTTGACTCTCGATAAGCCAATGGCTTCCTTGTTCACTTGCCATCTGGACCATCGGACCTTGGGTGGCATTCTTGTTAAATCTTTCTTCCAGAGTTATGTAAGCCTACATAAAATCGTTTAATTTGTTCATTACAACACCGACTAAACGTATCTGGGAAACATTAAGCCATGATGCAATTACTGCGCGAAGACGTAATATACACCACCGTCCAACCTCTTGTATTAAGATGATGCGATAAAGAAAGTAAAACATATGCTATCACCGTGTCACAGTTAATGAAACATTGCTCTCAAAAACATTAAGATATTATATACATGAACTGTAACATGTGGATAATATATTTTTAAACTTTCTTTATCATTGCTCTCAAAACATTAAGATATTATATACATGAAGGTCTAGGTGGGTAAATGTTCTGCTCATTTCAATATCTTATGCTGTTTTACACAAATTTAACACATATTTAAATCATGAAACATCATATGTTTCTTTCAATATAGTCGCTTGATAAAATAAATGTCTGGTCAGATTTATAGGCTTTACCAAAATTGTGTTGTAATATCTCCTCATAATTAGTATTACTGTTGATTCCGCTATATGGAAATAACAACAAGGCACTAGCTAAAAAGCTTTTTTTTGTGTATATACAAAGTTTAATGTTTTATGTAGGCCCTACTACATGCCAAAATAACAAATTTGGAAAACATTATTTATAGGTAAAATTAGATGCTTAATGCGTCTAATTCGATGAGATGAGCGATCACGTGGTTTTGTGACATCATTGATGATACGGGTTCATTCAGTGAGTGATTTATATGCAATGCTTCGATATAGTTTCCCTCGCGTTACTATAGGGAGTGATGGCGATGACAATTTTCCAGAATAAAAAGTATAATGTAACGATTTCGTGATACCACAGTGAACTGATACCACAGAATCATCTTCGAATTCGAATCTTTCGGAGCAGTTTAGTGACACCAGTAGCCTTTGACTTCGAACTTATTTATTTTCTGACCGAACCATGAAACCGACCACATAGAACAGCCAAACTTGTCCTCATATATCTACCACACGCATACACATGTGACGTGGTCAAACATTAATCTTACTTCCATATAAACATCAAAATAAAGAAATACTTGTCATGTCCTATGCCTAGCTTCGAGGAGCTAAGCGTAGAAGACATAGCTAACTTTTGTTTTTGTAATTTGTTATCGTTACATAGCAGTAAGGGTAATGTTTGATCATGTGATATGTGTATATGTATTATGTATGTAAATATATGAGAAGTTTGGCGGCTCTAGTTGGTAGTTTTCGTGGTTAGGTCAGAAAGTAAACATCGCAACAGCAGGAGTTGTGCTAGTGGGTGGTGGTGATTTCGGCCCTCGGAAGTTCGGCCCAACCGCCATGTTATTTCGGCTTGGTGATTTCTGTGACTGATGTGACACGCAAGATCTACTCAGTTCTAGCTAGTAATTGATCAGCCTTCACTTTAAGGGTTTGTTGTTCCTGTACTTGTCATCAAAGGGATGCTAAGTTTAACTAGATACTGTTGAAGTACAATGCTTTGACTGTTTCGTGCAGTGAGCAGGTGTGAATAAAAGACAAATACATCACCTATTTGTAACTAATTAGGAGCAAAAGATCAGAAATCTTCAGGAATCACCAGTTTTATTAGGGATGTCAGTGACAATTTAAAATTGCAGATCTATTTTGTTTTATATTTTATGATATGGCTGCAGCCACGAGATATGTGGTAGACGGAACCAAAAATGTATTATTTAATTAATAGAAAAAGATTAATTAATTAATAGAACAAGATGAACTATTCAGTAGGGCTGTGGCTCACTATCAGCTCAAGCCCAGTCAGTAGGGCTGTGGCCCACTATCAGCTCAAACCCAGTCAGTAGGGCTGTGGCTCACTATCAGCTCAAGCCCAGTCAGTAGGGCTGTGGCTCACTATCAACTCAAACCCAGTCAGTAGGGCTGTGGCTCACTATCAGCTAAAACCCAGTCAGTAGGGCTGTGGCTCACTATCAGCTCAAACCCAGTCAGTAGGGCTGTGGCTCACTATCAGCTCAAGCCCAGTCAGTAGGGCTGTGGCTCACTATCAGCTCAAACCCAGTCAGTAGGACTGTGGCTCACTATCAGCTCAAACCCAGTCAGTAGGGCTGTGGCTCACTATCAACTCAAACCCAGTCAGTAGGGCTGTGGCTCACTATCAGCTCTAGCCCAGTCAGTAGGGCTGTGGCTCACTATCAGCCCAAACCCAGTCATTAGGGCTGTGGCTCACTATCACGTCAACGCAGTAATATGATTTTTACTTTGGGCAGTACTGGAACTGAGTTGAAATCATCTTTGATACTGAGCCAAAGTCTGCAATATTGCAATAACGGGAGCGTTTTACTGGCCAATCCTGCCTGTAACTGCATTTGTATTGCTTAATCTTAACTCCAAGAACTCAACAAAGAAATCCATTTATGTCCATAGTCCTACCTCAGTTCATTGATGTCCAATGTTATTGATGGTGTGCACTTACACCATAGCCAGCTTCCTTCATGGTTTCCCAACTGTGACTGACACCTCTCCTGTTGTTTTAAAAGCTAACTGCCTACTGAAACCATGGTACTAGTGAAACCATGGTACTAGTGAAACCATGATACTAGTGAAACCATGAAACCAGTGAAACCATGGTACTAGTGAAACCATGGTACTAGTGAAACCATGATACTAGTGAAACCATGAAACCAGTGAAACCATGGTACTAGTGAAACCATGGTACTAGTGAAACCATGGTACTAGTGAAACCATGAAACCAGTGAAACCATGGTACTAGTGAAACCATGGTACTAGTGAAACCATGGTACTAGTGAAACCATGGTACTAGTGAAACCATGGTACCACAATTAGTTATGTAATCATTACTATGTACTAACAAATCATGCAAATTAATACACAATAATAAAACACAGCGTAAATGTCTTGTATCTGAATGGTTACAGGATAACAGTGCATTAATATATTGATTATAAATTACAGTCTACACCGTAAATAAAATGGCATATTAAAAAATGTTTATGATGCTTTACAGTTACATGTCATAACACATGCTCCGTGGATCTGGATGTTTGTAAAAATGTTGGTCGTTTAAGGCAAGTAGATTGTTTACTATTTGTGTTAAGTAGATCATCTAGTTTATTTGTTATTATTAATTATATACAATTATATCATTATTGTTAATTGAAAGTATACATTTTGGCAAGTGTAAAGATTTCTGGTAGAAATCAGACAGTTATTTTTTGTCCCCCTCTGGAAAAAAACATGTTGACGCTCCTGGTGTTACCTGTAGCCCCCTCCTGGTGTTACCTGTAGCCCCCTCCTGGTGTTACCTGTAGCCCCCTCCTGGTGTTACCTGTAGCCCCCTCCTGGTGTTACCTGTAGCCCCCTCCTGGTGTTACCTGTAGCCCCCTCCTGGTGTTACCTGTAGCTTTGTTATAGAATTAATATTGTGTAATTGCAACAAGCAGGTGTCATTAAGTCCTTTCGTAGATAGCGAAGTCAAGACACCCCAGATGTAACAATTGGCGACGAGGGTAACGACGAAATGGAGCAGGTATGTATGTAACCGTTTTCGGCCGAGCCAGTCTATACAACCGTAACAAGGTGAGACCGCTGGTTGTGATGCCCAGAACACTTTATAGCAGCTAAAGATATCAGGGAATCGAATCAAAAGAAGGCAGTGCTCCAACATTAAGCGTATATTAACAAAATAGTTTGCGCCATGTTTCTTCAGGAGGCGCATGCTTCGAAAGAGATTTTGGACAACTTTCACGCACGCTTAAAATAAATGTCTAAAAAAACTGCATTTTCTACAACGTAGATTGAGAAATCAAATTACATATTACCCAGAAAAGCCAGTTAAGCAATGTACGGGAAAAGGACCCGAGTGAGCCAAATATAACACTGGCAGAACTGACTAAATACGGGCGTACGTTGGAGGCTACAACGGTACGGGGCGAAGTGATGGTCGGCAGTAGTGTTAACAATGGGGGTGGCGAGATACGTAAGGTGTATACAAAACCCCAGACACGGCAGTATAATCGGGCAAGTGGCGTTAACAGAAAAGTCCAATCCAGCAGGGGGCGCCACTCTTCGTATCATCACGAGGCAAGCAGCGGTTATGTCACATTTCGATGTTTAGACTCAGCTGGGGTCGCCAATTCAGCAAGAAATGTAGTGCTGGCAACCACCACATGCAATGGTTGTGGTGACACAAGGCATACTACGAGGGAGAAGTGTAGTGCTGGCAGCCACACACGCAATGGTTGTGGTGACACAAGGCATACTACGAGGGAAAAGTGTAGTGCTGGCAACCACCACATGCAATGGTTGTGGTAGCACAAGGCATACTACGAGGGAGAAGTGTAGTGCTGGCAACCACGCATGCAATGGTTGTGGTAGCACAAGGCATACTACGAGGGAGATGTGTAGTGCTGGCAGCCACACACGCAATGGTTGTGGTGACACAAGGCATACAACGAGGGAGAAGTGTAGTGCTGGCAGCCACACACCCAATGGTTGTGGTGACACAAGGCATACTACGAGGGAGAAGTGTAGTGCTGGCAACCACGCATGCAATGGTTGTGGTAGCACAAGGCATACTACGAGGGAGAAGTGTAGTGCTGGCAACCACCACATGCAATGGTTGTGGTGACACAAGGCATACTACGAGGGAGAAGTGTAGTGCTGGCAACCACACACGTAATGGTTGTGGTGACACAAGGCATACTACGAGGGAGAAGTGTAGTGCTGGCAGCCACTCATGCAATGGTTGTGGTGGCACAAGGCATACTACGAGGGAGAAGTGTAGTGCTGGCAACCACGCATGCAATGGTTGTGGTAGCACAAGGCATACTACGAGGGAGATGTGTAGTGCTGGCAACCACCACATGCAATGGTTGTGGTGACACAAGGCATACTACGAGGGAGAAGTGTAGTGCTGGCAACCACACACGTAATGGTTGTGGTGACACAAGGCATACTACGAGGGAGAAGTGTAGTGCTGGCAGCCACTCATGCAATGGTTGTGGTGGCACAAGGCATACTACGAGGGAGAAGTGTAGTACTGGCAACCACCACATGCAATGGTTGTGGTGACACAAGGCATACTACGAGGGAGAAGTGTAGTACTGGCAACCACACACGCAATGGTTGTGGTGACACAAGGCATACTACGAGGGAGAAGTGTAGTGCTGGCAACCACACACGCAACTGTTGTGGTGGCACAAGGCATACTACGAGGGAGAAGTGTAGTGCTGGCAACCACACACACAACGGTTGTGGTGACACAAGGCATACTACGAGGGAGAAGTGTAGTGCTGGCAACCACACACGCAATGGTTGTGGTGACACAAGGCATACTACGAGGGAGAAGTGTAGTGCTGGCAACCACACATGCAATGGTTTTGGTGACACAAGGCATACTACGAGGGAGAAGTGTGGTGCTGGCAACCACACACGCAATGGTTGTGGTGACACAAGGCATACTACGAGGGAGAAGTGTAGTGCTGGCAACCACACACGCAATGGTTGTGGCGACACAAGGCATACTACGAGGGAGAAGTGTAGTGCTGGCAACCACACACGCAATGGTTGTGGTGGCACAAGGCATACTACGAGGGAGAAGTGTAGTGCTGGCAGCCACGCACGTAATGGTTGTGGTGACACAAGGCATACTACGAGGGAGAAGTGTAGTGCTGGCAGCCACACACGCAATGGTTGTGGTAGCACAAGGCATACTACGAGGGAGAAGTGTAGTACTGGCAGCCACACATGCAATGGTTGTGGTGGCACAAGGCATACTACGAGGGAGAAGTGTAGTGCTGGCAGCCACACACGTAATGGTTGTGGTGACACAAGGCATACAACGAGGGAGAAGTGTAGTGCTGGCAACCACACACGCAATGGTTGTGGTGACACAAGGCATACTACGAGGGAAAAGTGTAGTGCTGGCAACCACCACATGCAATGGTTGTGGTGGCACAAGGCATACTACGAGGGAGAAGTGTAGTGCTGGCAGCCACGCATGAAATGGTTGTGGTGGCACAAGGCATAATACGAGAGAGAAGCAGTGTTCAGAGAAAATGCTACAAATGCGGACGCGAAAATCATTTCGCAAGTGTATGTTATGCAGCAAATAAAATGCACTTTGTGAAACATGAATCGAGCAGTGCTTATGTGAACGAGCCTATAATGCCGCATGAATCTAACGTTGAGTACAATCACAGCCTGTATTACACCTGTGTCATATCAAAAAGAAAGCATAAAAAAGAAAGCATAGAAAAGAAAGCATACCGGTTGCCATGTAGTAAAGGGCACACGTTCAAGTCTGCATGGTAGAGACTGGTTGGAACATCTGAAACTAGTCTGATCAACAGTGCATCGCATGGGTAGTGTGAACTATGCCAACATGTGACCAGAGCTGTTCAATGAGGATCTGGGAAGACTGAATGTATTCAGGCAACACTTGACAAGTAACCAATTCCAAACATTGGTGTAGACTCTATTCAAAGCTATCGGGAGGTGTGCTCTACTCCAAACTGGGCTTGAATCATGCACATCAGTAGATAGTTCTTAGTGAGGAATCCCAGAAACTCACCACAATTGCTACATTGAAAGGTTTGTTTGCCTACACGCGACTCTGATATGGCGTGTCGTCAGCACCAGGAATTTTCCTGCGTATCATGGAAAAATTGGTACAGGAAATACCGATAGTGGCAGTTTATCTTGATATGTCGTTATCTATCTTAGTGTCCTGCCGCACTCCTGAAGAAGCTCGTGTAATTCGTTTGACAGTACTGAGTGGACTACAGCCATCTGGTTTGAGAAAATTGCTCTTTTTTGGGGAAACGCATGTGTTTACGTTGGTCATCGGCTAGACGCTGAAGTGATTACGGCCGGACCATCCTTGCTTATATAAACCCTCACATTGACTGCTCATGTTATAAGTTCAAAGCTAAATAGGGAGGAATGTGATGTTTCGGTTACTCAAGCACATTTCGTGGGTTAGTGTTTTCAGCTTTGGGGTTGCCCGTATGGCGTCCACTTTGGTTTTGGCTAACGTCTTTTATGTTACATGCAGTTGTGTTATATAATAAATATTGTTTAGTAGTAACAAGCAGCTGTTATTAAATTCTGCCGTAGATAGCGATGTAAGGATATCCCAGGTGTATTAGTATACTTACAAGGAGTTTCACGGCCCGGACTTTGTTCTATTTTATGAGTTATAATGTCAGTGATGTGCCGGCAAGTTTTGACGGCTCTCTAGACAATCTGTCTGGTAGACAACGTCTGGCTGTTGTTGGTGCCACTTTAATGCAGCAGCCTGCTACCAAGTGTCAAGTGTCAAGAAGGCCACACAAGTGGCAGCCAGTGACAGTTCTACCCGTACAATTGATACCAAAGGCGAACAAGACGTTCATATAAAGCCCAACTGTATCGGTAACTGTCCAGTCCAACCAGCTGATCAGCTTAATAAGAAGGAAACCGGGAACATGGTCATGTCCAACTGTAGTAGAGTCCACCCCGTGAGTCAGGCAGTGAGGTGTCCCAGAGCACAGAGAACGCGCTTCCCAATTCAGCAGCCAAACGCCATCAAAGAGTATAACAATACACAGGAGAAATGGATTGACTGGACCAACACGTGGGGAAATACCGCAGCTGCGTCCATTCCAGGAAGCGGTGTTGACCGGTGTTTGCTTATCTGCTGGATGTTGCTGACCAGAACGTCTGACCGCTCTACCGCAGGAGTGCTGCCAATGCAGACAACCCATGGATCTCATCCACTTCAGAAGGAAACGCAGCCATGTACACTTCATGAGACAGGCACCTTGCAGATTCACAAGGCAGTCAAAAAGCTTGGACCAGCGTGTTCCAGACGAAGTCCGCTACGATAGCATGGATCACTTCATCACGGAGGATTCTCTTAGATTCGTTGTATGAGCCCAGGATGTGGTGGGAAGGCCAACTACAGGTGTAACAAGTGTAACGTTGTGTGGACCCAGGATGTGGTGGAAGGCCAACTACAGGTGTAACAAGTGTAACGGTGTGTGGACCCAGGATGTGGTGGAAGGCCAACTACAGGTGTAACAAGTGTAACGTTGTGTGGACCCAGGATGTGGTGGAAGGCCAACTACAGGTGTAACAAGTGTAACGTTGTGTGGACCCAGGATGTGGTGGAAGGCCAACTACAGGTGTAACAAGTGTAACGTTGTGTGGACCCAGGATGTGGTGGAAGGCCAACTACAGGTGTAACAAGTGTAACGTTGTGTGGACCCAGGATGTGGTGGAAGGCCAACTACAGGTGTAACAAGTGTAACGTTGTGTGGACCCAGGATGTGGAGGGAAGGCCAACTACAGGTGTAACAAGTGTAACGTTGTGTGGACCAAGGATGTGGTGGAAGGCCAACTACAGGTGTAACAAGTGTAACGTTGAGTGGACCCAGGATGTGGTGGAAGGCCAACTACAGGTGTAACAAGTGTAACGTTGTGTGGACCCAGGATGTGGTGGAAGGCCAACTACAGGTGTAACAAGTGTAACGTTGTGTGGGCCCAGGATGTGGTGGAAGGCCAACTACAGGTGTAACAAGTGTAACGTTGTGTGGACCCAGGATGTGGAGGGAAGGCCAACTACAGGTGTAACAAGTGTAACGTTGTGTGGGCCCAGGATGTGGTGGAAGGCCAACTACAGGTGTAACAAGTGTAACGTTGTGTGGGCCAAGGATGTGGTGGAAGGCCAACTACAGGTGTAACAAGTGTAACGTTGAGTGGACCCAGGATGTAGTGGAAGGCCAACTACAGGTGTAACAAGTGTAACGTTGTGTGGACCCAGGATGTGGAGGGAAGGCCAACTACAGGTGTAACAAGTGTAACGGTGTGTGGACCCAGGATGTGGTGGAAGGCCAACTACAGGTGTAACAAGTGTAACGTTGTGTGGACCCAGGATGTGGTGGAAGGCCAACTACAGGTGTAACAAGTGTAACGTTGTGTGGACCCAGGATGTGGTGGAAGGCCAACTACAGGTGTAACAAGTGTAACGTTGTGTGGACCCAGGATGTGGTGGAAGGCCAACTACAGGTGTAACAAGTGTAACGTTGTGTGGACCCAGGATGTGGTGGAAGGCCAACTACAGGTGTAACAAGTGTAACGTTGTGTGGACCCAGGATGTGGTGGAAGGCCAACTACAGGTGTAACAAGTGTAACGTTGTGTGGGCCCAGGATGTGGTGGAAGGCCAACTACAGGTGTAACAAGTGTAACGTTGTGTGGGCCCAGGATGTGGTGGAAGGCCAACTACAGGTGTAACAAGTGTAACGTTGTGTGGACCCAGGATGTGGTGGAAGGCCAACTGCCGGTGTAACAAGTGTACCGTTGTATGAGCCCAGGATGTGGAGGGAAGGCCAACTACAGGTGTAACAAGTGTACCGTTTGTGTGGACCCAGGATGTTGTGGGAAGGCCAACTACATATGTAAGAAGTGTAACGTTGTGTGGACCCAGGATATGGAGGAAAGGCCAACTACAGGTTGCTTATTGTTTTGCAAGGTATAGTGACTTTACGATTTTAAGCATGCGCGAGCTTCCAGGATATATGCGCTGAATTAATCGGAGCCAACAAGTCAACGGCAAGTCACATCATAAACAGAGTGACGGGCGCATTTCTTCGGTGTAGTCCAAATTGGACACGATTCCCAACCTAGCGAGAAACGCAGGCGGCGAAAGACAAGTACTTTAGGATGAACGGCGTTCCAAACGTTTTATGGGTGTATCGACGGTACCCAAATCGGAATCTAAGCACCGCATAAATACGAACACAAACAAGTCAACAGGAAAAATTATCTCTCACATGACATAAATCCAGTGTTTTCTGTAGTTCAGCTCATACACCATACGGCCACTGCGGAAGTATATAGCAAAACCTGTTAATTAGTGTCATTGTTACGGTTCACCATTTATACTTGTTGGGTCAATATTTTATATAGTATATAGAATATACCATTTTTACAACATTCTGAAAAAACTACACAGCAAGATGTCGATCTTCTAAATCACTGACAATGATTTCATTGATTGAGCGATATATGTGGTGAATATCTGTTGTCTTAATGTTTGTGGAAAAGAAACGTTCTGATTATCATTACGTGCGTGTTATGTAAACATCCATAATATATAAATGTGTCATATTTATAAGGTGGAGCTTATTTGTATAATTATGTTATATGTCAACAATCAATTAATGCAAGCTCGTCGTATCCACCAATTGTTTCTGCGGTGTTCTTTTCTTCAGGGACTTTGTGTTATGTTGGTGTCTACGTTGAAGCTTTGGCCGCACTGTTTTATGACGTGTGTCAACAACGTCTGTACATACATCCTGTCCAGTTAACAAGGACAAGTATTTCAATCATTATTGTCAATATGTAATCTAAGCATCATCACACAGAGTCAGTTGTGTAAGTCAATGTTGTACTTCACTGTACAGTTGATGGTGTACGTGCATCAGTGTTGTACTTCATTGTACAATGGACGGTGTACGTGTATCAGTGTTGTACTTCACTGTACAGTTGATGGTGTACGTACATCAGTGTTGTACTTCATTGTACAGTTGGAGGTGTAAGTGTAGCAGTGTAGTACTTCACTCTACAGTTGGTGGTGTACATGTATCAATGTTGTACTTCATTGTACAGTTGGTGTTGTACGTTTATCAATGTTGCACTTCACTGTATAATTGTTAGTGTACGTGTATCAGTATTGCACTTCACCGTACAGTTTGTGGTGAACATGTATCTGTGTTGTACTTCCCTGTACAGTTGGAGGTGTACGTGTATCAGTGTTGTACTTCTCTTTACAGTTGGTGGTGTACGTATATCAGTGTTATACTTCACTGTACAGTTGGTGGTATATATTCACTGTACAATTGGTGGTGTACGTGTATCAATGTTGTACTTCACTGTACAATTGATGGTCTACGTGTATCAATGTTGAACTTCAATGCACAGTTTGTGGTGTACGTGTATCAGTGTTGTACTTCACTGTACAGTTGGTGGCATACGCATATCAGTGTTGTACTTCACTGTACAGTTGGTGGCATACGCATATCAGTGTTGTACTTCACTGTACAGTTGCTGATGTACGTTCACTGTACAATTGGTGGTGTACGTGTATCAGTGTTGTACTTATCTGTACAGTTGGTGGTATATGTTCACTGTACAATTGGTGGTGTACGTGTATCAATGTTGTACTTCACTGTACAATTGATGGTCTGCGTGTATCAATGCTGTACTTCAATGCACAGTTGGTGGTGTACGTGTATCAATATTGTACTTCACTGTACATTCGGTGGTGTACGTGTATCAGTGTTGTTCTTCACTGTACAGTTGGTGGTGTACGTGTATCAGTGTTGTTCTTCACTGTACAGTTGGTGGTGTACGTGTATCAGTGTTGTTCTTCACTGTACAGTTGGTGGTGTACATGTGTCAGTGTTGTACTTCACTGTACAGTTGCTGATGTACGTTCACTGTACAATTGGTGGTGTACATGTATCAGTGTTGTACTTATCTGTACAGTTGGTGGTATATGTCCACTGTACAGTTGGTGGTGTACGTGCAGCAGTGTTGTACTTCTCTGTACAGTTGGTGGTGTACGTATATCAGTGTTGTACGTTCGCTATTCAGTTGGTGGTGTACGTGTATGAGTGTCGTACTTCAGTGTACAGTCGGTGGTGTACGTGTATCAGTGTTGTACTTCACTGTACAGTTGGTGGTGTACGTGTATCAATGTTGTGTGGCAGGTTTAATTCCTGCTGGTGTTTACGTGTTCACTGGTTGTTTACACATTCACTGAGTTCATTACATATTAATATAGGATGTTTTTCTGTCGTTGTTCATTTGCATGCAGTAATGGCAAAACTGAAAATGTTCAAGTAATACTTTGGTGTCAGGACTGAAAAACTCTGTGCAATAGCAGCATGTTGAATTTTGTGGATATTTCATAGATAGTAAATAATGCTACATCATTTTTATAGGTACATTGTAATAATTTGTGTAATTTATTTTTCACTTTTTCTAGTACAACATGATTAATACGTTATCTAACTTTTGTCAGTATCAATATCAATTCCTTATGCAGGTGATATGCAATGCGGATATGATGTTCATTCACGTCATAGCAAAGTGGACCGGCTGCCTTCACGATGAAAGAATTCTGATAATCATCACTGTTCGAAGCTTTCCAGAGTAACAACAAATCTGTAAGAGGGTGCCTCTTAGGAGATAGTGGGTATATGTTGAGGGAGTGGGTGCTAACACCCCTGCCTAATCCCACGACAAGGCAAGAAAGAAATTATAACTATTCCCAGAGCTCTACAAGAACAACAGTAGAGCGATGTATTTTAATTGCGAAGAGGCGCTGCACTGCCTCCGTAGGCTTCGAGTTGGCCCAACCAAAGCATGCCAGAAAACAATTGTTTGTTTGATGTTGCACAACAGATCCATGTTTCTAAATTTTTAGGATCCTGACTCTGATTCAGATGACTCATATACTGACTCCGATGCTGAAAATAATGATTTCAATGCAGGTCAGCAAGTCACAGAACGAGAACGTGTTGCTGCAGAAAAGGCTGTCCAAGACAGACTCACCAACAACTACTTTTAATGGTAATGATATCTTCTTTTGGATTGAATGAACACGAATCTATTTTATCCACAGGTAAAATTTAGTTCAGAAATTCTATGTTGATAAAATGACATATTACATGTATGTTGGATCACGTAAATGAATTGCATCTTGCATCATTTTGGGGTCTGACTGAAACACAATGATGTGTACAGACGGTTAAAATACAAGGTAACATGCAGACTACTTTGTACCCACACTTAATTATTATTATTATAACTTAATGTTTCAATAAAATTATTTAAAAAACATATAAGCCATGCGTTATTGCGGCAATTTTGCAAATTTGTGACAAGTGCAGGACTGCCACTAAAATGCATTTTGTAGTAGTTGTTTTTTTATAGTAAGGTTCTTTAATTCTAGTACTAGTTTTGTTAGCTAAGAGGTGTGTATGTGTAACTGTGTAGTTGTAGTAGGCCAAATGGTGTTTTCCCCCGAAGGGATGCGCGGACTGAGGCATTGTTTGTCCTCCATTGTTCGGCCCAAGAGGGAGCGGCGTTGAGTTTATCGGAAATAGTCTCCGGTGAACCCGAGGGAGCGGCGTTGTAGTTTCAACTTGCCGTTTGAAATATCTAATCCATGAATATTTAAGTTAGCGCACCGAGACGCCAGAAAAACACACACAGGACACGAGTTGAACAGTGCATCACTTCCATTCGTTATGACAGATGTGGCTATTGTATTCGGAAGTGCGACGTCCTCGGGTTTTATGCATGACTTGACACATCTATGACACGGTGCTCTTGTTCCCGAGGATTATATTATTTATGTCAATTTGCTAGTCGAACGAAAGTTGTCGCTTGCTTGATGAGAGACTCCCAAAACAACTGATCACAGCTAAACTCGGAGGTAATAGTTTAGAGTTTGGAGATCGAGTTCACCAGATCTGTGAAGTCCACGACAGGTTTTTTTCTCCATATCCTGTTAGATAGAAGGGACCAACGACTTCAATGCCTCTTCCAAAAGACATGCAAAGTGGGATGAACGAAATTGCCCAAGTTTCGAAACGGCAATAGGTGGTTTCGAACCCCGGTCCCCCCGACCGACAGTCCAATGCCCTAGCCTCGACCACACAGCCACCTCACCCCACTATTTCACCGCAGATGTGAGGATAAAGTAATTATATATAAGATAATTGGCAGGGTGCTATGCTTCAACGTTTAATACGTCTAGTTACCTGGTCCTCCAAACTGTTGGAATAAACAATGAAGACACGTGTTTTTAGTGTGTAGGTCTCAGAACCAGACCGTCGTCGTTACATCGTGTGTTACAACCGCTTATGTAATAATCAACACGTTATGTAATAATCAACCATTTATGTAATAATAATGAGGAGGAGGAGGGAGATTATAATTAAGACAACATAATGAGGATGATTAGGAAGATGAGTACGATGAATATGATGAATATGGTTATGAGGTTGATGAAGATGACACTATAATGGGGATGATGAGCGGATGAGGAGGAGGATTATGACAAGATGACGAGGATGATAAGGATGATAATGAGGATGATGAACATGATGCAGTGTTTCTCAACCGCTGGGTCGCGACCCCCCCCCCCGGGGTCTTTGGGATAATCTGGCTAAGAAGCTCAGCCCTCAATGCTTAGCATGTTTGCTTTTCAGCCGTGATGCATCAGAATGCATGTTTGCCGACGCAGTAACCGCCACCCAAGTTAACTGCAATACCTGCTGCTGATCTACAGTCAAGGTGGACAGCTGATCTACACTCAAGGTGGACAGCTGATCTACACTCAAGGTGGACTGCTGATCTACACTCAAGGTGGACTGTTGATCTACAGTCAAGGTGGACAGCTGATCTACAGTCAAGGTGGACTGCTGATCTACAGTCAAGGTGGACAGCTGAACTACAGTCAAGGTGGACAGCTGATCTACAGTCAAGGTGGACAGCTGATCTACAGTCAAGGTGGACTGCTGATCTACAGTCAAGGTGGACAGCTGATCTACAGTCAAGGTGGACTGTTGATCTACAGTCAAGGTGGACAGCTGATCTACAGTCAAGGTGGACTGTTGATCTACAGTCAAGGCGGACAGCTGATCTACAGTCAAGGTGGACTGCTGATCTACAGTCAAGGTGGACAGCTGATCTACAGTCAAGGTGGACTGCTGATCTACAGTCAAGGTGGACAGCTGATCTACAGTCAAGGTGGACTGTTGATCTACAGTCAAGGTGGATTGCTGATCTACAGTCAAGGCGGACTGTTGATCTACACTCAAGGTGGACTGTTGATCTACACTCAAGGCGGACTGTTGATCTACAGTCAAGGTGGACTGTTGATCTACAGTCAATGTGGACTGTTGATCTACAGTCAAGGTGGACAGCTGATCTACAGTCAAGGTAGACTGCTGATCTACACTCAAGGTGGACTGTTGATCTACAGTCAAGGTGGACAGCTGATCTACAGTCAAGGTGGACTGCTGATCTACAGTCATGGTGGACAGCTGATCTACAGTCAAGGTGGACAGCTGATCTACACTCAAGGTGGACAGCTGATCTACACTCAAGGTGGACTGCTGATCTACAGTCAAGGTGGACAGCTGATCTACAGTCAAGGTGGACTGCTGATCTACAGTCAAGGTGGACAGCTGATCTACAGTCAAGGTGGACTGCTGATCTACAGTCAAGGTGGACAGCTGATCTACAGTCAAGGTGGACTGTTGATCTACAGTCAAGGGGGACAGCTGATCTACAGTCAAGGTGGACTGTTGATCTACAGTCAAGGGGGACAGCTGATCTACAGTCAAGGTGGACTGTTGATCTACAGTCAAGGTGGACAGCTGATCTACAGTCAAGGTGGACAGCTGATCTACAGTCAAGGTGGACAGCTGATCTACACTCAAGGTGGACTGCTGATCTACAGTCAAGGTGGACAGCTGATCTACAGTCAAGGTGGACTGTTGATCTACAGTCAAGGGGGACAGCTGATCTACAGTCAAGGTGGACTGTTGATCTACAGTCAAGGTGGACAGCTGATCTACAGTCAAGGTGGACTGTTGATCTACAGTCAAGGGGGACAGCTGATCTACAGTCAAGATGGACTGTTGATCTACAGTCAAGGTGGACAGCTGATCTACAGTCAAGGTGGACAGCTGATCTACAGTCAAGGGGGACAGCTGATCTACAGTCAAGGTGGACAGCTGATCTATACTCAAGGTGGACAGCTGATCTACAGTCAATGTGGACTGCTGATCTATACTCAAGGTGGACAGCTGATCTACAGTTAATGTGGACTGCTGATCTACAGACAAGGTGGACAGCTGATCTACAGTCAATGTGGACAGCTGATCTACAGTCAATGTGTTTAACTGATCTACAGTCAATGTGGATTGCTGATCTACAGTCAAGGTGATCTGCATATTTTAATCAAATTTAATGAGACACCGGAAGTACACACAAAGGACACGAGTTGAACACTGCATCACTTCCGCTCGCTACGACATGTGTCTATTGTATTCGAAAGTTGTATTCTTGATTGCAGTCGTTTCAGTACATAAGGCCCATATAGAGTAGGGTGGGGCAAAGCGCATTCCCGGGGCAAAACGCACCCGCTCTATTTCTGCAGATCCAATTATTATCTTCCAACAAACCGATGCACCATGATGCCAAACCAATTTGTGCACGTTCGATTTCAGGAGACGCAACACGTACAGTACCAATATTATAACAAACTGAACAGCTTCAACCGATTTCACAGCAAAAGTACTTTAAGTAATCCAAAATGTGAAATAGCTCACCTATATATTGTTATAATTGGTGTTAATGATTCATGCAAGAGAAAATGTGGCATACGTTATTTTTGTAATTCCAATAACACATTCACTATGGGGCAAAGCACTCTCTCTGTGTGGGGCAAACCGCCTCCTCTTCACCCCACCCCCGGTGTTCTTTGCTCCGAATACGTTGTGGTGATGATATAAAGTAATCTGTTTACTATATGCACTACATTTTCACGAGTATGCGTGGTTAGGTAAACACTATTTATTGACTCCTGTATTCCTAAGTTTGCTATATCATTATATTATTAACATATATGAGATTCATGCGTGCGTGCGTGCGTGCGTGCGTGCGTGCGTGCGTGCGTGCGTGTCAGGGAGTGGGAGGTGGGAGGTTTGTCCTAAAAAATTGGTGGGAGGTGGGCCTCAGAAATAGGTGTGAAGTGGGGGGTTCGCCTAAACAATAGGGGAGGTGGGGCTTTGAGGTGGGAGGTTTTAACACAATTTATATAAATAACATTACAAATGATTTCAATAACATTACCACACGGCAGTTGTACCGTGCCACGGATGTCCACAATTATGATTCGTCGTTGACCTTTTTGACGGGTGCCCAATCCACTGTTATATGTATCGATTTCCACCTTGCGCGTTGTGTGCGAAGCGTATCTTGTGAAAGAGCTGGGGACGGATATTGATGATGATGATGACGATGATGTATGTTGGAAGCCAATGGAAAACATACAACTGGATGCACCCATAGGACCCGTGAACTCGTAATTACCAGTCGAGAACTCGAAATTTAAAAAAGAGCACTAGTCGACGACCACTACGACATCACGTCACATGTAGTGGCCAATGAACACAAGGCCATGTCATGATGTCATTGTGTATTATAAAAATAGCCACACATGTCCCGATCAACGATTTTATTATTCAGCAGATGTGTCCGTGTACTATATCCTCGATGACTGTTAGTCTGTTGTATCCACTGATAAAACGTATACCCAAAATACATGTACAGCGTTAAGTCTGCGCACTCAACTGATATAATCTTTCATTGTGGGTTTGTCAATGTCGTATATGAGATTACAACATTCTAGTGTGTCTACAAGACTAGTAAAACAGTTCAAAGCAAGAGGTAACTATATCACCATGACAACTAGTCTACGCCATGCACCATCTACTCGTCTCGTCTGAATATTGTACCTGGGGTTGGAAATACAGGTGAAACACTCACGACGGGGTGTCTATTGCAGGCAGGTTACGTGTACCGCTACTGGGGTTATTGTACATTGTTTACATATATCTGGTACACGCACGCACGCACGCACACACGCACGCACGCACACACACACGCACGCACGCACGCATGCACCCCCCCCCCACACACACACACACGCACGCATGCACGCACGCACCCCCCCACACACACACACGCACGCATGCACGCACGCACCCCCCCACACACACACACGAACGCACGCACGCACACACATTAAAACAAGTAATTTAGGGTAACACAAAGTAATTATGTCTGACATAATGAAGTCTTTTGTCAAAGAAACTAATGTTTAAAACTATAAAATATTCTCCATGGTTGCTTTCAACCTACCAATGTGGACTACGTGAGCTGTGTCACGAAGAATACGCTTTGTCGACTGCCGGTTAATTCTAGCAAGAGGAAGTCTACAAACAAGTTGTAACTTGAAAGTGGCTGACATTTTTGCCTTGACAACAGCGTGATATTATTCCATTGACTTTTTAAAAAGCACCATACACATATATATATATATATATGGAACAAATCCACATATTAACATATGTGATTTTATAGCAATATTCTTATAATTAGTCTTATAAAGTGCCATCTGATGGTTTGGCATATAGTTAATTGAGTTGAGATATATTGAATATGGCATCAGATTATCTCCCGATGCTGTTTACAGGAATCAGACCGCTGTTGGTAGGTTGATGGCCACGTTAGTGTCGTAAGAAACTGTTATTTACAGGAACTAGACCATCAATACTTAATCTACTACCACCAAACTACTAATATGCCAAGTAAGATTAGTCACAATAACATACCAAAACATCATGTAATACTACTACGCCACTTCGATTCCACTTCACAGTGCTACTACCGAAGGGCTGAAATATCAATCAATCAAGTTTATTCCCATAATACATACAGTTAGGACAAACATACATTGTATATTACTAAACATGATTACATGTGGAAAAAAATAAGCTATGGATTCTGCGTGCGTGCGTGCGTGCGTGTGTGCGTGCGTTGCGTGCGTGTGTGATGCATGCTTGCGTACATACCTGTCGTACTAAGCTGAACACAATCAACTGTGATCTAAGGTTAAATAAATGTACACCTACCATCTTATCTAATCAAATAATAATTAATGACAACTAACTAGAAATATGTTTTACCTGCAACGTCATTGGGATTAACCAACCGATCACACTTACATAATATGTGGCATCCACGATAACAAATGAAATCTACTGAATGGCATGTTAGGCATTTTATGACAACCGTTGTGCCAACCATGAGATACTATTATCTTAGTCTGATGTTAAAACAATATTGTCAAGATAGTCCGCTCTACAATGTATTGTCGTAAATCCTACAAAGGCACAGCATGAGCAGCATAACGTCTAACTTCAGCTCTACCCAACATCGCGTAATGTAGTGTCTACGATACACGTATAATCATATCTAGTCATTATTAAGTCATTATGAAATTAACCATCTAAAATGAAGTTCCTTACTCGTTGTACCGCATGTGCCGCTGTCGTGAGAGTGCACCGTCCTCTTATTAAAGACGTCATGTGCCTTACTCGTTGTACCGCATGTGCCGCTGTCATGGGAGTGCACCGCCCTCTTATTAAAGACGTCAGGTGTCGTCCACTGTGCCCGCTGTCGTGACAGTGCACGGTCCTCTTATTAAAGACGTCAGGTGTCGTCCACTGTGCCCGCTGTCGTGAGAGTGCACCGTCCTCTTATTATAAACGTCAGGTGTCGTCTACTGTGCCCGCTGTCGTGACAGTGCACGGTCCTCTTATTAAAGACGTCAGGTGTCGTCCACTGTGCCCGCTGTCGTGAGAGTGCACCGTCCTCTTATTATAAACGTCAGGTGTCGTCTACTGTGCCCGCTGTCGTGACAGTGCACGGTCCTCTTATTAAAGACGTCAGGTGTCGTCCACTGTGCCCGCTGTCGTGACAGTGCGCGGTCCTCTTATTAAAGACGTCAGGTGTCGTCCACAGTGCCGCTGTCGTGAGAGTGCACCGCCCTCTTACTAAAGACGTCAGGTGTCGTCCACTGTGCAGTACTCGCTGTTGATGTCAGCTTTCAACAACACCACACAATATTTTCTCATGCGAGAAAATCGCACTCATCGTCGTCGAAATAGATAACGTTTGATTAAAATAAATACTACAGCAATAACACCAACAACACCAACACTAAAACCAGCACCAGCTTGTAAAACCGTATTGACTATACTAACAACTTGCTGCGAACATTGTTTTCCAAACTTGCAATGTGTCGCGAAACAAAGGCAAAGCATGAGCAGCAAAACTTCTAACTAACAAAAATCAGAACAATCTTCAATTTGTAAAATATCAGCAACTTGCTGCGAATGTAGTATTCCAAACTTGCAATGTGTCGCGAAATGTTCGCAGTTATTATTGAACGTATTATATTGGCCAAAATCATTTTCTGTACAAGCATCCTCCGCCTTCGTCACGACCTTCTCTGGTTCCAAGGGTGTCGGGCTCTTTGTGTATCGGACTCGAAGCAGAGGTTGCCCGTTTTTGAACTTAGTGAGGCTGATGCGATGTATTTTCGAGTCGTCATTGTATTCGATGACCTCTTCTCCACCTACGTAAATCCCGTGGTGATAGATGGTAATTAGGCCTGATCCCGCGGCCAGTTGGTCTCCACCACTGAAATAAATATTATATGTGTTTACATCAACGTTCATACTTATCACCCTATATAACTTTAAGCCATTGTAAAAATGCATTATATACATATTACAATTCATACACAGTTTAAAATACAACTAACAATGCAAATAACGTTAATAAAGAAGTTAACAATAGAAATAACGTTAATAAAGAAGATAGTAAACCAACAATCTAATAAGTAATTTGTTCGACTCTAATGTATGCCTTGTATTCAATTCTGTCTAATGTTACTGGATAGTAAACACATTTATAATGGGGGATCATCATACGATAATGGTCGCTGGGTGGTTGGCCGATGCCCCGCTAACACCTTGCTATCCCCAAAGGTGTTATGCTGATAAGGTGTAAATGCCAAATCCTGATGCCACACAACACGCAACGACGCAGCTGCAACAACTCCTACGTGGCATGTTTAATATTTTGACATAAATGGGAGGTGTAGCGAAGTTCCGCCTAATGAACGCGAGGAGGACTGAAACTAACAAACTTAAACTATTTGATAAGGATATGATAGAGATGTCAATGTAACGAGAAAAAACATGCTTATGTAAAAAAAACCTCGTGGTTCTGACTGTTGATTACTCCCCAGCTTGAGTACATACAGCAACTAACACAGCATACAGCAAGTACATACAGCAACTAACACAGCATACAGCAAATACATACAACAACTAACACAGCATACAGCAAGTACATACAACAACTAACACAGCATACAGCAAGTACATACAACAACTAACACAGCATACAGCAAGTACATACAACAACTAACACAGCATACAGCAGGTACATACAGCAACTAACACAGCATACAACAAGTACATACAGCAACTAACACAGCATACAGCAAGTACATACAGAAACTAACACAGCATACAGCAAATACATACAGCAACTAACACAGCATACAGCAAGTACATACAGCAACTAACACAGCATACAGCAGGTACATACAGCAACTAACACAGCATACAGCAAGTACATACAGCAACTAACACAGCATACAGCAGGTACATACAGCAACTAACACAGCATACAGCAAGTACATACAGCAACTAACACAGCATACAGCAAGTACATTCAGCAACTAACACAGCATACAGAAGGTACATACAGCAACTAACACAGCATACAGCAAGTACATACAGCAACTAACACAGCATACAGCAAGTACATACAGCAACTAACACAGCATACAGCAAGTACATACAGCAACTAACACAGCATACAGCAAGTACATACAGCAACTAACACAGCATACAGCAAGTACATACAGCAACTAACACAGCATACAGCATGTCACAACACGGTGGGGCGCAGTGGCGGAGCGGTTAGAACGGCGGACTGTCAATCTAGAGAACCCGGGTTCGAATCATCTTGCTGTCGTTTCGAAGCTTTGACAATTTCGTTCATCCCACGTTGCCACAGTTCACTCGGCTGTATAAATGAGTACCTGGCTACAGACAGTTCACTCGGCTGTATTAATGAGTACCTGGCTACAGACAGTTCACTCGGCTGTATAAATGAGTACCTGGCTACAGACAGTTCACTCGGCTGTATAAATGAGTACCTGGCTACAGACAGAAGTGGATATCAGAAAGAATAATCTTCCCATAATTGGAGCGTGGCTGAATGCTTCCAGAAAAATAATCATAGTATTGGAATGAACAGGACAGCCAGCGATTTGAGCAGACCCAAGGACTGGATGCCGCGCTATATCAGAACGTACCTGTTTATCTTTACATCACTGTTACAGAAGGAGTTCTTTGGTCATGGTCCAAGAAAGAAAATGTTGCTTTCCAAAAGGTCAAATCACACTTAGTTTCCTTTACAACATAATTTTAATCCTCCCCCCCCCCCCGTCTCTCTGCAAAGCTCCCCATCTCCACGACCCGCGGTCTACCTGTCCACTGCTACACATACTACACTCCTTCCATTACATAACAATAGTACAATAAAACCATAGAACTGCCCTTTCAGCCAGGACTTGTCTGCTGCCACACCCACCGTCAGTCACTAGGCTGACTCTAACATCTCCAAAAGCACTTCATAACACTTATAAACTAAATATCGGTTTCTGAATAATCAGTTTCAGCTATAAGTTGTCGTTCCCAACGTATCTCAATGCTTAGCGAATGGCCTCTAAGTTGAACTTATAACATGCGTAGCCATAATGTAGTTTCAACTATAAGTTTGACGCAGGTAGCTTGCCCATTAAGCGCCCGTGTGATGGGGTGGTAGGAAATTGGAAGTGGTAGGTTGGTCTTAAAATTGGTGGTGGATTAACCTAAAAAATAGGTGGGATTGGTGGCAGGTAGACTCTCATAATTGGTAGGATGTAGGAAATTGGCCCTCAAAAAAGATGGGACTTAGATTGAGACCCCTGTCATACACCCCTCTAGTGTATTTCACGGATTTCATCATGTAATTCATTAGTTATTTTCCGCCAGCGGGAATACGGAGTCGTTCTTATGGGTACAAACGACAGTCAAATTACTGTTTTTTCCCTGTCCTGCTAAGTTATGGCTGTTCTTGGATATTTATATTATGTCGCACGTAAACCTTAAGCATGTCTTCTTTAAATAACATATACAACTTATAAGTAGCGTAATCACTAATGGAGGCCATCCTCCGCCTTCCTCACGACCTACTCTGGTTCCAAGGGTGTCGGGCTCTTTGTGTATCGGAATTGACGCAGATATTGCCCGTTTTCGCAATTAATGAGGCTGATGCAATGTACTTTCGAGTCGTCAATGTAGTCGATGACATCTTCTACACCTACGCAAATCCCGTGGTGCTTGAAGGTAATTAGGCCTGATCCCCCGGTCGCGCTACTTCCAAATGATCCGGATCCACCTGTTATTTCGCGGGCCAGTTGGTCTCCACCACTGAAATAAATATAATATGTGTTTACATCAACGTTCATCCTTATCACCCTATATAACTTTAAGCCATTGTAAAAATGCATTATATACATATTACAATTCATACACAGTTTAAAATACAACTAACAATGCAAATAACGTTAATAAAGAAGTTAACAATAAAAATAACGTTAATAAAGGAGATAGTAAACCAACAATCTAATAAGTAGTTTGGTCGACTCTAATGTATGCCTTGTATTCAATTCTGTCTAATGTTACTGGATAGTAAACACATTTATAATGGGGATCATCATACGATAATGGTCGCTGGGTGGTTGGTCGATGCACTGTGCCACTGCTAACATCTTGCTATCCCCAAAGGTGTTATGCTGATAAGGTGTAAATGTCAAATCCTGATGCCACACAACACGCAACGATACAGTTGCAACAACTCCCACGTGGCATGTATAATATTTTGACATAAATGAGAGGTGTAGCGAAGTTCCGCCTAATGAACACGAGGAGGACTGAAACTAACAAACTTAAACTATTTGATAAGGATATGATAGAGATGTCAATGTAACGAGAAAAAACATGCTTATGTAAAAAAAACCTCGTGGTTCTGACTGTTGATTACTCCCCAGCTTGAGTACATACAGCAACTAACACAGCATACAGCAAGTACATACAGCAACTAACACAGCATACAGCAAGTACATACAGCAACTAACACAGCATACAGCAAGTACATACAACAACTAACACAGCATACAGCAGGTACATACAGCAACTAACACAGCATACAGCAAGTACATACAGCAACTAACACAGCATACAGCAAGTACATACAGCAACTAACACAGCATACAGCAAGTACATACAGCAACTAACACAGCATACAGCAAGTACATACAGCAACTAACACAGCATACAGCAAGTACATACAGCAACTAACACAGCATACAGCAAGTACATACAGCAACTAACACAGCATACAGCAGGTACATACAGCAACTAACACAGCATACAGCAAGTACATACAGCAACTAACACAGCATACAGCAGGTACATACAGCAACTAACACAGCATACAGCAAGTACATACAGGAACTAACACAGCATACAGCAAGTACATACAGCAACTAACACAGCATACAGCAAGTACATACAGCAACTAACACAGCATACAGCAAGTACATACAGCAACTAACACAGCATACAGCAAGTACATACAGCAACTAACACAGCATACAGCAAGTACATACAGCAACTAACACAGCATACAGCAAGTACATACAGCAACTAACACAGCATACAGCAAGTACATACAGCAACTAACACAGCATACAGCAAGTACATACAGCAACTAACACAGCATACAGCAAGTACATACAGCAACTAACACAGCATACAGCATGTCACAACACAGTGGGGCGCAGTGGCGTAGCGGTTAGAACGGCGGACTGTCAATCTAGAGAACCCGGGTTCGAATCATCTTGCTGTCGTTTCGAAGCTTTGACAATTTCGTTCATCCCACGTTGCTACAGTTCACTCGGCTGTATAAATGAGTACCTGGCTACAGACAGTTCACTCGGCTGTATAAATGAGTACCTGGCTACAGACAGTTCACTCGGCTGTATTAATGAGTACCTGGCTACAGACAGTTCACTCGGCTGTATAATTGAGTACCTGGCTACAGACAGAGGTGGATATCAGAAAGAATAATCTTCCCATAATTGGAGCGTGGCTGAATGCTTCCAGAGAAATAATCATAGTATTGGAATGAACAGGACAGCCAGCGATTTGAGCAGACCCAAGGACTGGATGCCGCGCTATATCAGAACGTACCTGTTTATCTTTACATCACTGTTACAGAAGGAGTTCTTTGGTCATGGTCCAAGAAAGAAAATGTTGCTTTCCAAAAGGTCAAATCACACTTAGTTTCCTTTACAACATAATTTTAATCCTCCCCCCCCCCCCGTCTCTCTGCAAAGCTCCCCATCTCCACGACCCGCGGTCTACCTGTCCACTGCTACACATACTACACTCCTTCCATTACATAACAATAGTACAATAAAACCATAGAACTGCCCTTTCAGCCAGGACTTGTCTGCTGCCACACCCACCGTCAGTCACTAGGCTGACTCTAACATCTCCAAAAACACTTCATAACACTTATAAACTAAATATCGGTTTCTGAATAATCAGTTTCAGCTATAAGTTGTCGTTCCCAACGTATCTCAATGCTTAGCGAATGGCCTCTAAGTTGAACTTATAACATGCGTAGCCATAATGTAGTTTCAACTATAAGTTTGACGCAGGTAGCTTGCCCATTAAGCGCCCGTTTGATGGGGTGGTAGGAAGTTGGAAGTGGTAGGTTGGTCTTAAAATTGGTGGTGGGTTAACCTAAAAAATAGGTGGGATTGGTGGCAGGTAGACTCTCATAATTGGTAGGATGTAGGAAATTGGCCCTCAAAAAAGATGGGACTTAGATTGAGACCTCTGTCACACACCCCTCTAGTGTATTTCACGGATTTCATCATGTAATTCATTAGTTATTTTCCGCCAGCGGGAATACGGAGTTGTTCTTATGCGTACAAACGACAGTCAAATTACTGTTTTTTCCCTGTCCTGCTAAGTTATGGCTGTTCTTGGATATTTATATTATGTCGCACGTAAACCTTAAGCATGTCTTCTTTAAATAACATATACAACTTATAAGCAGCATAATCACTAATGGAGGCCACTCGTAGACAGTTTCAGCTATCACTTTTTCGCTCTGTTTATCGCTTGTTCCATAACTTATAAGCACTGACATCAGCTATATTTGTTATATGTTATTTCAAAGACGACATGCTTAAGTGTTACACGCGATGTAATCTAAACATCTAAGAACAGCTACAAACCAGGACAGGGAAAACACAAATAACGTTTGAGATTAGTTCAACTGAGAGGCAATACGTTAAGAATTGAGATACGTTGTGAGCGAAAAAGATATAGTTGAAACTGTCTCGTATCTCGGCATAACATTTATAGAGAACGTGGGACCGACATATTCAGCTCACTGCCATTTTGCCATTTGTTCTGACCAGTTTCTGACACATTGCTCTTATGTTAGTTTTACCCCATTCAGCACAATGATTTTTTCTATATTAACACCCTACATCTGCTTGACATTAATTATGTACATTTAAGCATATTAAATTGCTTTGTTTTGCTACTGGCGTTACTCCTGGTCATTCATTTTTCTGTGCCCACATAGAGATGCCAAATGACTCAAAATGACCAACAGTAATGACAGTGGGTGTCACAATAACAAAACAACGCAATTTAATATGAAGATCTGATAAGAACGAAACACAGCAGTCATCAGTGGGGGTCCTTGGCAGATGGCACCACATGATAATGATGATGACGATGATATATGCTGGAACCCAATGGAAAACATACGAATGGATGCACCCATAGTACCCGTCACTCAAGAACACGAAATTTTAAAAGGCGTCCTAGTTGTCGACTTGTAATTACGAGTTCACCGGTGTCGTGAACTCTATTTACATGACGTGAACTGAGAAACACGAGCGCACTCGAACGCAGTATCATACTGCACAAGAGTCACACACCACTACGACATCACGCCACGTGTAGTGGCCAATGAGCACAAGGCATGTCATGATGTAATTGTGTATTTTAAAAATAGCCACACATGTCCCATTCAAAGACTTTATTATTCAGCAGATTTGTCCGTGTACTACATCCTCGATGACTGTTAGCCTGATATGTGTCCACTGATAAAACGTACACCCAAAATACTCATGTACAGCGTTAAGTCTGTGCATTCAACTGATATAATCTTTCATTGTGGGTTTGTCAATGTCGTATATGAGATTACAACATTCTAGTGTGTGTACAAGACTAGTAAAACAGTTCAAAACAAGAGATAATTACATCACCATGACAACTAGTCTACGCCATGCACCATCTACTCGTCTCGTCTGAATATTGTACCTGGGGTTGGAAATACAGGTGAAACAAACATGACGGGGTGTCTATTGCAGGCAGGTTGTGTGTACCGCTACTGGGGTTATTGTACATTGTTTACATATATCTGGTACACGCACGCACGCACACACGCACGCACACACACACACACACACGCACGCACGCACGCACATTAAAATTGACACACTGACATTACATCAGTGAACAGTGTGAAAAACCTGGGTGTTATCTTCGAATCTGCCATGAACATGGAGCAACATGTGAACAGTGTCTGTATGTCTGGATACTATCAGCTCCGCAACATTGGGCACATTAGGCGTTATCTCACAAACGATGCCACTCAATCATTAGTCAACGGGCTTGTAGCATCACGTCTAGACTATTGTAATGCTCTGCTCAGTGGACTGAACCAGACATCAATTAACAAGTTACAACGTGTGCAGAACACTGCGGCACGGATTGTAACCAGAACATCACGCTACAGTGTTGAAAAACCTGCAATGGTTACCTGTAACTATAGAGTGCAATTAAAAATCCTGATGCACACATATAAAGCCCTGCATGGACAGGCTCCAGGATATATATTGGACATACTGAATGAACCAACCAAGAAGAACGCTACGATCCATGGATTCAGTGACACTAGAACAGTTACTTACGGCGACAGAAAATTCCAGTGTTCAGCAGCTAAGTTGTGGAATGCGCTACCGGCTCACATTCGTGAAGCAAAAACACTGAACACTTTCAAGTAGCTGCTAAAACACACATTTGTTCCTGGCTCATTTTGGTGCTTAACTCTTTCTAGTCAGTTATTCTTTTTTATTACATTTTTAAAACAGTATCTACATATTCATCTTATTATATCCAGTCTTCTATAATATTTCATTTTTCTATCATGTTATCGTTTTTATGCTTTGTTTTTACTGTCTGTGATTATTCTATTCATTATGTACACCGCTTTTGAGCAGGCTTTTATGTATGAAAAGAGCGCTTTATAACTTCGGTATAATAATAATAATAAAAACAAGTAATTTAGAGTAACAAAAAGTAATTATGTCTGACATAGTGAACTTCGACGAGTTTTATGGTTTTTTTTACATACACATTATTATATTGTAGAAACGTCTTCAAATACAACTAACAATGCAAATAACGTTAATAAAGAAGTTAGTAAACCAACAATGTAATCAGTAGTTTGTTCGACTCTATTGTATGCCGTGTATTCAATTCTGTTCAATGTTGCTGATAGTAAACGCATTTATAATGGGGACCATTATTCGATAATGGCCGCTGGAAGGGTCATCAGATGCATTATGTCCCTGCTAACATATTGCTATCATCAACATATATAAATGTTATGCTGATAAAGGGTAAATCCACATGCCACACAACACACAACGATGCAACTGCACCAGCTCCAACACGACATGTATAATATTTTGATCCTGCAACCGTAGACACAATTGCACAAATGAGAGGCATAAAAAAGCTCAGTCTAATGAAGATGAGGAGGAAGCTCGCAAACTGAACAATTTTTTTTATAAGAATGTGATATCAGTGTCAATGTAATGAGAGAAAGAACAACTTATGTAAAACAAATCGTTGTTGTGTCTGTTCATTTTCCCCCAATTGGAATGCATGCAACAAATCAAACAGCAGACAGTATATCAATACACACCTTTAATTTCGCTCTCCCTCTCTTTCTTTCTCCACCCCAACACATGCGGTTTACTGTCCACTTTTACACAGACCACACTCCTTCATCAATGACCATTACACAACTCTCCACCTCCAAGACCCGCGGTCTACTGTCCACTTCTACACAGACTGCATTCCTTTATCAATGACCATTACACAACTCTCCACCTCCAAGACCCGCGGTCTACTGTCCACTTCTACACAGACCACACTCCTTCATCAATGACCATTACACAACTCCCCACCTCCAAGACCCGCGGTCTACTGTCCACTTCTACACAGACTACACTCCTTCATCAATGACCATTACACAACTCTCCACCTCCAAGAACCGCGGTCTACTGTCCACTTCTACACAGACCACACTCCTTCATCAATGACCATTACACAACTCTCCACCTCCATGACCCGCGGTCTACTGTCCACTTCTACACAGACTACGCGACTTCATCAATGACCATTACACAACTCTCCACCTCCAAGACCCGCGGTCTACTGTCCACTTCTACACAGTCCACACTCCTTCATCAATGACCATTACACAACTCTCCACCTCCAAGACCCGCGGTCTACTGTCCACTTCTACAAAGACCACACACCTTCATCAATGACCATTACACAACTCCCCACCTCCAAGACCCGCGGTCTACTGTCCACTTCTACATAGACCACACTCCTTCATCAATGACCTTTACACAACTCTCCACCTCCAAGACCCGCGGTCTACTGTCCACTTCTACACAGACCGCATTCCTTTTTCAATGACCATTACACAACTCTCCACCTCCAAGACCCGCGGTCTACTGTCCACTTCTACACAGACTACGCTACTTCATCAATGACCATTACACAACTCTCCACCTCCAAGACCCGCGGTCTACTGTCCACTTCTACACAGTCCACACTCATTCATCAATGACCATTACACAACTCTCCACCTCCAAGACCCGCGGTCTACTGTCCACTTCTACACAAACCACACTCCTTCATCAATGACCATTACACAACTCCCCACCTCCAAGACCCGCGGTCTACTGTCCAATTCTACATAGACCACACTCTTTCATCAGTGACCATTACACAACTCTCCACCTCCAAGACCCGCGGTCTACTGTCCACTTCTACACAAACTACACTACTTCATCAATGACCATTACACAACTCTCCACCTCCAAGACCCGCGGTCTACTGTCCACTTCTACACAGACCGCATTCCTTTATCAATGACCATTAAACAACTCTCCACCTCCAAGACCCGCGGTCTACTGTCCACTTCTACACAGACCACACTCCTTCATGAATGACCATTACACAACTCTCCACCTCCAAGACCCGCGGTCTACTGTCCACTTCTACACAGACCACACTCCTTCATCAATGACCATTACACAACTCTCCACCTCCAAGACCCGCGGTCTACTGTCCACTTCTACACAGACCACACTACTTCATCAATGACCATTACACAACTCTCCACCTCCAAGACCCGCGGTCTACTCTCCACTTCTACACAGACCACACTACTTCATCAATGACCATTACAAAACTCTCCACCTCCAAGACCCGCGGTCTACTGTCCACTTCTACACAGACTGCATTCCTTTATCAATGACCATTACACCACTCTACACCTCCATGACCCGCGGTCTACTGTCCACTTCTACACAGACTGCATTCCTTTATCAATGACATTACACAACTCTCCACCTCCATGACCCGCGGTCTACTGTCCACTTCTACACAGACTGCATTCCTTTATCAATGACCATTACACAACTCTCCACCTCCAAGACCCGCGGTCTACTGTCCACTTCTACACAGACTGCATTCCTTTATCAATGACCATTACACAACTCTCCACCTCCATGACCCGCGGTCTACCGTCCACTTCTACACAGACTGCATTCCTTTTTCAATGACCATTACACAACTCTCCACCTCCAAGACCCGCGGTCTACTGTCCACTTCTACACAGACTACGCTACTTCATCAATGACCATTACACAACTCTCCACCTCCAAGACCCGCGGTCTACTGTCCACTTCTACACAGTCCACACTCATTCATCAATGACCATTACACAACTCTCCACCTCCAAGACCCGCGGTCTACTGTCCACTTCTACACAGACCACACTCCTTCATCAATGACCATTACACAACTCCCCACCTCCAAGACCCGCGGTCTACTGTCCACTTCTACATAGACCACACTCCTTCATCAGTGACCATTACACAACTCTCCACCTCCAAGACCCGCGGTCTACTGTCCACTTCTACACAAACTACACTACTTCATCAGTGACCATTACACAACTCTCCACCTCCAAGACCCGCGGTCTACTGTCCACTTCTACACAGACCGCATTCCTTTATCAATGACCATTACACAACTCTCCACCTCCAAGACCCGCGGTCTACTGTCCACTTCTACACAGACCACACTCCTTCATCAATGACCATTACACAACTCTCCACCTCCAAGACCCGCGGTCTACTGTCCACTTCTACACAGACCACACTCCTTCATCAATGACCATTACACAACTCTCCACCTCCAAGACCCGCGGTCTACTGTCCACTTCTACACAGACCACACTACTTCATCAATGACCATTACACAACTCTCCACCTCCAAGACCCGCGGTCTACTCTCCACTTCTACACAGACCACACTACTTCATCAATGACCATTACAAAACTCTCCACCTCCAAGACCCGCGGTCTACTGTCCACTTCTACACAGACTGCATTCCTTTATCAATGACCATTACACAACTCTACACCTCCATGACCCGCGGTCTACTGTCCACTTCTACACAGACTGCATTCCTTTATCAATGACATTACACAACTCTCCACCTCCATGACCCGCGGTCTACTGTCCACTTCTACACAGACTGCATTCCTTTATCAATGACCATTACACAACTCTCCACCTCCAAGACCCGCGGTCTACTGTCCACTTCTACACAGACTGCATTCCTTTATCAATGACCATTACACAACTCTCCACCTCCATGACCCGCGGTCTACCGTCCACTTCTACACAGACTGCATTCCTTTTTCAATGACCATTACACAACTCTCCACCTCCAAGACCCGCGGTCTACTGTCCACTTCTACACATACTACGCTATTTCATCAATGACCATTACACAACTCTCCACCTCCAAGACCCGCGGTCTACTGTCCACTTCTACACAGTCCACACTCATTCATCAATGACCATTACACAACTCTCCACCTCCAAGACCCGCGGTCTACTGTCCACTTCTACACAGACCACACTCCTTCATCAATGACCATTACACAACTCCCCACCTCCAAGACCCGCGGTCTACTGTCCACTTCTACATAGACCACACTCCTTCATCAGTGACCATTACACAACTCTCCACCTCCAAGACCCGCGGTCTACTGTCCACTTCTACACAAACTACACTACTTCATCAGTGACCATTACACAACTCTCCACCTCCAAGACCCGCGGTCTACTGTCCACTTCTACACAGACCGCATTCCTTTATCAATGACCATTACACAACTCTCCACCTCCAAGACCCGCGGTCTACTGTCCACTTCTACACAGACCACACTCCTTCATCAATGACCATTACACAACTCTCCACCTCCAAGACCCGCGGTCTACTGTCCACTTCTACACAGACCACACTCCTTCATCAATGACCATTACACAACTCTCCACCTCCAAGACCCGCGGTCTACTGTCCACTTCTACACAGACCACACTACTTCATCAATGACCATTACACAACTCTCCACCTCCAAGACCCGCGGTCTACTCTCCACTTCTACACAGACCACACTACTTCATCAATGACCATTACAAAACTCTCCACCTCCAAGACCCGCGGTCTACTGTCCACTTCTACACAGACTGCATTCCTTTATCAATGACCATTACACAACTCTACACCTCCATGACCCGCGGTCTACTGTCCACTTCTACACAGACTGCATTCCTTTATCAATGACATTACACAACTCTCCACCTCCATGACCCGCGGTCTACTGTCCACTTCTACACAGACTGCATTCCTTTATCAATGACCATTACACAACTCTCCACCTCCAAGACCCGCGGTCTACTGTCCACTTCTACACAGACTGCATTCCTTTATCAATGACCATTACACAACTCTCCACCTCCATGACCCGCGGTCTACCGTCCACTTCTACACAGACTGCATTCCTTTTTCAATGACCATTACACAACTCTCCACCTCCAAGACCCGCGGTCTACTGTCCACTTCTACACATACTACGCTATTTCATCAATGACCATTACACAACTCTCCACCTCCAAGACCCGCGGTCTACTGTCCACTTCTATACAGTCCACACTCCTTCATCAATGACCATTACACAACTCTCCACCTCCAAGACCCGCGGTCTACTGTCCACTTCTACACAGACCACACTCCTTCATCAATGACCATTACACAACTCTCCACCTCCAAGACCCGCGGTCTACTGTCCACTTCTACATAGACCACACTCCTTCATCAATGACCATTACACAACTCTCCACCTCCAAGACCCGCGGTCTACTGTCTACTTCTACACAGACTGCATTCCTTTATCAATGACCATTACACAACTATCCACCTCCAAGACCCGCGGTCTACTGTCCACTTCTACACAGACTGCATTCCTTTATCAATGACCATTACACAACTCTCCCCCTCCAAGACCCGCGGAGTACTGTCCACTTCTACACAGACTGCACTCCTTCATCAATGACCATTACACAACTCTCCTCCTCCAAAACCCGCGGTCTACTGTCCACTTCTACACAGACTGCACTACTTCATCAATGACCATTACACAACTCTCCTCCTCCAAAACCCGCGGTCTACTGTCCACTTCTACACAGACTACACTCCTTCATCAATGACCATTACACAACTCTCCTCCTCCAAAACCCGCGGTCTAATCCCCACCTCTACACAGACTATAGTAAGTATCGCGTTCTCAATAGTCAGTAAACAGTTTCAGCTATACGTTTTGGCTCCCAACGTATCTCAATACTTAACGTATAGCATATCAGTTGAACGTATCTCATACGTAGCCATAAAGCTGGAAGTTGGAAGTTGGTCTTAAAGTTGGTGGGACGTTGGCTTCAAAAATAGGTCGGAGGTGGACTCTCACAATTGGTAAGATGTGGGAGGTTGGCCCCCACGAAACACCCTTGTTTTTCACGGACTTTACCATGTCATACATGAGTGATTTTCCGCCAGCTGCGGTATCGACGTGTTCTTAAACATATAAAGTTTAGACATTTAGATTATATCGCATGTCTTCTTTGAAAAAACCCATATAAAAACTGATAAGTAGTGCATTCATTAACGGATGCTATTCGGACAGTATTTACGGATCCGTATCTCGGCTCGACACTTATGGAGAACATGTGATCGGTAAATTCAGATGACGTCAGTGCCTATAAGTCACCGATAAATAGAGCGAACAACCTATAGCTGAACATTTTTATTGTGTATGTCTAAACGATTCAGTGGCATACATGCAATAAACATGATATGGCCGCGTGCTGTTTCATCTTTATTATTACTAGAAACTATGATCTAAATGTTATTCCCCACATATAACAGATAGGGAAAGTTAATTGAGCCATGCACCAACGCTATCCGGTTGCTGAATATGATATTATATAGAATAATTATTATAGTCGTCTTTTGCATTGTCAGCAACATTTAGCACATATGTGGTCGCCACTTTTTTTCTGTACACGTTTTCAAACAAATAATGGTGGAATTTAATTCACGTCACGTTTTAAGACGAATAAAACTACATATTAATCATGTTTCCATTTTATCTGGTTGCAAGGATATGAGAATAGGTCGATTTTTACGATTCCGTTGCGGCCATCTTGGATTTTCCCATTTTTATAGTTTCCCAAGGATGAGAACTCCCACCTGGATCCCTCGGCGGCCCGACTACAGTCGTCGTAGTCGCTCACATGCAGTGCGGCGTAGCAACGTTTACAGTCAGACAGGGGCATTGGAGCGTGCCGGTAACAACATCGGACGCAGCGGAGCGTGAACAGTTGACACGGAAACAGTAACTTAGCGTGTTGCACCCCCAAGCGTGCACGACCATAGCTTTCCAGGCACAAAAATCACTTATAGATGGATGAAAATGTTCCCGATTTAAAAGCTCAATCTGAACATGTTCCTGCAATATTGTATTGAGGAGGTAGCCATTCCACGCAACGATTCTTTCGCATGGAGAGATAACTTTATCTGGTTGTTCAAAGAATCCCCCTGATCCACTTGCCTGAATACAGTTGAGATAAATGGAGGTACCGATTTTGTGATAGCATAAGATTGATTTGTAATAATATCAGTGTACTGGATTTTTAATAACTAGTCAACTGAAAAGTTTGTTTTAAAAATCGGTACCCCTGACATAGCTACATATCGGCGTTATGTTGTTACAGAATCGGTACATTAATTTGTTATAAAAACGACCTTTTTTTACAAAACGGTCGTAACTATCCGGCATATCCGCGTGTTACCGGCAATGGACACGTTTTACTTGGCGCAATCATACACAATAGCACGCGAAACATTTCTAATGCAATCTTTGTTCCTTTCATGAATTGATTCATCCCCTTTATGGGACTGACCACGGTTCCCCGAACATTTCTTCGTACACCGGTTCACCGAATGTGACGACGCTGCTTGGCAACGACATTGCTAAAAGGAGTGAGATCGTTTTACACAAGTTACAGATTCTCCAGGCTTTGGTACAGTACGTCTGTTAAAAACAACACCCGAAGCCAGCCTGTGAACGGTTACGCCCACTGACATGATTGACACATAAAGCGGGACGACGACTCGTGGTTGCAGTGACGTATCTAGAATCTCGCTAAGGGGAAGTTTAGTCAGCCGTTAGTTTACCATGCCACCAAGTAGTGGTTTAGTCAGCCGTTAGTTTACCATGGCACCATGTAGTGACTTAGTCACCCGTTAGTTTACCATGGCATCATGTAGTGACTTAGTCACCCGTTAGTTTACCATGGCATCATGTAGTGACTTAGTCACCCGTTAGTTTACCATGCCATCATGTAGTGAATTAGTCACCCGTTAGTTTACCATGCCACCAAGTAGTGACTTAGTCACCCGTTAGTTTACCATGCCATCATGTAGTGACTTAGTCACCCGTTAGTTTACCATACCACCATGTAGTGAATTAGTCACCCGTTAGTTTACCATGCCATCATGTAGTGACTTAGTCACCCGTTAGTTTACCATGCCACCAAGTAGTGACTTAGTCACCCGTTAGTTTACCATGGCATCATGTAGTGACTTAGTCACCCGTTAGTTTACCATGCCATCATGTAGTGACTTAGTCACCCGTTAGTTTACCATGCCATCATGTAGTGACTTAGTCACCCGTTAGTTTACCATACCACCATGTAGTGGTTTAGTCACCCGTTAGTTTACCATGGCATCATGTAGTGACTTAGTCACCCGTTAGTTTACCATGCCATCATGTAGTGAATTAGTCACCCGTTAGTTTACCATGCCATCAAGTAGTGGTTCAATATGTTACATAAGATAAGAAAAAAATAAGCCAATGACCCGGAGAAACAATAAGCTGGACCTTAAACCACTAAATTTGCTTCAGTGGCGTCTGTTTGGTAACGATTCGACATAGCGACGACAAACAAACTTATCGATCGAAGCGAGAACACTGGATCCTCGATAGGTCAAATTGTGAGTTGTTCGAACGATTTTCTGTCAAACAACGTTCAGTTAATTCTTGGAATATTGTGCACGTGCACAAACGCATTGAACACACTTTATTAATCGATACACAGGTCTGCACACGTTTGCTATAATAGTCAACGAAAAAGAAAAATATCAGTGTCGCGCGTTCACCGCGTCAGACAAACACTAACAAAACGTTAATTTATATCGAATTAAAGACCCGCATTTATGTCAACATTGCTGTTGATTCAACACAAAGGTATCACGAATCGGTTTAGTTAATGGAACATGTTATTGCGATTACTCATCCGTGTGTATGACGAGCCACAGCGAACAAAGTGAATGCATGCCATTATTAGCGGGAAGACGTATTGAATACAATTGTTATTTTGAGTCAATATCAATGGACTTTGCTTTGAAAAGACCAAACAACTTCGAGCGACGACTTGCTCGATCGAGTTTCCCTCGCCAACGTTGCATTTAACTAATGTTAACTTTTGTTAAGCGTTCTTGATGAAGTCCGTTCATGACTCACCACACTAGGATATTAAGAGGATATGAATTATGACTTGTTTTAACATCGAATTGTTATTAAAATATTGATAGAAATATTTTTTAAACGTAAAGCATTTAGTAGAATTAGAGGACATCAAATAACATTAGCATATTAAACCCTCTCATATCCGCCCAAGTTTGTATATCCAGTGAAATAATTTTTTCAAATTTAAAATAAAAACCCCAAAAATAATGTTATTTTTGTGTAATAAATTTCATATAGAGAATACCGTGTTTATATAGAGAATACCGTGTTTTAAAACCCACCACTAGCATTATATTGTTGTACTCCACCCGCCCACCGTCCGTGTTTTCCCCTGGCCACGACGCTTCAGTCCGATGTCTTACCCCACAACTAGGTTAGTCAGCGACTGGTGCCGAGCACCTGTGCATGGGACACAGTGTCCTGTAAGTTACAGCCGTCAGGTATTCAACAGTGCACCTGTGCAAGGGACACAGTGTCCTGTAAGTTACAGTCGTCAGGTCTTCAACAGTGCACCTGTGCATGGGACACAGTGTCATGTAAGTTACAGTCGTCAGGTATTCAACAGTGCACCTGTGCAAGGGACACAGTGTCCTGTAAGTTACAGCCGTCAGGTATTCAACAGTGCACCTGTGCAAGGGACACAGTGTCCTGTAAGTTACAGTCGTCAGGTCTTCAACAGTGCACCTGTGCAAGGGACACAGTGTCCTGTAAGTTACAGTCGTATAGTCTTCAACAGTGCACCTGTGCATGGGACACAGTGTCATGTAAGTTACAGTCGTCAGGTCTTCAACAGTGCACCTGTGCATGGGACACAGTGTCTTGTAAGTTACAGCCGTCTGGTCTTCAACAGTGCAACAGAAGGCGGCCGTTCTATTTGTGCTGATGTGGTATGTGCTCCAGTGGAGATATAATCAGTACCTTTCGAAATAAGCGGCGTGTGCTCCCTGTGTCCTGGCAAGGCTGATATTATACTCGTGAGTTTATTGCAACAGTGTTGATTATGAATGTGTCAGAAGCTCTGAACGAGAATTATGGAGAATGCATTCATTGTCCCCGTACGTGTTTGTGTTTGTTCATGTGTGGGTGTGTTGTTTGTGGTTGTCATGTGTCTGTTTTAGTGCTGGAGCGAGATGTCGTGTGTGGATGCTCGAATGCGCGTGTCAACATTTGCGTTTACTTGTGATGGTTCTATCGGCCGCCCAGAAATGGTTTCGTGTCAAGCGCAATGATGGACCGTGTCACCAGTAACAGTGACACATTCCAGAGAAAGGTTTCGGAAGCATTCACGCACATCACACGTACATTCATCACAAGGCAAATTCCACACGATTTCATCACCGGAAACGTCCAATGAAGCACACTTGCGAGAAACGTTTTATACGACTAAGGGTGTGCATTTTCGTTAGATACAGTTTCATTGCTCAAAATTTAATAGTAAACGTTTCGCAAACTACCTTGACCTTCGCGATGACGTAAAACAGCGCACGCAACAACTTGTCAACGTCAGTGCTGTAAAATATCTTCTTCGCCGGTATATGTCTTTTGCTTCAACGTGTGCAAAATTGTTTGGCAAGTGCCAAGGGTAGTTACTTAGTCTTAGACTAGTTATTTTACTGCAATAGAAGTAGTTTATATTTTATTATATAACATTGCGTCACTCACACACACACGCGCATGCACACCATTATGTATGATATCGTGTGTACCACGCACGCACGTTGTGTCCATCGTGCGAATGCAGCACACTTGGGATCCGTGCTGTCAGTCGCAGACTGGGACTCGTCTGCCGACTCGAGACGTTATGTTCGACGTGTGATGTCGTCGTGAACAAAGTGTCAACCTCCGATCGACTCGACAAGGAGTAGGCGGCCAATGTGACATTCGTAGTGACACGATCGGCAGTGGCTGCAACCATGGATATGGACGTTGGACATGGCGGACTTTTGTCGTTGCTTGGACATGGCTCCAACGCACCACAGCACCTACAGCACGCACGCGAAGGCCATCACGCAGGCGAACCTGGTGGTTGTAACCCAGATGACATGTGACACTGCAGAGGTTGTACGACGAGTGTACCAGGAGCTCGACCCTTCCATCCTTCCATCGATGAGGACGGCCCAATCAACATCACCTTCAGCTTCTATGGATCGTGGATGACGCGTGGACATCGATCAAACTACGGTATTGGTTGTGTGAATACATACTAAATAGATTATGATGACATATGACTATTATTTTTACATTGTCCATTTGACATAGTTTATCATTAATACTATGAACATCTTATTTGCAAAGGTACATATAACAGATATGGAAGAAATAACTAGACTGTGATCTAAATATGCACGTTTTTGGCATTTGTGAACGGTATACTAGATACCCTAAGTGCGTCACTAACTGTTTATGTACAGTTAAATATTATTTTAATTGCATGTCAGTTGACACAGAGGATAATTGATATATTTCCTGCAGTGTTTCAGTGATCTAGTGACACTTTATATATTAAAATGTGCTATGAAAGTTTGTTCAAACTTCAAATGCGATTTTCTCACATACACATATTTTAACAACAAAGTCGCTGAGTATGAGCATATCTCGGTTAGTTTTCAATAAAATTGCTTGACATTTATGTCAGTGTCTCTTGATTGTACGCTCTAGGAGACTATGTAAACACATTGTTGTAAACATACCAACTTTCATTGCAACTGTCTCGTGAACATGGCTTTCATACTTCAAAACGTATAAAAATTTGGGAAAATTTAAATATTAAAGTTATTAGACATGTTGCTCCATAGCCCCTGTAGGTTTATGTATAGCATTTGCCTGCTAATTTATGTTGAATTTGGACAGTCCAATCTAAAGATATATTCCTCCTTAGAATTGCATTTCAAATCCAAGATGGCTGCCGTATCCATAGTAACGCTCAATCAACAAATCCCCCCAAAATATCTTGAGCATACTTTTATTTACTTAAAATTCCCTAACACTTTCAGCAATCTGCATTAAAAATAAAGGAATTATAAAAAAAGTGATTCCCCCAGTGAATTGCCTTAAATAGAGCGAACAACGTATAACTGAAACTGTCTGTTTTGTATGTCTAAAAGATTCAATGCCATACATTCAATAAACGTGATATGGTCGCGAGTTGTTTCATCTTTATTATTACAGAAAACCATGCTCTAAATGTTATTCTCCACATATAACGCACAGGGAAAGTTAATTTAGCCATGCTCTTACGCTATCTGGTTGCTGAACATGATATTCATAATAATTATTATAGTTGTCTTTCGCATTGTCGGCAATATATAGCATACACATTATGGTCGCTACTTTGTTTTCTTTACATTTTTTTCAAACAAATAATGGTGGAATTGAATTAGTAACGGTTGACGATATAATTATAAAATATATTTTAGTCATGTTTGTATTTTATCTGGTTGCGAAGATATGATAATAAGTCGATATTTACGATTCCGTTGCAGCCATCCTGGATTTTCCCATTTTTATTTTCGCAAGGGTGAGAACGAGAACTCCACACTCACCTGGATATACATATGCATATGCTAGATAAATATGCAAAACTATATCCGGCGAAAAGGGGTTACCCCTCGGCTGCACGACTATAGCCACCGTAGTCACTCATACACAGTGGAGCGTGCCGACGTCTACAGGCAGACAGGGGCATTGGAGCGTGCCAGTAGCAACACTGGACGCAGCGGAGCGTGAACAGTTGAAACGGAAAAAGTAGCTTAATGTGTTGCACACCCAAACGTGCACGACCATAGCTTTCCAAGCATACAAACGTGCACGACCATAGCTTTCCAAGCATACAAACGTGCACGACCATAGCTTTCCAAGCATACAAACGTGCATCACCGTAGCTTTCCAAGCATACAAACGTGCACGACCATAGCTTTCCAAGCATACAAACGTGCACGACCATAGCTTTCCAAGCATACAAACGTGCACCACCGTAGCTTTCCAAGCATACAAACGTGCACGACCATAGCTTTCCAAGCATACAAACGTGCACCACCGTAGCTTTCCAAGCATACAAACGTGCACGACCATAGCTTTCCACGCATACAAACGTGCACCACCGTAGCTTTCCAAGCATACAAACGTGCACGACCATAGCTTTCCAAGCATACAAACGTGCACCACCGTAGCTTTCCAAGCATACAAACGTGCACGACCATAGCTTTCCAAGCATACAAACGTGCACCACCGTAGCTTTCCAAGCATACAAACGTGCACGACCATAGCTTTCCAAGCATACAAACGTGCACCACCGTAGCTTTCCAAGCATACAAACGTGCACGACCATAGCTTTCCAAGCATACAAACGTGCACCACCGTAGCTTTCCAAGCATACAAACGTGCACGACCATAGCTTTCCAAGCATACAAACGTGCACCACCGTAGCTTTCCAAGCATACAAACGTGCACGACCATAGCTTTCCAAGCATACACACGTGCACGACCATAGCTTTCCAAGCATACAAACGTGCACGACAGTAACTTTCCAAGCACACGCACGTGCACGACCATAGCTTTCTAAGCACACACACGTGCACGACCGTAGCTTTCCAAGCACACGCACGTGAACGACCGTAGCTTTCTAAGCACACGCACGTGCACGTCCGTAGTTTTGTAAGCACACACACGTGCACGACCGTAGCTTTCTAAGCACACACACGTGCACGACCACAGCTTTCCAAGCACACGCACGTGCACGACCGTAGCTTTCCAAGCACATACACGTGCACGACCGTAGCTTTCTAAGCACAAACACGTGCACGACCGTTGCTTTCCAAGCATACACACGTGCACGACCGTAGCTTTCTAAGCACATACACGTGCACGACCGTAGCTTTCTAAGCACACGCACGTGCACGACCGTAGCTTTCCAAGCACATACACGTGCAAGACCGTAGCTTTCCAGGCACATATACGTGCACGACCGTAGCTTTCTAAGCACACAAACGTGCACGACCGTAGCTTTCCAAGCATACAAACGTGCACGACCATAGCTTTCCAAACACAAGCACGTGCACGACCGTTGCTTTCCAAACACACGCACGTGCACGACCGTTGCTTTCCAAACACACGCACGTGCACGGCCTTAGCTTTCCAAGCACACACACGTGCACGACCATAACTTTCAAAGCATACAAAACGCTTATAGATGCTTGAACATGTTCCCGATTTAAATGCTCAATCTGAACATGTTCCCGCAATATTGTATTGTATTGCGTGTCGATGTAGCCATTGAAGGCAACGATTCTCTTTTTGCACGGAGAGATAATTTTGGAGGGTGAGGGATTAATATTTATTGTTATTGGCAATTATATTTGGTTGTTCAAAGAATTCCCCTGATCCGCCTGCCTGAATACAGTTGAGGTAAATGGACGTACCGATTTTGTAACAGTATAAGGTCGATTTTGTAATAATGTCAGTGCACCGTTTTTCTAATAACACGCCGACTGAAAATGTTGCTACCGGCACGCTCAATTTATTATTAAATCGGCCGTTTTATTGCAAAATAGTTACGTATTGTAAAATCGGCTTTATCTTATTGCACAATTGGTCAATTATTACAAATCGGTCGTAACTACACCAGATATCCGGCATATCCACGCTATATTACATACCCGGTTCTATTCTGGTTGTGACCCGCAATGGACATGTTTTACTTGGCGCTAGAGTTCACACAGTCATACGCCATCACACGCGAAACATTTCTAATGCGGTCTTTGTTCTGTTCATGAATGTCCTTGGTGGACTCACCTCGGATCCCCGAAGATTTCTTCGTACACAGGATCACCGAATGTGACGACGCCGCTTGACGACGACATTGCTGAAAGGTGCGAGATCGTTTTACACAGGTATGTCTGTTAGTTTGGTTACAGATTCTCCAGGCTTTGGTACTGTGTGTCTGTTAAAAGAACAACACCCGAAGCCAGCCAGTCAGCGCTACGCCCACTGACATGATTGACACATAAAGCGGGACTATGACTCATGGCTGCAATGGCGTATCAAAGATCTCGCGGGGAGGAGCTTAGACACCCGTTAGTTGACCATGCTACCATGTAGTGATTAGTCACCCATTAGTTTAATTTGCTACCATGTAGCCAATGACCCGGAAAACCACAAAGCTGAACCTTAAAGCACAAAGTTTGCTTCAGCGGCGCCTCTTTGGTAACGATTCGACGTAACGACGGCAAACAAACTTATCGGTCGAAGAAAGAACACTGGATCCTCGATCCCTTATGAAAATATACCATGGAATTACATAGTATGCCATGGTATTTCGTTATATTACATGGTATTACATGGCATACCATGGCATATCACGACATTACAAAGAAAGCTGTAGTAGACCATGCTTTTTCATATATTGTGTATGGTAAAAGTATGGTATACCATGGTTTACCTGTTTCGAAACACCATGCTACTCACCATAGTAAATTTTCACAAGGGACAGGTAAAATGTTAAGTAGTTCGAACGATCTCCTGTCGACAACGTCCTGTTGATGCTTGGAATCTTGTATTATACCTTCTTGTAATGCACGTGCACAAACGTCCTGTTGATGCTTGGAATCTTGTGTTATACCTTCTTGTAATGCACGTGCACAAACGTCCTGTTGATGCTTGGAATCTTGTGTTATACCTTCTTGTAATGCACGTGCACAAACGTCCTGTTGATGCTTGGAATCTTGTGTTATACCTTATTGTAATGCACGTGCACAAACGCAGTATACACGCCAGTGTTCTACACCTTATGAAAATATACCATCGTATTCCATGGTAAAATGCCATGGTGTGTTGAAAGAGGTAAACCATGGTAACATGACATGACGTAAATAAGAAACCGTGGTACAAAATGGTGTTTTGAAACAGGGAAACCTTGATAAAATACCATGATAGGTAAACATGGTATACCATACAGGTAAACCATGGTATACATTACAATTACCATACGCAATATGTGAGAAAGCAGGGTCTACCACAGTTTACCATGCAATGTCATGGCATACCATGATATACCATGTAATACCATGTAATGCCACGTAATACCATGTAATGCCACGTAATACCATGTAATGCCACGTAATACCATGTAATGCCACGTAATACCATGTAATGCCACGTAATACCATGTAACTCAATTGTATATTTTCACAGGAGTTATTCCATCAAACGGAGGTAAACATTATTTCACTTTCAAATTTTGCGGACATGAATACAATATGTCTGACTTCCGTTTGGTTTTGGATTGTTTGTAAATATTCATCAAAGTATGCGCAGGTCAACAACACTAGTGTGTCTTATTTTACGTTAAGTCCCTACAATTAAAATACATTTTCCCAAATCGACTGCTGTTGCGATTTATCTATACTGTTATCCACTCGCAACGAGCATTAGTTCACCATGCTACCGTGGAGTGGCGCAACATGTTACATCCGAAAACAAATAAAACAATGAAGTTAAATGGGGGCGTTGCCCAATTCCCAACATAAAGTGCTGAGGCAAGTCCGAGTCCACCATCTGTCCAAAGCTTTATGTTGTCAATCTCTTTAGCCACTTCGAGTCCACCATCTGTCCACTGCTTCATGTTGTCAATCTCTCTAGCCACTTCGAGTCCACCATCTGTCCAATGCTTCATGTTGTCAATCTCTCTAGCCACTTCGAGTCCACCTTCTGTCAAATACTTCATGTTATCAATCCATCCCATTTTCTTCTACCTCTTCTTTTTGATACTAATCATTGAGCCTAGGTATTTGTACTTTGGTATCAGTTCAATCTTAGTCTCGTTCACCCACACTGGGCCTATTCCATTCCCGGCGTCGACACGCCTCGCTGCTTAACCAGCCGGTCCCATGAATACTGCATTGACCCCATTCAGACGGGCGACTGTCGCCACATAGGAACACTCATGCCGCAAACTCAGCACGAATGAATAATTCAAGGCTATGATTAATCATACGTTAACCCTTTCTTTTCTGACTACACCTCCGGGTGTACTTACTCTGTTATTATAGGTATGAGTGTTGGATTTAGTTATTTGAATATTACCATTTACGGAATCATATATATATATATATATATATATATATATATATATATATATATATATATATATATATATATATATATATATATATATATATATATATATATATATATATATATATATATATATATATATATTATTGTAGTTCTGCCTTCAATGGGTCGACAGTTGTCACACGTAGGTAACACTTGCAGACACACCGGTCACTAACCCAGTACGAGTTTGTAATTCACGCCTATGACTAATCATACATTCTGGGAATTTGCGCCCATTTGTCGTCGTTTGATCTGAGCAAATTATTTTAATAGTGTCATTAGCAGTAATTAAGGACAGCCGCACCACGCGTGCTCAAACGATTGCTCAATGCGCACGAACTATTATTTTAGCAGATACACATGTATATACCAATGTTCCTACAACTAGATACATATGTATATGCCACTGTTCCTACAACTAGATACATATGTATATGCCACTGTTCCTACAACTAGATACATGTGTATATGCCACTGTTCCTACAACTAGATACATGTGTATATGCAACTGTTCCTACAACTAGATGCACATGTATATGCCACTGTTCCTACAACTAGATTCACATGTATATGCCACTGTTCCTACGATTAGATAAATATGTATATGCCACTGTTCTTAGGACTAGGCCTTATGTAAACGAACAAATTTAACCTGACTTAAATGTTGCCCTTTCATTTCAAAGGCGCAGCTGATGACTGGCCTACTAATTCCATTTCTAGACATTTGAATGATCAGTTTATGTCTGTGCCAGCATGACAAATAACAAAACACAACCAGTTTAATAACATTCAACGTTGTATAATTTGTTAAGGAGATTCACTTTATCTATGTGGAAATGTAGTTTTCATTGGCGGTCAGATTGTTGGAAGAATGTCCATTGGGAAATATTGGGTAACTCGCTTGACATAAAAAAGCTTAATTTGGAAATTGAACTAACATATAAAGCTCTCTGTGTCGTCTGTATGTAATGATGCTTTATCTCCATGTTGCATGAATCATGCCTAAACAAGGTACGACTCGGCAAGTAGTAAACAGTCGCTGAGGTGATATAAATATATGTTGTTTGACTCAACGATCCAATTCCACGTGAGCAGTATCCGGCTTCCTCTTTCATGCTATTAGTTAAGAAGTTGCCGAGTATTAGATCAATGCCACATGAGCAGTATCCGGCTTCCTCTTTCTTGCTATTAGTTAAATAGTTGCCGAGTATTAGATCAATGCCATGTGAGCAGTATCCGGCTTCCTCTTTCTTGCTATTAGTTAAATAGTTGCCGAGTATTAGATCAATGCCACGTGAGTAGTATCCGGCTTCCTCTTTCTTGCTATTAGTTAAATAGTTGCCGAGTATTAGATCAATGCCACGTGAGCAGTATCCGGCTTCTTCTTTCTTGCTATTAAATAATTAACGAGTGTCTTAGATCAGTTATCGGCGCTGTATTTTCCTGTTGTCAACGGCAACGCAAACATCTACTGAGCATTAATGTTCACGCATTCACAGGACGTAACACACAACATTTATAATGTGTTCTTTATTCGTTTCGGGTGTGCATGTGCAGTACGTTCGATTAAATATATTTTTGATTGAATCCCTTGATATTGGATGTGCTGCGGAAGTCTTAAGTGCATCGTCAGCCCCAAAGACACGGCCAGATTCTTCAGACGTTGTACGGTGCCGTCAGAAACATCATATACCAAATTTTCTTATCATAAGTTCTTACCTTAAGCACGGTCAATAGTTACCCATATGAATATTGAGAGCGGCTCAAGGGTTGTTTTTTTCTGTTGGCGGTGTTCACGTTTTTCACTACTGATTTGCTATTATTTTTGTTACTATTGTTGTTTCGGTTTGTCTAGTTTGTGAAATGGTAACTACACATGTCTGGATGATCTGTCTCGACATTTGAGGTAAATGGACGTACCGACTGTGTAACAGTATAAGGTCGTTTTTGTAATAATGTCAGTGCACCGTTTTTTTAATAATAACACGCCGACTGAAAGTGTCGCTTAGTTTGGTTGCAGGTTCTCCAGGCTGTGGTACCGTGTCTGTTAAAAAACAACACCCGAAGCCAGCCAGTCAGCGCTACGCCCACTGACATGATTGACACATAAAGCAGCAATATGACTCATGTCTGCAGTGGCGTATCAAGGATCTCGGCAAAGGAGGAAGCTTAGTCATCCATTAGTTTATAATGATGTGACGCAACATGTTATATAAGATAACAAACAATGAAGCCAATGGCCGACACATACACCACTGTTAATGGCCCACGCATACACCACTGTTGATGGCCCAAACATACACCACTGTTGATGGCCCACACACACGCCACTGTTGATGGCCCACACATACACCTCTGTTGATGGCCCACACATACACCTCTGTTGATGGCCCACACATACACCACTGTTGATGGCCCAACAATATAATACAATACAACAATCTTGCTGTCGCATTTGAGGTCGGATATAAACTATCTTAAACTATCTTACACAACATCTTGGAGTTCAAAGAAACACAACTTTCTGAAGCTGTGTTTGGAGATTTTTTAATGCACATATAAAAAGGATCTTCGCAAGAGATCATGAAACAGAAAACAAAATGAACACTACTGCCTTTTTTTTACATCAATTGATATCAATGACCGAAGGGTGTCCCCCCTACAGTCATGGATTTACATCAGTGAAATGAGACTGCCTCTAATGTTGTCATGGTTTGAAAACAGTGCTAGCAGGCTGCGAAAAGGTAAGGAGGCTGTCATCATTGCTGTCATGGTTTGACATCAGTGACATGAGGCTGTCTCTGGTTTTATGTAAATGACAGGAGACTGCCTCCACTGCGGTCATGTCTTGACATCAATAACAGGAGGCTGCCTCCACTGCTGTCATCGTTTGCCATCAGTGATAAAAGGCTGCTGACATGGTTTGACATCAGTGACGGGAGGCTGCCTCCATTGCTGTCATGGTTTGACGTCAGTGATAGGAGGCTGTCTCCATTACTGTCATCGTATGACATCAACGGCAGGAGGCTGTATCCACTGTTGTCTTGGTTTGACATCAACGACAGGAGGCTGTCTCCACTGTCGTCATGGTTTGACATCAATGACAGGAGGCTGCTGCCACTGATGTCTTGGTTTGACATCAGTGACAGAAAACTGACATCACCGCTGTCATGGTTTGACATCAATGAGAGGAGGCTGCCTCCACTGCTGTCATGGTTTGATGTCAGTGACAGGACAGGAGGTTGTATCTGGTTTGACACCAGTGATATAAGGCTGTCGCCACTGCTGTCATGGTTTGACATCAATGAGAGGAGGCTGCCTCCACTGCTGTCATGGTTTGATGTCAGTGACAGGACAGGAGGTTGTATCTGGTTTGACACCAGTGATATAAGGCTGTCGCCACTGCTGTCATGGTTTGACTCGAGTGACAGGAGGCTGTCTCTGGTTTAACATCAGTGGCATAAAGCTGTGTCCATTTCCATCAAGCAAAATGTTTCCATTTTGTACAGTCAACAAGATCGGATCATATAAATGACTTACATCTTACATCTTTTTTGGGCCTGACTGAAGCACAATGGTGTGTACAATGACGTGTTCACAGGGCACTGCACATACGGTTAACAAGGTAACATACAGACTACTTCGTACCCACACTTGTGAAGTATCTAGGTCTGAAAGTCTCTTCTTGTTTGGATCTGGTTTAGAAATAAATCATGTTTCAATATGGATTAATGGAGGGGCCGACACTATACACAAGGAAAACTCCAATGACAACATTCATAAATCACATTAAAAACATAAAAAAATATTATTTATTAATAAAAAAATATTTATTAATGAAAAAGATTGTCATTTGTTAATGATTACTGATACTACTACACGATGCATATGGAACATTCCAGTGACAACAATTTATATCATGGTTTGACATCAGTGACATGAGACTGCTTTCACTGCTGTCATGGTTTGACATATGTTAGCTTTATTTGTCAAAATCTAGAGGCACAGCCTGACCATGTTAATATCGTTAAGCTTAGGGACTTCTCAGTGCTAACTGAGGAATACCTGAAACATTTCGTGCCGTTCTAGAAGGAGTGGTCTACTGCCTAAAGACAAAATGTTTTTATTTTGTAAACTCAACAAGTAACATTGCTGCGTAGTTGCCTACTTTGATGTGCTCAGTGATACAGCTATTGAAGGATATGTTACGTGAAAGTTGCATTTAGTATATGCACTAGACAGAAGCAGCACTGGAGTTTCTTTGTGGGTCTGTCAATCTCAGCTGTCAGATCACTGCATTATTCAGTCTAATCAAAACACCCTATATCACCCTATATCACGTCAGTGACTCAAGTATGTGGATCTACTCTTATCTGGAGACCACAACTGACCCACACACAATGTTGGTTGGGAATCCTCGAGGCAATGTTGGTTGGGAATCCTCGAGGCAATGTTGGTTGGGAATCCTCGAGGCAATGTTGGTTGGGAATCCTCGAGGCAATGTTGATTTGGAATCCTCGAGGCAATGTTGGTTGGGAATCCTCGAGGCAATGTTGGTTGGGAATCCTCGAGGCAATGTTGGTTGGGAATCCTCGAGGCAATGTTGGTTGGGAATCCTCGAGGCAATGTTGGTTGGGAATCCTCAAGGCTATGTTGGTTGGGAATCCTCGAGGCAATGTTGGTTGGGAATCCTCGAGGCAGTGTTCCCATAGACTGGTGCCGAAATCAAAATATGTATCCTAAAAGGGTCTCGTAGGTATGTTTTAGTTTAAACATGCCAACAAACGGTTTTAGAGTGACTTGGCTGTGCTGAATCCAAAACGTGATGTTGGTAAACTGTGGGAGGGGGTGGGAGGGGTGGGAGCGGGTGGAAGGGGGTGGGAGGGATCCTTGACTGACCCCTAAATGATAAAATAAACATGGCGACGGTTTTGCCCACGAAATAGACAAACACCCTGGCTTCTAATTTGTATAATACTGATAGCTTAACAACGGTTTTAGGATGACGTGGCTGTGCTGAATCCAAAAAGTGATGTTGGCAAACTGTGGGAGGGGGTCCTTGACTTCCTTAATTACAAAAACAAAATCGCACCCCAACATAAGTATATTCAATTGTGTCCACCGTGAAAGCCTAGGCAATATCTGGACTCGTCAGATATTAATTATATTTTAGTAAATAAAACATTGTACCATTCATGAGACAGCATTTCTGTAAGTGTAATATTTATACAATATTGTGAACACAACTCTACAATATATTTCACTAGACCCTACAAGCCACGTTAAATTTTTACCATGGTACGGACAGTTCTACACAACATCGCGTGACGTGACGTCTCTCGGAGACACGCATAATCACACAAATTCGTTTGAAGATACTTAATTACATGTCATTATCAAATCAGCAATCTTTCTAAAATGTCCCTTCTTTACTAATTGCTCTTTTGAAATAATGCATTTATAACAACATGTGCTGTCGTAATAATGTATCTTCTTATTACTACAGACGTCAGGTGTCGTCCATTTGTTATGGACCTTCGTCGCTGGTCAAGCGGGTAATGACAGGCATTTCATAGAAACGCTCTTTGAAGTTAGGTCGCGGGCGCGTCTCGTTCCCACAAACACGTCGACCAAGAGAGCAAGTGTGGCGAAGTGGTTGTCAGCTTTCCACAACAGTATTTTCTCACGCTTGAAGTATCACTCGTTGTTCTCCGCTTTCCTGGCCTTGTCAGCCAACACACGGACTCCTTCAGCGGTTGTTTTAATAACGGCCACAGTGCTGGGTTTCATCCCAGTTGCAGCACCCACTACTGGCAATGCAGTTTCAACGACTTCTGCACCGGTTTTAACAATGTCCGCAAGTTGCGAAAATCGCGATCCAAACTTGCAATATGTCGCGAAATGCTCGCAATTGTTATCGACCTTAGTATATTGGCCAAAATGGGTGGGCGTTTTTAAAGCCGCCTTCGCTTTTTTAATGACCGTTTTTGGATCCAATGGTTTCACGATATTTCTGTAGCTGACACGAAACAAACTTGTTCCATCTTTGAACTCGGTGAGCCTGATGCGACATATTTTCGAGTCGTCGTTGTAGTCGATAACAAATCCCCCACCAATGTAAATCCCGTGGTGGTAACAACAAAGCTTTGACTCGTGAGCCACTTGATCCCCTTCGCTGAAAGAAAAACAATAATTATACTGACATGAAAGTGCAATAATTATGTTGACATGAACGTACAATAATTATGTTGACTTGAACGTACACTTTTGTCACCTTTTTGGAACTTGTGTCGTTTAAAAAATTCTAGAAGACATCAGACATGTCGCGTACATTACAAAACAACGTTTCGTCTATTTAATTTGTATCCTTAACATATATTGCCGGTTAAACTGTTTAAGATGGAAACCAATAACAACAGTAAATGAACATAAGGCATCTTAGATGAGATTTGTGGCAAGGATGTACCCAACTCTGTAAAACATGGTATTATTGAGACAACAATCGAACCATGATTACTAACAACAACGATATTCTGATATATTAAATAAACAAACAAGTAAAGCTAAACACAAAAGTGCAACTGAAACGTTACTTTATCATACACAGACACAGTGTTGACAGGAATGTTAATGCAGTAAGCTGACTGGCATATATTTTCTATATCAATACATTCGTCTTACCTTATTTCAGATATTCATATAGAGAGGGAGCAAGGGAGGGAGAGGGTGGATGGGGGGAGGGAGGGAGGGAGGGATGGGGAGAGAGAGAGAGAGAGGTGGATGGATGGATGGAGGGAGGGAGGGATGGGGAGAGAAAGAGGTGGATGGATGGAGGGAGGGGGGAGGGAGGGAGAGAGAGAGAGGGGTGGATGAATGGAGGGAGGGAGGGAGGGAGAGGACAGAGAGGGGTGGATGGATGGAGGGAGGGAGGGGGAGAGAGAGAGGTTGATGGACGGAGGGAGGGAGGGAGGGGGAGAGAGAGGGGTGGATGGATGGAGGGAGGGAGGGAGGGAGAGGACAGAGAAGGGTGGATGGATGGAGGGAGGGAGGGAGGGAGGGGAGAGAGGGAGGTTGATGGATGGAGCGAGGGAGGGAGGGAGGGAGGGGGAGAGAGAGAGAGGGGTGGATGGATGGACGGAGGGAGGGAGGGAGGGAGAGGACAGAGAGGGGTGGATGAATGGAGGGAGGGAGGGGGAGAGAGAGGGGTGGATGGATGGAGAGAGGGAGGGGGGGGAGAAAGAGGGGTGGATGGTGGGAGGGAGGGAGGGAGGGAAGGAGGGGGAGAAAGAGGGGTGGATGGTGGGAGGGGGAGAGAGAAGGAGAGATGGGGAGAGAGGGAGAGAGGGAGAGAGGGAGAGAGGGAGAGAGGGAGAGAGGGAGATAGGGAGAGAGGGAGAGAGGGAGAGAGGGAGAGAGCGTGGTGGGACTTTCAGCGGAATGTTAATGAAACTTATAGTGGAATGTTAATTAAAGTTATAGTGGAATGTTAATTAAAGTTATGGTGGAATGTTAATTAAAGTTATGGTGGAATGTTAATTAAAGTTATAGTGGAATGTTAATTAAAGTTATAGTGGAATGTTAATTAAACTTATAGTGGAATGTTAATTAAAGTTATGGTGGAATGTTAATTAAACTTATAGTGGAATGTTAATTAAAGTTATAGTGGAATGTTAATTAAACTTATAGTGGAATGTTAATTAAAGTTATAGTGGAATGTTAATGAAACTTATAGTGGAATGTATGTTCTGTACATGTCAACATACAGGGAACAGGCTAGTAATCAAATGTCAGCACAACGAGGACAGGTTATGATTTAAATGTCACCACATTAGGGCAAGCTTGGAACTAAATATTGCCACATCACATTTAGACAGACTTGGATTCCAATTTCACCACACCGGGTTAGATTTGGATACATATGTCACCACACGAGGGACATACTTGGTATAAACTGACACCACTACAGTGTGGGCAGGCTTTGATTCAAAGTTATATTCAAGTTATATAACAATTATAAATTTTCTATGCATTACTGTTATGTATGATCTTGCTGTCTGAATCTCCAAATCAGGTTTTACTCCACAAAACTAATTGTCGCTCAGAGTGTGTGTTTAATGCTTATGAATTTTTTCTATACTATTACTCACAGCAATGACCTGCTATGTTACTTTGATATCTCAATGCACTGCCGGTGCATGTATGATCAAATAAGACAGTTAAACCGAGTTAAATGGCAATGAATGATCATGCAAATCTGGCGGATTTGTTTCCATTTGCAAATGTTGATTATAATGATTTTATGACCAAAACTTGCATATCTAATTCAAAATATGACCAAAGCTTACATTAACGTAATATAACCAGCACAGGCTTAAATGTTAGCTCCTTCAATTACAAAGACTATGATGTCTGTGACTATGAAAAAGATAGATCCTGATAAAAAAAATTATAATGACATTTTGGTGGTATCTTGCAAATATTATACAGAACGACAGTTCAATTCTGATGCACAACTTAAAGATGTGGGTATTTCTGTTTTACAGTCTTAACATGAATTTAAAAAAAGTTCATGCATTGCTTACATGTCTTAAAGTCTTCATTTGATATTATTGTCATAACTGAAACTTGGGCAGATCAAACAAATAGTACTTCAGATTATAATATTCAAGGTTATAATGTGTTTAACACTGTAAAAATTAACAAAAGCGGTGGATGTGTTGCACTCTACATAAAAGACATATTCGTAAGCAAGTTAATCATAAATAAATCGTTTGTGCTTGATAATATGCTTGAGTGTGTAACGGTAGCTTTAAAAACTTTAAAAACAGAGTAATATGTTCATAAGCTGTTTAAACAGAACACCAGGACAAAGATTATCAACATTTTGAGACAGTATTGAGCCCGTTTTAAACAATGACCAAGAGTAAAACAATGTTTGTCTGTCGTGACATAGAGGTGTTGCAACAGGAGTCACAAGACACTGTGAGACATTTCCTAGATTTAATATATGGCATAAGATTGTATCTTCTCATAACTAAATCTACCAGAATTGCACGCACTACTACCAACATCATTGATTGTATATTTACAACAGATATTGAACAACACTATGCTTGTGGACTACTCATAAATGATATAAGTGATCACCTTTCAATATTTGCAGTGTGTAAAAATAATATAAAGAAAAAAGATAACTAAAATAAACACAACACAAGATGTATGTGTCAAATAAAAGAAGAATATATTACCTTACTCAATTGTAAACATTGTAAGCTGTCGAGGGAACATATGCTGGATAAGAATGATGTCAATGAAGCACATGATACGTTTATTTATGATTTTACATGTACTTTTTATATATGTTTCCCTATCAAAGAGGTCAACTTCAATACCAACCGACATGAACCAAAAAACCATGGCTGACAAGTAGTCTAGTAAATGGATGCTGCAAAAATAACTTGTATCGGTTATTCCTAAAACACAGAACAGTTCCTACTGAAAACAGATCTAAATTTTATAAAAAATAAACTGCCAGTGGTTCTGAGGTGTGCAAAAAAAGAAATTTTACTGCACATTATTGTTGGAACAACGAAAACAATATTGCAGGTACCTGGAGGATATTATGAAAAATTATGGGTAAAGTGCGAGAATAATAATGATGACAAATTCATTAGAACTAAGGAAAATATTGCCAGCATATTTAACAAATTCTTTAAAAATGCAGGTCGTCCAGACCTTGCTAAAAATATCACAACTCCAGCTGGTTCATCTGTATTTGATTACTTAAAAAAACAGAAAAGATAACTGTATGTTCTGTCACCAGTTGATGAAAAAGAAGTTCGTAAGGTTGTCGAAAGATGCAAAATCAAAAGTTAACTGAAGCTGATGGTCTTAGCATGGATATTGTCAAACATGTAATTACCACAATTATGAAACCACTGACCCATGTTTGTAATACATCTTTCAAAACTTGGGTTTTCCCAGACAAACTGAAAATTGCTAAACTAATCCCCAAATTTAAGAAAACTGAACAAACTATTGACCAATTTTATTATTGCCACAATTTTCTAAAATATTAGAAAAACTTATTAATACTCGATTTGTTGATAAATATAAGGTCTTTAATCTTAGTTAATATGGACTTCGTGAAAATATGTCCACCTCCTATTGCTTAACAAAGTTGGTTAATGAAATGACTGCATCTTTAGATAGCAAAATGAACACAACGTGTGTTTTCGTTGACTTAGACAAGTTTTTGATACAGTTGATCATCAGTTGCTTTGTGAAAATTGAGTTCTACAGTATCAGAGGTGTAGCACATAATTAGATAAGAAGTTATTTATCAAATATATGACAGTTTGTCTGTTTTGATGGATTCCATTCCAACTTATTGAATAAGTTAAGTGGTGTCCCACAGGGTTCAACATTAGGACATAAACTCTTTATATTGTATGTGAATGATTTGTGCAACATTTCTAAACTTTTAAAATATATCTTGTTTGCTGATGACACTAATTTGTATTTTGCAAACAAAATATCAATCACCTTGTTACACCAGTGTCATCTGTTCTGGACAAAATGTGTACTTGGCTTGATGGAAACAAATTGTCCCTGAATCTTTCGAAAACAAGTTACATGTTATTTGGTAATAATATTCTGAGTGCTAATATTGACATAACAATCAATGGTGTGTAAACATTGATAGAGTACGGGTTGCCAAGTTTCTTGGTGTATTAATTGATGAGAAACTGAATTGGAAAGACCACATAGCAAGTGTTAAATCTCAAAGAGTACAGCCATATTGTATATGTGTAGACAGCTAGTAAACTTACAGTCTATGCACATCCTATGCTGCTCTATGTTCTTACCATATATTAATCACTGTTCTGAAATATAGGAAAACACTTGTCCTACCAACATCAATGTTATTGTGTTTCTCAAAAAGAGAGTAATTAGACTGTTGTATGGTGCAAATCTATCGATCACACAACCCCTCTATTTTACTTGTCACATGCATTAGAATTTGTAGACCTGGTAAAATTAAAAACATCTGTATTCGTGTTTAAAGCATACCAGTGCAAGTTGCCAGTTACCATACAACAACACTTTGTAAAAAGAAATATTTCAACAATAACACATATGAAAATCAATTATTGAGGTGTTATGTTACCACAAATATTAGAGCAATGACACTTTCTGTATATGGCATAAGTCTCAACTCTGGAATTAGATACTGAGCTTACAAACACTAAACCAGTAAGGTCATTCAAACACAAGTATAAGAAAGCAATCATAAAAGAATGTATATAATTACTCTGTATAACATAATCTAGTTACTATTACTAGTTACTATAGCTAGTTCTCAAGTAACAGAATATATAATATTTCAATAATTCTTATATTTATCATGTTTGTTTACTATGTAAATAATCGCACTATATTCCTCATAAATGTAGGCATTTGAGTCGCATGTGGTTCAGTATTTTCTAATTGTACATCTTCTAATTACTCAAATGTTATTAAATGTATAGCTATGTAGGGGACACATTATCTACAAGTTTGCTAACTTCTCGAGTATTCCTTTCAAAGAGCTCTGTATGTCACTGAAGAAGGTTGTTGTTTGAATAAAAAAATTGAATTGAATTGAATACCGCACTGGGGCCATACTATGATTCAAAACTCACCACATCATATTAAGGCAGACTTGGTTTACAAATTATCCACTGTGACAATTGGGTCAGGCTTGGAATCAAGTTTTGCTACAGGATTTAATGTAACCACCCTGAGTGTAGGCTTCATTTAATGTAACCACGCTGGGCTTAGGCTTCATTTCGTGTAACCACCCTGGGTGTAGGCTCTATTTAATGTAACCACCCTGGGTGTAGGCTTCATTTAATGTAACCACCCTGGGTGTAGGCTTCATTTAATGTAACCACCCTGGGTGTAGGCTTCATTTAATGTAACCACCCTGGGTGTAGACTTCATTTAATTTAACCACACTGGTTGTAGGCTTCATTTAATGTAACCACCATGGGCGTGGGCTTCATTTAATGTAACCACCCTGGGCGTAGGCTTCATTTAATGTAAACACCCTGGGTGTAGGCTTCATTTCATGTAAACACCCTGGGTGTAGGCTTCATTTAATTTAACAAAATTTAACAAGATTGCCATCTCGAACAACAAGTTCCAGATGGCAAGTGGACAAGGAAGCCATTGGCTTATTGAGAGTCCAACAATTTTCTCATCTATGTGTAGCCCACCCTTATCAGATATCTGTCAATTCTATTTTTAAACATATTCACACTACTAGCATTAACACAATCATTTGGCAGTTTGTTCCAATCATTTATCACCCTCTGTGAGAATGAGTACTTTCTCATGTCCAACCTACACTGCTCCTTAACTGATGCTGCTTTTTGTCCTCTGGTTCTACTGCCTTCTTTAAGTTTGAAGAACATATTCCTATCAACATCCTCATAACCGTTCACTATTTTAAACACTTCTATTTGGTCTCCTCTTAGTCTCCTGGTCTCTAGTGTTGTCAAACCACATTGTAATAAGCAACTTTCGTAACTAAGGTCTCTTAATTCTGGAATCATCTTAGTTGCTCTTCGTTGTATTCATTCTAGCTTATCTATGTCTTTTTTACGATATGGCCTCCATGCTTGAATACAATATTCCAAATGTGGTCTAACTATTGCTTTGTACAGGGGTACAATTAGATGTTTCTCCTTATACGTGATAGTTCTCCTAATTAGCCCTAGAATTTGATTTCCTTTCGAAGCAGCAATCCCACATTGCTCTGAAACTTTCATGTCAGCATTAAATGTTACTCCTAAATCCTTTTCTTGTGTGGTTCTACCTAGTACAGCATCCCCCATTTTATATTCCTCGTCCATATTTCCATGTCCTATGTGTATACATTTACACTTCCCAAAATTGAATAACATTTGCCATTTTTCTGACCATTTAACTAGTTTTTCTAGATCATCCAGTAAACTTTGTTTATCTGTATCATTAGTGACCTTTCTGAATACTTTTGTGTCATCTGCAAATTTTTAGTACTTTGCTAGATATGTCATCCTCCAAATCATTTATATATATTAAAAACAGTATAGGGCCTAACACTGATCCCTGTGGTACCCCACTCAAAACAGATTTCCAGTTTGAAATCTTACCATCTACTATTACTCTCTGTCTTCTGTGTGTAAGCCACTTTTCTATCCAGTTGATTACATCATTGCCTATACCATGGGCTTTTAGTTTAAGTAACAATCTTTGATGTGGCACTTTATCGAAAGCTTTCTGAAAATCTAAGTAGACAACATCCACTGGTGACCCGCGATCTACCCACTTTGTAATTTCTTCTAAAAAACATAAGAGATTGGTTAGACATGACCTTGCTTTTACGAATCCATGTTGAGATGTATTTATTAATTTATGTTTTATGAGGAATTCCACCATGTGGTCTCTAATTAATGTTTCGAGTAATTTACATACAACTGATGTTAAACTCACTGGTCTGTAATTTTCTGGCTTCTTCCTCGATCCCTTCTTAAACAGCGGCGTAATGTTTGCTTGTTTCCATTCTGAAGGAACTATTCCTTCTTCTAGTGACAAGTTAAATAAGTTTGCAAGTGGTGTACTAATTTGATCAACAATTTCCTTAAGCAGTTTTGGTGGTATCCCATCAACTCCAGGTGATTTATTATCTTTCATCTTCTTAATTTTCTTTGCAATCAGTTCAGGAGTTACAAATAACTGCCCTAAATGTTCTGATTTATTGCCCTCAAATTTAGTCAATGGGACTGGAAATGAGCTGATATCTTCTGTGGTAAAAACTGAGCTGAAATACTCATTCAGGACCTCTGCCATTTGGAACCCATCTGAAATTATGTTTTCACTGTTGTTTTCCAGTGGTCCGACCTTATCTCGAACTTTCTGTTTACTCCTTACATAAGCATAGAAACTCTTGCTGTCATTTTTTATATTACCTGCTAATTTTTGTTCAAAGGTTCTTTTAGATTTTCTAATTTCAGTTGTAGCTAGGTTTAGTGCCTCTTTGTAGTTGGTGTAGTCTTCTACATTTCCAGTGTGTTTATAGACCTAATAGCTTCTTTTGACAGGTGTTTTTTCCTGGATCTTTTCCCTTGTTTCCTTAATGGAATAAATTTCTCAATAATGCCCTCAATCTCATATTTTAAACAAGTCCAGCATTCTGTTGCTGTCTTGTTCTTCAGCAAGTTATTCCAATCTATATTTGCTAGATATGTTCTCATCACTTTATATTTGCCTTTGTTGAAGTTCCTCCTCCATTGTTTTTTATATGTATTCCATGTTTTTACTTTTATATTAAAATGGATTTGGTTATGGTCACTTGAACCCAAAGGTTCGTGTACTTTAACATTGTCAACTAATTAATTTTGAGAAGACAAAATTAAATCTAACACATTCCCACCTCTGGTTGGTTCCAAGACATGTTGAGTAAGGAAACAATCCTGTGTTAGAAGTAGAAACTTATGTTCGTCACCTCCAGCACTCTCTAATGATTCCCACTGTATATGGCCATGGTTAAAATCACCCATTATAACACATTCTCCCTTGCTCACCTCCCTTATTGCCTTTTGTAATTTTACATCTTCCTCTTGTCCTATGTTAGGACTATGATAAACGACTCCTATTTTTAATGTTGAGTTCCTGGTAACTATGTTACACGAAATTGCTTCCACACCATCTGCTTCACTTTTCAGTGTAATTTCATATGCTTGGATAGATTCTTTAATATACAAAATTACTCCACCTCCCCTTCTTTCTCGTCTATCCTTCCTAAACATTACATAGCCTGTCAGTGCTAACTCAGCATCTACTATATCTTCATTTGCCCATGATTCTGTGATGCCTATTACATGAGGATCAATATCTGCTACCATAATGTCTAACTCACTTTTTTTATTTACTATGCTCCTGGCATTTAAGCATACACATTTAAGTTCATTGTCTGAAATTATTGGTGAACATTTCTTTGGATGTGTATTTGTAGTAGTAATCCTTCGAGTTTTCTCTGCCAGTTCCCCCTGCGCATCTAGTTTAAATAATCTATGGTACCTGTGCCCTCGTCGACAACTCTGACAAACTCACACCCAAGAACTGCAGCACCCTTCCCTGTCAGATGAAGTCCATCTCTCATGAAAAAGTCACCTCTTCCCACAAAGTTTAACCACATGTCTACGAAGCCTACTCCCTCCTCCATACATACCTTCTGTACCTGTGTGTTGATCGCCATCCTTCTACAATTCCTATATTTCTCACCCCTGCCTCCCATTATTGGTAATATCCCCGACAATACGATTTGCCCAACTCGTGCCTCTTTAAGTGTCTTGATCAACCTCCTGTACTTTAACAAGATTTAACAAGATTTGCCATCCAAGCCAAAGGCCCAGATGGCAAGTGGACAAGGAAGCCATTGGCTTATCGAGAGTCCAACAATGTTCATCTACTTATAGCCCGCCCTCCTGAGATATGTGTCAACCTTGTTTTTAAACATATTCACGCTGCTAGCAGTTACACAATCTGTTGACAATTTGTTCCATTCATTTATTGTCCTCTGTGAGAACGAGTGCTTCCTGATGTCCAATCTACATTGATCCTTTACTAATTTTACCTCATGTCCTCTAGTTCTGCTATCCTTCTTGAGTGAGAAAAACATATTTCTATCAATATTTTCATACCCATTCAATATCTTAAAAACTTCAATCTGATCTCCTCTTAACCTCCTTGTCTCTAGAGTTGTTAAACCACATTCTTTCAGGCGTTCTTCATAACTAAGGTCTCTCAGTTCTGGAATCATTTTAGTTGCTCTCCTTTGTATGCGTTCAAGCGTATCTATATCCTTCTTACGATATGGTCTCCATGCTTGTATACAGTATTCTAAATGAGGTCTAACTATTGCTTTATAAAGAGGTATAATTAACTTTTTTCCCTTGTATGTTATGTTTCTTCTAATCAATCCAAGAATTTGATTACCCTTTGAAGCTGCAATACCACACTGCTCTGAAACTTTCATATCAGCGCTTATTGTTACTCCTAAGTCCTTTTCTTTTACAGTAGTACCCAGAACAGTATCTCCCATTCTATAGTTTACATTCAAGTTCCTATGTCCTGTATGTATGCATTTACATTTCCCCAAATTGAACAACATCTGCCATTTCTCAGACCATTTCACTAATCTGTCTAGATCGTTTTGTAAATGTTGTTTATCACCATCAGTATTAACCTTTCTAAACAGTTTTGTGTCATCCGCAAATTTCAGTACGTTACTTGTTATACTGTCGTCCAAGTCATTGATATAAATTAAGAATAATATAGGTCCTAATACTGATCCTTGAGGTACCCCACTCAAAACCGATTTCCAATTTGAAACTTCTCCATCTACTACAACTCGTTGTCTTCTGTCAGTCAGCCATTGTTCTATCCAGTCAGTTATGCTATCCCCGATACCATGGGCTTTTAATTTAAGTAGTAATCTTTGATGTGGCACTTTGTCAAAAGCTTTCTGAAAATCTAAGTAGATAATATCTACTGGCGATCCCACGTCTATCCACTTAGTGATTTCTTCCAAAAAACATAACATATTTGTTAAGCATGACCTCGCTTTAAGGAATCCATGTTGAGATGAATTTAATAATTTATGCTTAACGAGAAAGTCCACCATATGGTCTTTAATTAACCTTTCTAATAATTTACAAATCACTGACGTTAAACTCACTGGTCTGTAATTCTCTGACTTATTTCTCGAACCCTTTTTAAATAATGGTATGATGTTTGCTTCTTTCCATTCAAACGGAACAACTCCCTCTTTTAATGACAAGTTGAATACTCTTGCAAGTGGTATACTGATTTGTTCTACTGTTTCCATTAGTAATTTTGGAGGAATCCCATCCACTCCCGGTGATTTGTTATCCTTCATTGCCTTTATTTTCTTAGCTACCAATTCTGGAGTTACAACTAACGGACCTAAATAGTCAGATTTAGCCCCCTGAAATTTAGCATCAGCAACTGGTAATGAACTAATATCTTCTTTGGTAAACACTGAACTGAAGTAACCATTTAGGTCTTCCGCCATTAAAAACCCCTGTGATATTATATTTCCAGCACTGTCTTCTAGAGGTCCAACCTTGTCTTGTACGTTTTGTTTACTCCTGACATATGCATAGAAACTCTTGCTGTCATTTTTTATGTTACATGCTAGTTTTTGCTCATAGCTTCTTTTAGATTGTCTGATTTCAGTTGTAGCTGCATTAAGTGCCTCTTTGTATTTGGCATAGTCTTCGTCCTTTCTGGTACGCCTATAAACCCTCCACATAGTTTGCTTTAGCATTATTTTTCTAATAGCCTCTTTTGACAAGTGTTTCTTTCTACACCGTTTTCCTTGTTTTTGGAAGGGAACAAATTTATCGATGATACTCTCAATTTCATATTTTAGAATATGCCAACATTCAATTGCGGTCTTATTCATCAGCATGTTATTCCAATCTAGCTTTGCTAACTATTTTCTCATATCTTTGTAGTTACCTTTGTGGAAGTTTCTCTTGTACGTTTTCTTATTTTTACTTTCTGATTTTACATTGATGTCAAAATGTATTTGATTATGGTCACTATTACCCAATGGTTCAAATATTTTTACATTGTCCACTAATTCTTTTTGTGATGACAAAACTATATCTAATACATTTTCTCCCCTGGTTGGTTCTAGTACGTGCTGAGTAAGAAAGCTATCCTGGATTAAAAATAGAAATTGTTGGTCCTCAATCCCTGTGCTCTCTAGAGAATTCCATTGTATGTGTCCATGGTTAAAATCTCCCATTATGATACATTCCCCTTTACTAACTTCCTTTATAGCGTTTATTATTTTTGTGTTGTCCTCTTCGTTTATGTTTGGACTTCGGTAAACTAATCCAATAGTTAATTTTGAATTTCCTGAAACAATTTTGCACCAAACAGCCTCATCGCAATCTGCTTCCCTTTCTAGTTTTATTTCATAAGCCTGAATAGATTCTTTAACATATAAAATAACTCCCCCGCCCCTTCTTCCTATTCGATCTTTCCTAAACATTACATATCCTGTCAGTCCTAATTCAGCATCTGTTATATCTATGTTGGCCCATGATTCAGTTATACCAATTATGTGAGGGTCAATATCTTCTACCATAATGTTTAATTCGTTTTTCTTATTTACTATGCTCCTTGCATTTAAACATACGCATCTATAACCTTTTTCAGTGATGTTTTTCGGATGATTTGATATTGGTTTATCTGTGCTAGTGGCCTCTTGTTCTGCTTGAGACACCTCTAGGTAACCCCCCTGCACTTCTAGTTTAAAGAATGTTTACTTCCAAAAATATTTGTCATTGTACCCAAGTCACTATCTACCGCTGCTGAAAGTTTGTCCGCGAATACTGCCGCCCCCTTACCACTTAAATGAAGCCCATCCTTCATGTACATATCAGCCCTCCCAACAAAACTTCCCCATAAATCCACAAATCCAACTTCCTCTTCCATACATAACTTCTGGACTAACATGTTAATTGCCATCCCCCGACAATTTCGATATTTGTGACCCCTCCTGCCCATTACAGGTAAAATCCCTGACAGTATTACCTGCTCAACCCGCGTCTGTTTTAGTGTTCTGACCAACTGCCTATATTTCCTAACTATGGCAGTTGTACCCTCCCTCTCTACGTTATTTGTCCCTACGTGTACTAAAACAGATCCACCCTTTCCCGAGCCTACGATGTTTTTTACCCTCTGAGTTATCGCCTCTATTTTGGCTCCAGGCAAGCAGACCACCACATCATCTCCCTTGTTTAAGACTCTGTCGGTCTTCCTAACTATCGAATCCCCCACAAACACCCTCGCTCTCTTCCTCACCCCCTCTATCACAGCTGCAGAATAACTCTTCCGTTCGATCCCCTCCATCACATTCTGTCCTGACCCCTTCCCTCCTGTCTCCTTCGCTCCTGTCTCCCCCACTTCCCACTCCTTTGCTCTTGTCTCTCCCACTTCCCTCTCCTTCACTCCGGTTGTTTTCCCTCCCGTCTCCCCCACTTCCCTCTCCTTCTCTCCGGTTGTTTTCCCTCCCGTCTCCCCCACTCCCTTCTCCTTCCCTCCTGTCTCCCCCACTCCCGTCTCCTTCCCTCCTGTCTCCCCCACTCCCTTCTCCTTCCCTCCTGTCTCCCCTACTCCCCTCTCCTTCGCTCCTGTTGTCTTCCCTCCCGTTCCTTTCTTTCCCGTCTCCTTACGTCCTGTCTCCCTACGACCTGTCACCTTCCCTCCCCTCAGCTTCCTCCCAGGCTGCGGTGAGCTCTCCCTAGCATCTCTTGTGTCTTTCCCCACTTTATCATCTACTGTTCCCCCACCGGAACTACTGGCACAACCACCCTGTTCCCTTCCCACCATTGCCACAACGAGCAGCCTCAGCTCTTCCAACTCCACCTCTAGTTCCTTCATCTTCGTACATCCCCTACACTCAAAACTAAAACTATCTGCCTGGACCTCAGCCCAGGACTTATCGCACCCAGACTTAACGAAGTCCACCCAGTTGCTGCAACTGCCACAAATTAAATGCCTTGTGGCCTTTAACTGCCGTTTGCACGGCGCCATCATACACTTTAATTAGTTTGCTACGTTAGCCTTGAATAAGGCTGTTTTTGTGATCAAAAGAACACTTTAGTCTAATATACTTGCTAACTGTGTCTTCTATTAACCTCGCATGAGAAACAAAAAACCTGCCACCTAGCGAATACGGAGAACACTGTGTAACAAAACAACGAAGTCAGTGTGTACTAATTTACGCTAAAATCCTGCTGTTAATTCCTTTTTATCGAAAACGTTTACTACCACTATGTCAGATATTACCTTATGTATGTAATTTAAGTAAATAGATCACTGTATCTTATATATATATATTAGCCAATGTAAACTATTCACTATGCTATCTCAATTTTCGAATAGTAAACAACCCTATTATCGCTCGCTGAATTCCCCGACAGAATCCGAAACTAACTTACTCTAAAATACTCCCTCTGACTAATAATTAACAACAACTGTTTCCTAATATATGTCTACAATACGTTTGTGTATAATATATATTCAATAGTAATACTTATTCTATTTGATATACCGCGTTTTTCTGTAAATTATCTACACCAAATTCAAGTCGCTGCACCAAGTCCAAGTAGCCGGAAGTGATTTACTTACCAATGATGGCTGACGTTCCCTCCTTATCTGCACTGTTCATTCCCACATGCACGAGAACAGCACCTCCCATGCCACCACCCATGACCTGTCCTGCCTTCTCTGCTATATCCTCTACTTTTGCCCCTGGTAGGCATACTGTTATGTCATCTCCTCTATTTCCAATTTTATCCACTTTCCTAATGATGTAATCCCCCATAAATACCCGGGCTTTCCTCGCTTTCCCCTGTGATACTACATCAGCAAAGCTACTTTCTTGTTGCACACTACTAGTATGCCCCCTTTCTCTCATATCATCAACCTTTACTGTCTTACCACCTGGCAGTCCCTCTCCACTCACCCGCTTACCTCTCTTTTGTTGCATTCTTTGCCTTCTGTCATCTTTCTTCTTCTTGCCAGCTTTCTCCCTCACATTGCCACTGCTCTCCTTGTTCTCCTCGGTCTCACCACCTCTGCTCTCCTCGGTCTCACCACCTCTGCTCTCCTCGGTCTCACCACTTCTGATCTCCTCGGTCTCACCACCTCTGTTCTCCTCGGTCTCACAACATCTGCTCTCATCATTCTCACCACCTCTGTTCACTTCTGTCTCACCCTGCCCTGTCATCATCAAAATCATACGCCTTAGCTCAATCACCTGCTCCTGCAGATATTTCACTGTAGTACACCCCCTACACACGAAATGAAAATCATCCGCCTGCACCTCCGCCCACGAATTTACACACCCGGACTTTACAAAGTCTATCCAGCTGTCGCAGCTAGAACATGTGTTCTAGCTGCGACAATATTAATGTAACCACCCTGGGCGTAGGCTTCATTTAATGTAAACACCCTGGGTGTAGGCTTCATTTCATGTAACCACCCTGGGTGTAGGCTTCATTTAATGTAACCACCCTGGGTGTAGGCTTCATTTAATGTAACCACCCTGGGTGTAGGCTTCATTTAATGTAACCACCCTGGGTGTAGGCTTCATTTAATGTAAACACCCTGGGTGTAGGCTTCATTTAATGTAACCACCCTGGGTGAAGGCTTCATTTAATGTAAACACCCTGGGTGTAGGCTTCATTTAATGTAAACACCCTGGGTATAGGTTTCATTTAATGTAACCACCCTGGGTGTAGGCTTCATTTAATGTAACCACCCTGCGTGTAGGCTTCATTTGATGTAACCACCCTGGGCGTAGGCATCATTCAACGTTCACCTAACTGGGATTAGACTTGAATATTAATGTCACCACAAAGGGACACACTTGGACTGAAATATCACTACACTGGGGCAGGCAATTGATTCAAGTGTCACCACACTGGGACAGGCGTGGATTGAATTGTCACCACATTAGGACTGGCTTGGATTCAAATGTCACCACACTGGGACAGGCTTGGATTCAAATGTCACCACACTGGGACAGGCTTGGATTCAAATGTCACAACACCGGGACAGGCTTGGATTCAAATGGCACCACACTTGGACAGGCTTGGATTCAAATGTCACCACACTGGAACAGGCTTGGATTCAAATGTCAACACACAGGGACATGCTTGGATTCAAATGTCACCACACTGGTTTACGCTTGGATTCATATGTCACCACACTGGGAGAGGCTTGGATTAAAATGTCACCACACTGGGACAGGCTTGGATTAAAATGTCACCACTCTGAGACAGGCTTGGATTCAATTATCACCACACTGGGACAAGCGTGGATTCAAATGTCACCACACTAGGACACGCTTTGACCCAAATGTCACCACACTGGGACAGGCTTGGATTCAAATGTCACCACACTGGGACAGGCTTGGATTCAAATGTCACCACGTTAGGACACGCTTCGATACAAATATCACCACACTGGGGCACGCTTTGATTCAAATGTCACCACGCTGGGACAGGCTTGGATTCACATGTCACCACACTGGGGCACGCTTGGATCCAAATGTCACCACACTGGGACAGGCTCGGATTCAAATGTCACAACACTTGGACAGGCTTGGATTCAAATGTCGCCACACTGGGACAGGCTTGGATTCAAATGTCACAACACCGGGACAGGCTTGGATTCAAATGTCACCAGACTGGGACAGGCTTGGATTCAAATGGCGGTGCCAGGTGGATGTTTACCTACGGTATTAGTTCGTGTGAAGTGGAGCGTGACAATGTCAACATCCGCTCCGGCGTATATTCGACTCTGCCTAATAACCGTTATGCAGGTAATATGAATATATTACCGGCCTAATAACCGTTATGCAGGTTATATGACTATATGCCCCTTGTCCCATGTTGACAATATGATTGATGTCCAGCCTCCGTTGTTTCTGTGAATGAAATGTGTGAGGAGAGTCAGACCAGAGATCGGCGCCATACTTTAAGTCTACCTGTTTGTGAACAACAAGGCACACGTCTGCTTGACGTCAAAGTCCATATATTCATTGTTTGTTTGTTTCTGAAATACATCCAGCCTCGTCACAGACTCACCTCGGTTCGCCGTCGATCTCTTCGTACATCGGGTCACCGAACAGCATCGCGTCGCTGACTGGCGACGACGACATTGTAGATATGTGGGAGAATGCTTTTGACAGGTATGTGCGCAGGTGCGGTCGTAGACTGCCCAGGCTAAGCCTACGCATGTCAGCTATATAGGTACTCTCATGGCTGTTGAAACGAAAGTATTGTTGTACAATCAGGGGTCGATGTTTCGTGTGTACCGTCGTAACTCTCGGCAACTGTTCCGTAATAGCACAATAAAGCACAAACGTTTAAACATGTTGCTGATAAATTTGACGTCTAATAAAATAATATTAACAAACTGTTTTACGAAATCTCTAGGAGTTCAAGGAAACAAAGCAAGTGTATTTTTAGGTCTTCGTAAGGGGTGATCGCATAAGTTTGCAAAGTCTAAAACCACATAGGATTACATCTTCTTGGGCGGGGTTTGGTCGTCACCACGTTTCGCGAAAACAAATCACTCCCGTGATGACGCTTGACCAGTGAAACTAGTGTTAATGCACACTGACGTTATTTGAGGATATGAGAACCGGGCGTCCTAATGTCTTGGGAGCCATGCCAGTCAGTTAAATCGTATTAAGCTGCCCATTTTATTGTTCTTATATGTGATTGCATAAAACATATAATTATTTAATACATGAATTACAATGAGCGAACCAACATGGCGGTCTTGCACATCCAGCGAATTCATCGCAGCTAAGACCAATCGTCTGAGGCCTGCCACATTTCCATGAATTCAGTTCAGTATTGCACACATTGAGTATGCTTTGGTATAGAGATGACAGTCATTTGATTGATACTATGCGCGTTAATTGAAGTCCCACACGACATAATTGGGGGTGAATGGTGGTTTGAACCAATACTAAAACTATTCGTTTCTTGGACTTTGATGACTTATGAGACAGCCCCTAAACCTCCAAGTGACCATGGCAATCAAACAATCAAACAGTGATGAAACAAATCCTGCTAATCGTTATACAAACATTCTGCCATTTTTCTATTCCATTCATCTGTGTATGCATAACTTCCGATTCAGCCGGTCAAGTAGAGTGGAATTGACAGGCGAGATTGTCAATTCCTTCATAGGATATTAGGGATAGGCTTCATAAATTTTTTTAAAGTCCTGTCTAGAAGATAGACAAAAGTTTATTTCTATAAATTATTAAATAAGGCTAAATACTTTATAAAATGTGTTTAAAAACAAGGTTGACACATAATAAGGTTTACACATAAATGTGTTTAAAAACAAGGTTGACACATATCTCAGGAGGGCGGGTTACACGTAGGTGAACATTGTTGGACTCTCGATAAGCCAATGGCTTCCTTTTCCACTTACCATCTGGGCCTTTGGCTTGGATGGCAAATCTTGTTAAATCTTGTTAAACATAGATCAGTTGTTTAAATTCGTACAGGAGATTTGGAATAGTTTTTATGTAGTAAGTTGACGTTCCTGTAATACTTTTTTGTTTTATTTTTTCGAGAAAGCCGCTTACTAGTAATTATTTAATATTTAAGTATTATTGAAGGTTGTATTTTATAAACTGATAGCCATCTCACATTGCACCACTATGCGACATTATAATTCTCGTGTAGCCCGTTAAGGATTTTAAAATCAAAATTGAACTGAATTGAATAAAACAACCTAAATATGTTTTAACCGACTTCCAATCACTGCGTTTTTATTCTTGTGTAGACATAGCCTCAGTCAGGCCGTTGACGTCTCCTTGCAATATCTCTGACCAATTCTAGCCTGCCATAATCCAATGCCTGCATTCTTCTTCTTCTTCTTGTATAGACAAAGCCTCAGTCAAACCGTTGACGTCTCCGTGCAACCTCTCTAGCCACTTCTAGTCCAACATCATCCAATGCTTAACATTGTCAATCCATCACCTTATTCGTCTACCTCTTCTGTTTGTCCTGGTAGTTCTCCTTCTATGCTGGTCAGTACCAGACTATCTAATCTTATTTTCCAATGGCCGTACGTAGCCAGCATTCTTCTTATCTCAGACATTCTTCTTCCTTAGACGCAACTATATCTGACCCAGATGTTTGTCTTTCTCTGTGTGCAGCTTGTCAAGATTAAGCAATATTGCCATCCAAGTCAAAGACCTATATGTCAAGTGGACAAGGAAGGTACTGGCTTATGGAGAGTCCTGAAACGTTTCACCTATGTGTAACCTGCCCTCGTGAGATGTTTGTTAATTTTGTTGTAAGCATATTCACGCTGCAGGCATTTACACTATCTGTAGGTAATCTGTTCCATTTATGTACTGTCCTCTATAAGAATTAGTATCCATTATCTGGTTCTACTGTCTTTTATAAGTGAGATAAAAATATTTATATCAAAACTTTCATACTCATTCAATTTCTTAAAAACTTCAATTTGCTCTGCTCTTAACCTCCTTGTCTCTAGGTCTTGTCTCTAGGGTTATCTCTAGGGTTGTCTCCAGGTCTTGTCTCTAGGGTTGTCTCTATGTCTTGTCTCTAGGGTTATCTCTAGGGTTGTCTCTAGGGTTGTATCTAGGGTTGTCTCTAGGGTGTCTCTAGGTCTTGTTTCTAAGTCTTGTCTCCAGGTCTTGTCTCTAGGGTTGTCTCTAGGTCTTGTCTCTAGGGTTATTTATAGGGTTTTCTCTAGGGTTGTCTCTAGGTCTTTTCTCTAGGGTTGTCTCTAGGTCTTGTGTCTAGGGTTGTCTCTAGGTCTTGTCTCTAGGTCTTGTCTCCAGGGTTGTCTCTAGGGTTGTCTCTAGGTCTTGTCTCTAAGTTTGTCCTGATCATTCTGTGCCATTCGCATATCGGATGCGTGTGTACGTTTCTCGTCCTCTTTGTTGGGTGTTCAGGATTTACTGCCGTACTGAGCTCCATACAAATGTCTTCTTCGAGCTTATACTTATGTTATCGTCTTTCCATGTGTAATACTTCTCGCTGCACTAGTTTAACTCAGAGTCATTACATTTGCCTTCCTTTCCTCAGCGCCATTATATCTGTCTTCCTTTCCTCAGGGCCATAACACTTGTCTTCGTTTTTTCAAGTCCATTGCATTTGTTTTCCTTTTCTCAGGGTCATTACAGTTGTCTTCGTTTCCTGAGGGCTATAACGCTTTTCTTCTTTTCCTCAGGGCCATTACATCTGTCTTAGTATCTTCAGGGCCATTACTTATCGTCGTTTCCTCAGGGCCATTACATTTGTCTTCGTTTCCTCATGGTCATTACAGCTGTCTTCGTTTCCTCAGGGCCATTACACGTCTTCGTTTCCTCAGGCCCATTACAGTTGTCTTCGTTTCCTCAGGGCCATTACATTTGTCTTCGTTTCCTCAGGGCCATTACAGTTATCTTCGTTTCCTCAGAGTCATTGCATTTGTCTTCGCTTTCTCAGGGCCATTACATTTGTCTTCGTTTCCTCAGGGCCAATACATTTCTTCGTTTCCTCAGGCCCATTACAGCTGTCTTCGTTTCCTCAGGGCCATTACATTTGTCTTCGTTTCCTCAGAGTCATTACATGTCTTCGCTTCCTCAGGGCCATTACATCTGTCTTCGTTTCGTCAGGGCCATTACATTTGTCTGCGTTTCCTCAGAGCCATTACATTTGTCTTCGTTTCCTCAGAGTCATTACATGTCTTCGCTTCCTCAGGGCCATTACATATGTCTTCGTTTCCTCAGGGCCATTACATTTGTCTTCGTTTCTTCAGAGCCATTGCATTTGTCTTCGCTTCCTCAGGTCCATTACGTTTGTCTTCGTTTCCTCAGGGCCATTACATTTGTCTTCGTTTCCTCAAGGCCATTACATTTGTCTTCGTTTCGTTGATTTTTAGTCCGAAACTCTCACTGTGTCTTTTCTCTGCACTTACTAGTTTTTCCAATCTGGATGCCGAAGGTCCCATACATTTCTCCTCCTATGACACACCCACATCTCTCAGACATCTATTCTCCGACCATGTTGAAAAGCATAAGTGTTAGTAGACATCCTTGTTTAATACCTTTCACAAAGGGAAACACGTCTGACTGTCGCCTACTCGTCCCACACTAGTTGATTTAGTGCATTGCTTTCGATCAAGTCACACCAAGTGTTAAATACACGGGATTCGTACAGCTGCCCGTATAGTCCAAAGCACCGAGTGACCCAACATGGGAATAAATGGTACAAAGCTAATTTTTTTAGGATAGCTTCAAAAACATATTGAACAACATATCAAAAGTCCCCTAGTTTTCCGGGTATGCGTTTGTCACACCGAGGCTAGATGCGCGAGCTATTATATGCTATATAACTATTATAAACTGTAGGCGACTGGGTAGAAACCACTTCCTTTCATGAATTATGCCTTCCAATCATTGCGACAATATGAAATATTGACAAAAACTATTAACCATAACATCACAAATGAAAAAACATATTTTTCCACAGAAAAAAGTTGAAAGTTGAAATTGTGGGGTCAAAGGGTCAACTTGTTGATACCATTGCATTGAGGTTGGTATTAATTTAAAGTATATGACCTACTAAACAGAGCTGGCTATAAAAAATATCCAGTATGCGAAACGTAAGTATCCGGTAGGTAAGATTTAAGGTCAAATTGTCAACATCCTAAAGAAATAGTGTGGGTTCAATTAATTCCCGTAGACATGAAATGTTAATTTGTGATAATTGGTTGGGCGAAACGTATGTATCCGGTAGGTAAAATTTGAACAGCTGACATTAATTGTACCCATTGTGACACCCACTCTCATTACTCCTGGTCATTCTGAGCCATTTGGAATTTCGCTGTGCCCACGTGGAGATGCTAAATGACTCAAAATGTCCAAGAGTAACGACAAAACAAAACAATTTACTATGAAAATCTGATAAAAAAAAACAGTGCAGTCATCAATGTCGATCCATGACAGCCGACCTTCTGAGGAGATGGTATCACGTGACGATGACATCCATGACAGCCGACCTTCTGAGGAGATGGTATCACGTGACGATGACATCCATGACAGCCGACCTTCTGAGGAGATGGTATCGTGTGACGATGACATCCATGACAGCCGACCTTCTGAGGAGATGGTATCACGTGACGATGACATCCATGACAGCCGACATTCTGAGGAGATGGTATCACGTGACGATGTTGTATGCTGGAGGCCAATGGAAAACACACAACTGGATGCACCCATAGGATCTTTATTCAGAGTGCACAAGAGTCAAACACCACAGCCACAATGAAAATATGGCCATGTCATGACGTCATCGTTTGTTTTAAAAATAGCTCCACACGTTTCGGACAGCGTCTTTGTTATTCATCAAGTGTGTCCACTGAACTGGCAATACATCTTCAATTACTGTTACCTTGTCATGTGTTCATTGAACTGGCAGTACATCCTCAATGCTTTTTGTTCCTGTTATGTGTCCACTGATCAGTACACCCAAATATACATCAAATGAAATACTAATGTACAACGTTAAGCCTGCGCACTCAACTGAGATAGTCTTCCATTGTGTGTTTGTCAAAGTCGTATATCAGATTACAGCAGTCTAGTGTGTCTACAATACTAGTGAAACAGTTCAAAATAAGAGATAACTACACAACCATGCTTTTGAAAATACAGGTGAAACACACACGACGGGGTGTCTATTGCGGGCAGGTTATGTGTACCGCTACTGGGGTTATTGTACATTGTTTACATATATCTGGTACACGCACACTCACGCATGCACGCACGCACACAAGTTGCAACGTGAAAGTGGTTGGAATGTTGTTAAAGCCTTGACAACAGCGTGATATTATTCCATTGACTTTATAAAAAGGACCATGAACATATAAATGCGACAAATCCACATATAAACGTTTGTGATTTTATTGCAATATTCTTATCATTAATCTTATAAAATGCGATCTTATGGTTTGGCATGTAGTTAATTGACTTGAGATATATTGAATATGGCATCAGATTGTCTCCTGATGCTGTGTACAAGAATCAGGCCGCTGTTGGTAGGTTGATGGCTACGTTAGCGTCTTAATAAACTGTAGTTTATATGAACTATCAATTCTTACATTCACTACAATCAAATTACTGATATACCAAGCAAAATTAGTCAAAATGAAATACTTGAACGTCATTTAATACTCCTACGCCACTTCGATTCCACTTCATAATGCTACTACCAAAGGGTTGACATATCAACCAATCAAGTTTAGTCCCACTATTCATACAGTTAGGACAAACATACATTGTCTGATAGTGTACATGATTACATGTGGACAAAAGAAGCTATGAGTTTTGCGTGCGTGCGTGTGTGCGTATGTATGTGGTACTAAGCTAAACACAACCAACTGTGCACTGAGGTTAAATAAATGTACACCTACCATCTGCACTAATATAATAATAAATATTTACAACTAACAAGAGATAATGTTTTATCTACAACGTCACTGGGAATAACCAATCGATCACACTTACATATTATAAGGCAACCACAATGACTAGTGGAATCTACTAAATTACATATTAGGCATTTTATTACAACCGTTGTACCAACCATGAAACAATAATGTTAGTATAATATTTATACAATATTGTGAACATAGGCCGCTCTACAAAGTATTGTCGTAAACCCTACAAAGACACATCATGTACAGCACGGGCAGTTCTACCCAGCATCATGCAATGTATCGTGTCCCCGATACACGTTAAATCATATCTAGTCGTTTGAAGATACTTAATTAGGTGTCATTATCAAATCAACGATATCACTAGAATGATGTCACTTACTAATTGTTCTTAAAATAATGCATTTACAACAACATGTGCCCGCAGTCGTGATAGTGAACCGTCCTCTTATTAAAGACGTCTTCGTCCATTGTGCAGTATTTGCTGTGGCTGTAAACTTTCAACAACACCGCACAATACTTTATCATATGAGAAAATCGCACTCAGCGTCGTCCAAATAGATAAAGTCCAATTACACCAAGTACTGCAGCACCAACTGAAAAAACCGTGTTGACTGTACTATCAGCTTGCTGAGAACATTTTGTTCCAAACTTGCAATATGTCGCGAAATGTTCGCAGTTGTTATTGGCCTTGGAATATGGGCCAAAATGGGTGGGACATTTATAAGCATCCTCCGCCTTCTTCACGACCTCCTCTGGTTTCAAGGGTGTCGGGCTCTTTGTGTATCGGACTCGAAGCAGACGTTGCCCGTCTTTGAACTCAATGAGACTGACGCGATGTACTTTCGAGTCGTCATTGTATTGGATTACCATTGCTCCTCCAACGTAAATCCCGTGGTGATAGAAGGTACGTAGGCCTGATCCCACGGTCGTGCCACTTCCAGATGATCCGGGTCCACCTGTTACTACGCGGGCCAGTTGGTCTCCTTCACTGAAATAAATATAGTATGTCTTGATGTCAAAGTTCATGCTTATCACCCTTTATAACTTTAAAAGTCATTGTAAAAATGTATTATATACATTATTATAATTAATAAAAAGTATAATTTAGATAAACATATAGTTCAGATAAAGCTTCTACGGAAATTAATAACTTCGAAGAGGTTTATGTATTATAGTAAGTATATATTTTACGTATACATTATTATACTGTAAACACGTTTTACAATGCATTAACAATAGAAATAACTTTAATAAAGAAGATGGTAAACCAACAATCTAATAAGTAGTTTGGTTGACTGTAGTGTATGCCGTGTTTCCAATGCCGTACGTTTAATGTTACTGATAGTAAACGCATTTATACTGGGGAATCGTCAGTCATTTTCCAGTTAAACTGCTTGCCAGTGATACATGCACATCAGATCTCCTTCGTTATCTAAGTGTTGTCTTTGACAGTGACTTCAACTTTCGCCAGCATATTTCTCAAGTATGCAAATCCTATTTCTATCATATACGTGATCTCCGTCGAATTCGGCGTCACATATCTATACCTACTGCTAAAACAATATCAACAGCACTAATTAGTAATTGCCTTGACTATTGTAACTCACTACTAAATAACATTGCTAAAAGAGACTTGGATAAACTCCAACGAGTACAAAATTGTATGGCATGTGTGGTTCTCAGGGCGCCTCGGTTTTCACCATCACTACCACTACTTAGTTATAATGGCTTCCTGTTACTTATCGAATTCATTTTAAGATGTCCACTCTTAGCATCGTGCTCTATCTACAAAACTCATGCAACAAAAGTCTCCTGCATCTTTCAAATATCCCCAGGCAGCTAATACCATCAACAACTTATTGTGCTTAAAACAAAACTTAACTTGGGTAAACGTGCTTTCTCTGTTGCTGCACGTAGAGTCTGGAATGAACTCCCCATCACTTTGAAAACATCTGAAACTATAGCTATCTTCCTAAAAAAACCTCAAGATGTATTTATTCCAAATTGCATTTCCACCATAAATCTTCGTTTGTCCCTCGTTCTAACAATAACTTTAGCGCGTCCCTATTCACGATTATGTTTAATGATTGTGTTTTTGTTGTGCCTCTCAGCTCCGTTTCCTGAGGATATAGGCGCCATATTATTATTATTAACATACAATAATGGTCGCTGCATGATTGGCAAATGCATAGCGCCCCTGCTAACATCTTGCTATACCCAAACGGATATAAGTGTTATGTTGATAAGGTGCAAAAATCCAGATACCACAAAATACGCAACGATGCAGGTGCAACAATTCCTACGTGGCATATTTAATGGTTTGCTCTTGCCAGGGTTGACACAATTGCATAAATGAGAGGAATAAAAAGGTTTAGCCTAAAGAACTCACACAGAAGGCAGTATATCACAACACAACTTTAATCTCCCTCTCACTCTCCCTCTCTCTCTCCTTCTCCCTCTCCCTCTCCTCTCCCTCTCCCTCTCCTCTCCTTCGCCCTCTCCCTCTCCCTCTCCATCACCCTCTCCCTCTCTAAGCACAACTCCCCACATCCAAGATCCGCGGTCTACTGTCCAGTTCTACACAGACTACACTCCTTCATCAATGACAATTACAAAACTCACCACCTCCAAGACCCGCGGTCTACTGTCCACTTCTACATAGAGTACACTTCTTTATCAGTGACCATTACACAACTCACCACCTCCAAGACCCGCGGTCTACTGTCCACTTCTACACAGACTACACTCCTTCATCAATGACCATCACACAACTCACCACCTCCAAGACCCGTGGTCGACTGTCCACTTCTAAACAGACTACACTCCTTTATCAATGACCATTACACTACTCCCACCTCCAAGACCCGTGGTCTACTGTCCACTTCTACACAGACCACACTCCTTCATCAACGACCATTACACAACAACATTAGAATAGAACCAAAGAAATGCCACGCCCACCGTCTGTCATCTGGCTGACTCTAACACCTCAATACTTAACGTATAGCTTGTAAGTTTAACTTATCTCATACATACCACAATGCAGTTTCACGCACTGAACTTGGCAGAAGTGGGAAGTGGAATGTTAGTCCTAACATTGGTGGGAGGTTGCCCGCGAAAATAGGTGGGATGTGGGATTAGTGGCTGCACGTGAAATTAGAGAAAAGCAGCACAGCGAAGCTTCGACAGTCGGAGAAGACGTTTCAAGTTCCTATCAGGTAATGGCTACGTTTGTTTACGCGTACTATTTATAACGATTCTAAAACAGTGCTGTTGTATGCCGTGGGCAGAGCTCAGTTCCTGTGCAAATGAAGTAAACAAATAACAGCTCAAACAACAAATCCCAAAACATTATCTTGTGCATACTTTTACTTACTTAACATTCCATAACAATTTCAGCCATAAGGGAATTATAAAAAAAGTGATTCCCTCAGTGAATTGCCTTAAGTGGAGCGAACAACTAATAACTGAAACTGTCTGTTGTTTATGTCTAAAAGATTCGATGGCATACATTCAATAAACGTGATATGGTCGTGTGTTGTTTCATCTTTAGTATTACAGGAAACCATGCTCTAAATGTTATTCTCTAAATAAAACGCACAGGGAGAGTTAGTTTAGCTATGCTCTTACGCTATCTGGTTGCTGAACATGATATTCATAATAATTATTATAGTTGTCTTTCGCATTGTCGGCAATATTTAGCATACATATTATGGTCGCTACTTTGTTTTCTTTACATTTTTTTTCAAACAAATAATGGTGGAATTGAATTAGTCACGTTTGACCATATAAATATAAAATACATTTTAGTCATGTTTATATTTTATTTGGTTGCGAAGATATGATAATAAGTCGATATTTGCGATTCCGTTGCGGCCATCCTGGATTTTAGCATTTTTATTTTCGCAAGGGTGATAACGAGAACTCCACACCCACCTGGATATAAATATGCATATACCAGAGGTGAAAAGTCAAAACAAAAAAAACTATATCCGGCGAAAAGGGGTTACCCCTCGGCTGCCCGACTATAGCCATCGTAGTCGCTCATACACAGTTGAGCGTGGCGACGTCTACAGGCAGACAGGGGCATTGGAGCGTGCCGGTAGCAACACTGGACGCAGCGGAGCGTGAACAGTTGAAACGGAAACAGTAGCTTAATGTGTTGCACACCCAAACTTGCACGACCGTAGCTTTCCATGCACACACACGTGCACGACCGTAGCTTTCCATGCACACACACGTGCACGACCATAGCTTTCCAAGCACACGCATGTGCACGACCGTAGCTTTCCATGCACACACACACGTGCACGACCGTAGCTTTCCATGCACACGCATGTGCACGACCGTAGCTTTCCATGCACACACACACACGTGCACGACCGTAGCTTTCCAAACACACGCATGTGCACGACCGTAGCTTTCCAGGCACACACACGTGCACGACCGTAGCTTTCCAAGCACACGCACGTGCACGACCGTAGCTTTCCAAGCACACGCATGTGCACGACCGTTGCTTTCCAACCACACGCACGTGCACGACCGTAGCTTTCCAGGCACATACACGTGCACGACCGTAGCTTTCTAAGCACACAAACGTGCACGACCGTAGCTTTGCAAGCGCATACACGTGCACGACCATAGCTTTCCAAGCATACAAACGTGCACGACCATAGCTTTCCATGCATACAAACGTGCACGACTATAGCTTTCAAAGCATACAAAACGCTTATAGATGCCTGAACATGTTCCCGATTTAAATACTCAATCTGAACATGTTCCCGCAATATTATATTGCGTGTCGATGTAGCCATTCCAGGCAACGATTCTCTTTTTGCACGGAGCGATACTTTTGGATGGTGAGGGATTAATATTTAATGTTATTGGTAATTATATTTGTTTGTTCAAAGAATTCCCCTTATCCGTCTGCCTGAATACAGTTGAGGTACATAGACGTACCGATTTTGTAACAGTATAAGATCGATTTTGTAATAATGTCAGTGTACCGTTTTTCTAATAACACGCAGATTGAAAATTTTGCTACCGGCACGCTATCGGCACGCTCCATTTATTATAAAATCGGCAGTTTTATTGCAAAATAGTTACGTATTGTAAAATCGGCTTTATCTTATTCCACAATTGGTCAATTATTACAAATCGGTCGTAACTACACCAGATATCCGGCATATCCACGCTATATTACATACCCGGTTCTAATCTGGTTGTGACCCGCAATGGACATGTTTTACTTGGCGCTAGAGTTCACACTGTCATACGCCATAACACGCAAACATTTCTAATGCGGTCTTTATTCTGTTAATGAATGTCCGTGGTGGACTCACCTCGGATCCCCGAAGATTTCTTCGTACACAGGATCACCGAATGTGACGACGCCGCTTGACGACGACATTGCTGAAAGATGCGAGATCGTTTTACACAGGTATGTCTGTAAGTTTTGTTACATATTCTCCAGGCTTTGGTACCGTGTGTCTGTTAAAAACAACACCCGAAGCCAGCCTGTCAACGGTTACGCCCATTGACATGATTGACACATAAAGCGGGACTATGACTCATGGCTGCAATGGCGTATCAAAGGTCTCGCGGGGAGGAGCTTAGGCACCCGTTAGTTGACCATGCTACCATGTAGTGATTAGTCACCCATTAGTTTAATTTGCTACCATGTAGTGACGCAACATGTTAGATAAGATAAGAAGAAAAAATAAGCCAATGGCCCGGAGAACCACAAAGCCGAACCTTAAAGCACAAAGTTTGCTCCAGCGGCGCCTATTTGGTTACGATTCGACGTAACGACGGCAAACAAACTTATCGGTCGAAGAAAGAACACTGGATCATCGATCCCTTATGAAAATATACCATGGAATTACATAGTATGCCATGGTATACCATGGTATTTCGTTATATTACATGGTATTACATGTCATACCATGGCATATCATGACATTACAAGGTAAGCTGTAGTAGACCATGCTTTTTCATATATTGTGTATGGTAAAAGTATGGTATACCATGGTTTACCTGTTTCGAAACACCATGCTACTCACAATAGTATATTTTCACAAGGGAAAGGTAAAATGTTGAGTAGTTCGAACGATCTCCTGTCGACAACGTCCTGTTGATGCTTGGAATCTGATATTATACCTTCTTGTAATACACCTGCCCAAACGCAGTATAAACACCAGTGTTCTACACCTTATGAAATTATACCATCGTATTCCATGGTAAAATGCCATAGTGTGTTGAAAGAGGTAAATCATGGTAAAATACTATGACATAAATAAGAAACCATGGTACAACATGGTGTTTTGAAACAGGGAAACCATGATAAAATACTATGCTAGGTAAACATGGTATTCCATACAGGTAAACCATGGTATATATTACATTTACCATACACAATATGTGAGAAAGCATGGTCTACCACAGTTTACCATGCAATGTCATGGCATACCATGATATACCATGTAATACCATGTAATGCCACGTAATACCATGTAATGCCATGTAATACCATGTAACTCCATTATATATTTTCACAGGGGTTATTCCAACAAACGGTGATACACATTATTTCACTTTAAAATTTTGCGGATATGAATAAGGTATGTCTGACTTCCGTTTGTTTTGGCTCATTTATAAATATTCATCAAAGCATGCTTAGGTCAACAACACTAGTGTGTCTTATTTTACGTTAAGTCCCTACAATTAAAATACATTTTCCCAAATCGACTGCTGTTGCGATTTATCTGTACAGCTATCCACTCGCAACGAGCATTAGTTCACCATGCTACCGTGGAGTGGCGCAATAGGTTACATCCGAAAAAAAAATAAGTTAAATGGGGGCGTGGCCCAATTCCCAACATAAAGTGTTGAAGCAATGCGTAACATTTACCATAATCATCATTATTCACTCGTGGACAGTGATTTCGGCCAATATTTAGGTTTGTCTCACAAATTCGTGCTGTGACGTGCTCGACTGAACTTCACTTAACAAAGTCGCTGTTTACTAATGCTTTCGCAAATATTGTCATGCATTATTGGCAAAAGCCGTTTTGATCTATCGATACACAATCAGCCAAAGACTAACAAAACGTTGATTTATATCGAATTAAATTAAAGACCAGTATTTATGCCAAGATTGCCGTTGGTTCAAGATAGAGGTATCACGAATCGACTTAGTTAATGCAATATGTTGTTGCGATTAATCATCCGTTGGTATGACGGCCCACAGCAAACAGAGTGAATGCATGTCATTATTAACGGGAAGACATATTGAATACAATTATTAGTTTGAGCCAATATAAATGGACTTGTGCTTTGAAAAGACCAAACAAGCTCGAGTGAAGACTTGCTCGACCGAGTTCCCTCGCCAACGTTGCAGTTAATCAATGTTAACTATTGTTGAGTGTTCTTGACGAAGTCCTTTTATGATTCACCACATTAGGATGTTAAAAGGAAATATATATAAATTGTTTTTACATTGAATGGTTACGAAGATATTGATAAAAATATTCATCAAACTTAAAACATTTAGTATAACTAGAGGGCACATTAGGATGTTAAGATGATAGGACACACACACACACACACACACACACACACACACACACACACACACACACACACACACACACACACACACACACACACACACACACACACACACACACACACACACACACACACACACACACACACACACACACACACACACACACACACACACACACACACACACACACACACACACACACACACACACACACACACACACACACACACACACACACACACACACACACACACATATATATATATATATATATATATATATATATATATATATATATATATATATATATATATATATATATATATATATGTAAGTTGTTTTTACATTGAATGTTTACAAAGATATTTATAAAAATATTCTTCAAACTTAAAACATTTAGTAGAACTAGAGGACACCACATAGCAGTGTATGTTGTATATATGAGAAACAAATCCTTCTCACAGAGGACGATAAATGAATGAAACTTATATACTATTTTATGCTAATTCAAGCAGAATGTGAATACGTTGTTGGACTGTTTTAAAATAAATATGATTCGCATTTGCCTACAGTACCTATTATGACCCTAAGCAAACGACTAAACAAATAGTGAACTTAGTACACTTGTGTAAAGTAAAACAAGTGTTTGTTACTGAAGCATATAATGATTATATAAATTATTTAGTAGCCATAGCCTCAGTTATGATCATAGGCGCCTCCTTGCAATCTCTCTAGGCGCTTCCAGTCCTCCATCTGTCCAATGCTTCATGTTGTCAATCTCTCTAACCACTTCGAGTCCACCATCTGTCCAATGCTTCATGTTATCAATCTCTCTAGCCACTTCGAGTCCACCATCTGTCCAATGCTTCATGTTATCAATCTCTCTAACCACTTCGAGTCCACCATCTGTCCAATGCTTCATGTTATCAATCTCTCTAGCCACTTCGAGTCCACCATCTGTCCAATGCTTCATGTTATCAATCTCTCTAGCCACTTCGAGTCCACCATCTGTCCAATGCTTCATGTTGTCAATCTCTCTAGCCACTTCGAGTCCACCATCTGTCCAATGCTTCATGTTATCAATCTCTCTAGCCACTTCGAGTCCACCATCTGTCCAATGCTTCATGTTGTCAATCTCTCTAGCCACTTCGAGTCCACCATCTGTCCAATGCTTCATGTTATCAATCTCTCTAGCCATTCGAGTCCACCATCTGTCCAATGCTTCATGTTGTCAATCTCTCTAGCCACTTCGAGTCCACCATCTGTCCAATACTTCATGTTGTCAATCTCTCTAGCCACTTCGAGTCCACCATCTGTCCAATGTTTCATGTTGTCAATCTCTCTAGCCACTTCGAGTCCTCCATCTGTCCAATGCTTCATGTTGTCAATCTCTCTAGCCATTCGAGTCCACCATCTGTCCAATGTTTCATGTTGTCAATCTCTCTAGCCACTTCGAGTCCTCCATCTGTCCAATGCTTCATGTTGTCAATCTCTCTAGCCACTTCGAGTCCACCATCTGTCCAATGCTTCATGTTATCAATCTCTCTAGCCATTCGAGTCCACCATCTGTCCAATGTTTCATGTTGTCAATCTCTCTAGCCACTTCGAGTCCTCCATCTGTCCAATGCTTCATGTTGTCAATCTCTCTAGCCACTTCGAGTCCACCATCTGTCCAATGCTTCATGTTGTCAATCTTTCTAGCCACTTCGAGTCCACCATCTGTCCAATGCTTCATGTTGTCAATCTCTCTAGCCACTTCGAGTCCACCATCTGTCCAATGCTTCATGTTGTCAATCCATCCCATTTTTCTTCTACCTCTTCTTTTTTTATGCTAATAATTGAGCCTAGGTATTCATGTTAGGGATTTGCACTTTGGCGTCAGTTCAATCTTAGTCTCGTTCACCCAAACTGGGCCTATTCCATTCCCGCCATCGACACGCCTCGCTGCTTAACCAGCCGGTCTCATGAATAATGCATTGACCCCATTCAAACGAGCGACTGTCGCCACATAGGAACACTCATGACACAAACTCAGCACGAATAACTAATTCAAGGCTATGACTAATCATACGTTAACACTTTCTTTTCTGACTACACCTCCGGGTGTACTTACTCTGTTATTATAGGGATGAATGTCGGAGTTAGAATGGCATGGGTTAAGGCATGGTCTTTTCAATGTAGACCAAACAAAGCGACAGACTTAAGAAATTGACATAAACGACCACCCAAAGATGAAAGACACTAAAAGGCAACCGCTGACAAATAACCGGCGATATGCTCAGCACATTTAATCAACGTATTTTCCTAACAGACAACGATATGTTACACGGCAGGCGCTTAGCCAGGGACTCGTCCCGTTATTGCAAAGTTTTTTGGAATTCGTAGCGTTTTTTAAATAGCGGGCTTTTTCATGTAAAATAATGGGATTTTTCAAATAATGTAGTAAAAAACGATGTTTGTTTTGTCATAAAACGGGCCTTTTATTAGAAACCATTATTTGTGGTGCGAGTCTTCGTTGTCGGGTTTCAAATGTGTGAATCCATCGTAATCCATGCCTGATATTCCGCGGCAGCCATTCTTTGCCAGTTTCCGCGGGACGTCTGCGGTCTCCTACACTGGCGATGTCGGTGCAAGGTATATCCCAGTTGGTCTACATAATGAGACATTATAGATGGTTGCTTTTGTATCTAATCCATGTAATCAACCATTGACATTTGCACCTGGGACAATAGCCCCCTCACACAATATCAATTGGTGCATAGGAATAGTTATCCACCTGAATAACTAATGCTAATAATATACTACACGGAACTATCAAGCATCAAAGAGAAAACAGTATTCAAAATATATTACAATGATTAATTAGTATATTTATGTGTGCTATTTTTGTAACATGTATTAATTCTGGGGAATTCAATATTCAGGGAAGCCACTGGATCCGGAGTGTGAACTGAGGTATATTATAAAAATGAGGTATATTGTGTGTAGATAAACTGGGGTCGAACCCTTAGATTAATAGGGTCAATTTGATTTACACCGGGTCAAACCACCTATATGAATGTCAGAGCTCATTAGACTGTATAAATTTAGGGATTGGCTACTGGTACGTAATTTTAACGTAACTTTTCAGCAATGTTATCTTCTTCACATATGAACAATAGGGTAATTTGGGGCAAGGATCCCCCTTAAGGGGAAATAGTATGTGAACAAAAATATTTTCAGTAAATATCGTTTATGTGCTATGGATTACCCAGTTAATTATTTTATTTTAGACACATTCCGTGTGTTGAAATTTTTGACGTACTTAGTTTTTGAGAGAACAAAACATATTATCAGATGTTCGTATGGTAGGGTAAGAAGCCCACCCACGGGACAAGAAGTCCCCTCTGGGCGTTTGCAATATTATAATTTCCTTATCTGAACATATTTCAACTATTGCCCACAATGGATACATTTATGATACTGCTACTATTATCGTATTAGCCTATTGTATGTATTTACTTATTTTGTCTCTATTTCCTGTAGCTATTGTACATAGTCCTACTTTGATAAGGACGATTTTTATAACTATAAAGTAAAATTTTAATGTGAACAGCTTACCGCGAGTTTTGGTTGTGCTGCAACCATATTGTAATCAGACGGACATGATGATAGAGGGCTCCATCTGGCTATCTCGAAATTCTTATTTTCGAGCTTTATGGCTAGATGGAGGGGGTAGCAATTTCTCGCATTGGGGCCTATCTCGGACACTTGTTTGACCTCTTTCAGTTAATCCCCGATGTATGTGTGTCAGTTCACCAATGCGATAAGTCACCAATACAAGTTCTCCAATGTGGTAAGTCACCAATGCAAGTTCACCAATGTGGTAAGTCACCAATACAAGTTCTCCAATGTGGTAAGTCACCAATACAAGTTCACCAATGTGGTAAGTCACCAATACAAGTTCACCAATGTGGTAAGTCACCAATACAAGTTCACCAATGTGGTAAGTCACCAATACAAGTTCACCAATGTGGTAAGTCACCAATACAAGTTCACCAATGTGGTAAGTCACCAATACAAGTTCACCAATGTGGTAAGTCACCAATACATAAACAATAGAACGATTGTAGTCGAGACAATTACTGATCGTAATTTCGGTTCTACCAGCTTCATTTGTGAGTTTTCGGTAGGGCTGTTTGTTTTAGTTAGCTATATGTTGGTTTGATTATGGCTCATCGCAACCTACCTGGTATTCAGGGTACGAATCTTCTCAGGTACGAATCGTCCGGGTACAAAGCATCCAGACATTTTGTTGTTAAACATATATTATCAATCAGGGCATTTGAAACAAACAGGGGTCATTGTGTACCAGCCCTTTCGTTTTACCCCAATAATGGCAAATCCCCCAAATATGGTTATTTGCCCACATTCACTTACCCGTTGTACATGGGTTGTTTTAACATGGCGTTTTTGATAGAATGAGAGGACACTATTTTCACAAAAGCGCAACTTGCTAGTATGGCAAGGACCCAAACGGACAATATCAGTGGTTACAAAGAGCCCTTTTAGTGGTCAAAAGAGCCAAAATGTACAATAAGTATAAGAATAAGGGCCCCAAGTGGCATTTCTGTCTATAAGCAACTGAATATTACCATTTACGTAATAATATATATATATATATATATATATATATATATATATATATATACACGTAAATGGTAATATTCAATTGCTTGTAGACAGACAGTGGGTCGACAGTTGCCACACGTAGGTAACACTTGCAGACACGCCGGTCACTAACCCAGTACGACTTTGTAATTCAAGCCTATGACTAATCATACATTCTGGGGATGTGCGCCCAGCATGTCGTCATTTGATCTGAGCAAATTATTTTAACCGTGTAATTAGCAGCAAGGACAGCAGCACCGCGCGTGTTTAAACGGTTGCTTAATGTACACTAACTATTATTTTAGCTGATACACATGTATATGCCACTGTTCCTACGATTAGATACATATGTATATGCCACTGTGCCTACGACTAGGCCATATGTAAACGAACAAGTGTAACCTGACTTAAATGTTGCCCTTTCATTTCAAAGGCGCAGCTGATGACTGGCCTACTAATTCCATTTCTAGACATTTGAATGACCAGTTTATGTCTGTGCCAGACAAATAACAAAACACAACCAGTTTAATAACATTCAACGTTGTATAATTTGTTAAGGAGATTCACTTTATCTATGTGGAAATGTAGTTTTCACTGGCGGTCAGATTGTTGGAAGACTGTCCATTGGGAAATATTGGGTAACTCGCTTGACATAAAAAAGCTTACTTTGTAAATTGAACTAACATATAAAGCTCTCTGTGTCGTCTGTATGTGGTACGTAATGATGCTTTATCTCCATGTTGCATGAATCATGCCGAAACAAGGTACGACTCGGCAAGTAAACAGTCGCTGAGGTGATATAAACATCTGTTGTTCGACTCAACGATCCAATTCCAAGTAAGCAGTATCCGGCTTATTTGTCTTGCTATTAAATAGTTGATGAGTGTCTTAGATCAGTTATCGGCGCTGTATGTTCCTGTTGTCAACGGCAACGCAAACATCTACTGAGCGTTAATGTTTACGCATTCACAGGACGTAACACACACCATTTATAATGTGTTCTTTATTCGTTTCGGATGTGCATATGCAGTACGTTCGATTAAATCTACTTTTGATTGAATCCCCTGACATGGGATGTGTTGCGGAAGTCTTAATTGCATCGTTAGCTCAAAAGACACGGCCAGATTCTTCAGACGTTGTACGATGCCGTCAGAAACGGTTTTATGACGTCATATACCCAATTTTCTTATCTTAAGTTCTTACCTTAAGCACGGTCAATATTTACCCATATGAGCACTGAGAGCGGCTCAAGGGTTGTTTTTTCTGTTGCCGGTGTTCACGTTTTCACTACTGATTTGGTATTATTTTTGTTATTTATTTTTGATATTTATATATGTTATTATCGTTGTTTCGGTTTGTCTAGTTTGTGAAATGGTAACTACACATGTCTGGACGATCTGTCTCGACTTGAAATGGTTTACTGTTGTGGCCTGTATCGTGTCCTTTATCCTGTATCGTGTCCTTTATCCTGTATCGTGTTTAACTGTGTTGTTAAGAACAACATGCGACATGCGACGACAAGTGACATGTTGTGGGTGGTTTAATTGACTCCCGCCATGAGATGTGTTGTGAACGGTGTAATCGACTCCCGCCATGAGATGTGTTGTGGACGGTGAAATCGACTCCCGCCATGAGATGTGTTGTGGACGGTGAAATCGACTCCCGCCATGAGATGTGTTGTGAACGGTGTAATCGACTCTCGTCATGAGATGTGTTGTGGACGGTGTAATCGCCTCCCGCAATGAGATGTGTTGTGGACGGTGTAATCGACTCTCGTCATGAGATGCGTTGTGGACGGTGTAATCGACTCCCGCCACGAGATGTGTTGTAGACGGTGTAATCGACTCTCGTCATGAGATGTGTTGTGGACGGTGTAATCGACTCCCGCCATGAGATGTGTTGTGGACGGTGTAATCGACTCCCGCCATTAGATGTGTTGTGGACGTTGTAATCGACTCCCGCCATGAGATGTGTTGTGGACGGTGTAATCGACTCCCGCCATGAGATGTTTTGTAAACGGTGTAATCGACTCCCACCATGAGATGTGTTGTGGACGGTGTAATCGACTCCCACCATGAGATGTGTTGTGGACGGTTTAATTGACTCCCGCCATGAGATGTGTTGTGGGCGGTTTACTTGACTCCCGCCATGAGATGTGTCGTGGTCGGTTTAATTGCACAGTTTGCCCCAAAGAAACGGTCAGATTCTTCAGACGCTGTACCTTTCAGAAACAGTTCATATACCCACGTCATATACCCACTTTGAATCAGATAATGATGGAAAATGACAGCCTGGAGAACAACACGCGACATACTATGGCAAGTAACGTGGCATCCGCGAGACTTCAATTACATCGAGCAACTCCAGAACACATTGTCCCAAACGGCTGCCTCTTTGGTAGTAGTGTTTGCTAACATCGCGGTCTATTCAGGATCAAACCTTAGCACACAGTGACACGCCGCATTCTCATAGTATAACGTTACCCACGATTCATTTGTTGTGGGCATATAATGCACTTTAAAATACTGCATATTTTGACCATGTTACTGTATACGGTCGAAAACCTTTCATATCAGCCCTTGACAGTCATCTGGTCTTCAACAGTGTACCAGTGCATGGGACACAGTGTGCAATAGGTGACAGTCATCTGGTCTTCATCAGTGTACCTGTGCATGGGACACAGCGTCTTATAAGTGACAGTCGTCTGGTCTTCATCGGTGTACCTGTGCATGGGACACAGTGTGCAATAAGTGACAGTCGTCTGGTCTTCATCAGTGCACCTGTGAATGGGACACAGCGTCTTATAAGTGACAGTCGTCTGGTCTTCATCAGTGCACCTGTGCATGTTACACAGTGCCCAATAAGTGACAGTCGTCTGGTCTTCAGCAGTGTACCTGTGCATGTTACACAGTGCCCAATAAGTGACAGTCGTCTGGTCTTCAGCAGTGTACATGTGAATGTGACACAGTATACAATAAGTGAGGGACATCTGGTTTTCATCAATGTATGCTTGGGACACAGTGTCCAATAATTGACAGTTGTCTGGTCTTCTATAGTGTACCTGTGCATGTGACACAGTGTCCAATAATTGACAGTCGTCTGGTCTTCAACAGTGCAACTGTGCATGTGATACAGTGTCCAATAAGTGACAATCGTCTTGTCTTCATCAGTGTACCTGTGCATGTAACACAGTATACAATAAGTGACTGTCATCTGGTCTTCATCATTTTACCTGTGAATGTGACACAGTGTCCAATAATTGAGAGTTATCTGGTCTTTATCAGTGTACATGTGAATGTGATACAGTGTCCAATAAGTGACAGTCGTCTGGTCTTCATCAGTGTACCTGTGAATGTGACACAGTGTCCAATAAGTGACTGTCATCTGGGCCCGAGGTTATAAACCGTACTCAAACTCAAGCTCAAGTCTGTGCTCAAGTCTGAGATTTCATGCTCACCAGAGTTTTCGTGCTCAACCGAGGTTATAAAACGTCTTGAGTACGTACTCAGCTGAGTACGAAACGACGCGGTTTTTTCAAATGCACAAGCGGCCAAGTGGAACTCTCTTTTTGAAAAAGATAACAAAGATACTTCCGCATATAAACAGTGGTGGACGAAGAATTTCGGCCGCAAGCGTATCTTTTGCGGGAAAAAGCGCCGGAGAAAAATCAACCCATCACCAATATCACACGGTGTGTGGAAAGTCGAGCACACAGTGAACGATTTAACAGACAGAACGAGACGAATCACAAGATAAAACTGTCTAAAAATAAAAATAGCAAAACGTAATACCTCGCAGCCAGGCTAAGATTATGCCCCAACTAAGCGATTCGGAAGCCTAATTATGTTTGCCATGTTCATTTATTACGTGGTAACTAGAACTTCTGGAAATGTACCGAAGAACACGACAAGTTGTACTTTTTTAATGAATACAAGTGTTAATATAACATAAATTTCGTTACAAAAATATATTATATTTATGTTGTCAAAAGTATAAAAAATAATGACATTACCTAAATACGTGGTACATTAATAATGATTTATTTTGATATTTCGTTAGAATGCCCGTTGTTTACATAATATATATAGATGTGTGTAACAATACACACGTACTGGAAAGAGGCGTACAACACTGTCAATAAACATTTTGTGAGACAAAGGTTCAGTTTCATAGTTTTGATCATTCTATGTGTACTGAATATGTAAAAACTACTCTGTTCAGATCATGATGTACCTATGGCTATACACTTGAACTATAGACTATACACTTGTCTGGTGGAACCATACGTCAGAGTGACGTAGAAGACTCTGTGTGGTACACAGTGATGTATTCAGATTGTTGTGCAGTGAACCCAGAAAGTGAAGTATTTGTCAAAACTAAGAAATAGCTGCTTCTGATGGTGTTAACAACTAATTTTGTTTGCCCCCTTATGGTTGGTTTTGACGTCGGGTGTCACATGTTTGTGTCACGGGGATTACCCACTGTTAATAGCTTTTAGTCCAGCCTATATTTTATATGGGTGTAGTATTACAGAGTAAAGTGATTGAAATTAATAGATGATATGCTAAAATGGATGTCATTTAATATCATAGAAAGGTTTGTATTACTCCTTAATGATTAATATTTTTTTATAGATAATAAAGCAAATATAGTACTAATACAATATCAAACAGTAAAATGTAAATTGAAAGAGTAAACTATGTTATCATTGATTTGTAGTGGTAATTCTTAATAATAATAATTATGATGGGAGTGCCCAAGCGAATATATTATTTGCACTTTTAATGTGCACACTATCTACTATATGGAATCATTATTTTGCAGCACACATACACTTCGCATATATCATAGGCGGATCCATAGGGGGAGGTCCAGGGGGTCCGGACCCCCTTTTTGACTTTGCAGACACTGATCGATATTATACATGGCGTCCAGCGTATCCCCAAAGTTATTCTTAGCATTAACGGTGACGTCCTTCATAGATTCACTGCACACGACACGCACGTGTACACGCACACGCTCGCTCGCACGCACGCACGCACGCACGCACGCACGCACGCACGCACGCACGCACGCACGCACGCACGCACGCACGCACGCACGCACGCACGCACGCACGCACACACACACACACTGTTGAACAACAGTTATTAAAACACAGCTGATATAAACAGAGTTTCTAGTATCTAGTTGTTTCCAGCACCCGGCAACGTTCTATTAACTGACTACGGTCTGTATTATTATACCGTGATTAGAATGTTATGGCCTTTTGAGGTCTCATTAAACTAGTTAGCGTTTCCAGAACTTTATCGCCAAGCACCAGATGTACCGTGTCCGGTTTGCGTCTTGAATTCAAAACTCTGACATGAAAGGCGGATGTGCTAATCACTACATTTACATTTTTAGGTTTTGTAATATAAGTATACAACACCAATTAATTATGTCATACTGTTCCTCTTTCTGTTGAGTATGTATTTCTATGATGCATTTTCATTTACATGGCACAAAGGTATCAGGAAACGTTTTAATCTACCAGTTTGCACTCACTGTTATTATATGGCACTACTACTACTTTTAGCAGAATGTCTCCCGATTCAAATTCAGACCATGAATCGAATGGTAAACTTTATACAGAGTAATTTAAAATGCAATAACAGTTTGGATAGACTCTCTTGTGACGGCAATCCAGCCCTTCGGGGTATTGGTTCATATATGTCTAAAAGTTTCAATTACACTTTGTCTCAGTTCAAACTTGATGCCACGACTTTCTATAATATGAAACCTAGCTACTTTTATTGTATCATTCAGAACCAATATCGGAAAGAGCTGGATGAGAAACTATTAAACACAGTTTCCTTGGCAAAATATGTGCTGAATAATATAAAGAATGCGTGTAGCACTTTTTTTTAGTCAAAGACGTGTTAGTCTCTTTGTGTGCAAAGATACTTCAACTGTAAGTGAACTGTACACATTGTCGTACTAATAAATATATATGTTTACTATTACTACACTATCGTGCCTCTAGTTTGCAATAATGCTGATACAGGGTTAAGACGATTACGTGTTGGTTTAGTCAATTTTAGTATACTCGTTTGGAATTGGCCTACCTATACGTGTAAATGAAACAAAATCCACTGCGTTTAGCCGAAACTCTAGACACAAAAGTAGTTGCACCTCATCTACTGTACATTTGACATTTGAAGTTATACTTATGTGACGAATACAAGAAAATACATAGTCATAGGATTACTTTATCACGATTTTTATATTTTCAGCAAATCCGTATTAAAACGGGACACGGCCCAAGGCCGTATTCCTCCCAAAAATCCGTATTGTATACGTACGATGTCGCATGTCTGAAGTTTGGGTTTATTACATTAGACCCTCCTAACTCGATTAAAACCGGATAATTAGTGTCCCAACTTACACCATTTCAAGTGTTTTGTATTAAAAAAAAACGTCAAATGGGAAGTAAGGGGGATACTCCCCTAACGCACACACCCCGAGGCGCTTCACGCCTCGTTTCACGCCTTTGGCGCTTCATACATTACATTGGACCCCCCTTTTCTAAACCCTGGATCCACCCCTGTATATCGTATTGGTATGGCTTAATGCCCAGTATGGCATGTTATAAATCGTCCAACTAAACCACATAGTTTTAATTTCTGCAGACACGTTTCGTGTGAATCGTGACTCTGACTCGGCAGTTGAAACAGAATGTTGTCGTCCTGCAGCAGCTGCAAATGAATGGTCCCCGTCGCCGAAAAAGCCGCCACTAAAAGTTAACTATCACTTGTTTTGCGGTGTCTGTCGCTGCTGCTGTTACATTTGGCAAATGTTCGTTAAATAGTGCAGTTTGAGCCATCAAACAAAATCTTTCACAAATGTCGTATTCCATCAGTTCTTCATTCGGATAAAACTCGGAAGTAGGCGGCCTGGACGCTGGAATCGGACAGCTTATCTTCTCAAAACGGACGAACTTTCAACGACTTCAATAAATGTATGCGTGAGCTGCCATTTTTATTTATGCTTGAGCACGGCGTTGAGCACGGTCTTGAGCATACTCAGGATTTCAGCATTTCGTGCTCAACGCTGAGCACGATTTCGTGCTCAAGATGTTTTATAACCTCGCCTGAGTTTGAGCATGGTGTGAAAGCGAGGCTTGAGCATGAAACCGTGCTCAATTGAGTTGAGTACGGTTTATAACCTCGGGCCCTGGTCTTCAACAGTGCACCAGAAGCCGTCGTTGTATTTGTGTTGATTTCGTATGTGTTCCAGTGGGATATGATCAGTACCTTTCGAAATTAGCGAAAAATGTGTGTGTGTGTGTGTGTGTGTGTGTGTGTGTGTGTGTGTGTGTGTGTGTGTGTGTGTGTGTGTGTGTGTGTGTGTGTGTGTGTGTGTGTGTGTGTGTGTGTGTGTGTGTGTGTGTGTGTGTGTGTGTGTATATATATTGCTTATTTCGAAAGGTACTGATTATATATATATATATATATATATATATATATATATATATATATATATATATATAATCAGTATATATATGTATACAAATACATGTATACATTGATCACAAAGGAAATTCCGCGCGATTTCATCAACAGAATGAATCACAATGAAGCAATGTCAATGAAGCATACCTGCGAGAAACGTTTTACATATTTATTTTGTTTCTATTTACGCGCCAGTATTAAAGTGACTGTCTAACTAATAATGTACCTAGTCATTGTTTCATACGTAATGCTGTCAAACCAAAGCAGCTGTCGGTTAACAACGGTGTCAGATAATGTCCGAAAATAACTACCTGTTGTGGTTATTGTGTCTCCTTTGTAAAATACAATCAGCTCAAGAAAGCGAAAGTCGCATTTTAGTTGCGGTAGCGACAGTTGATACAGCTCCGACTACAGCTCCGACTACTGCTCCGACTACTGCTCCGGCTACTGCTGCTGCTGCCCCTGTCTGAGCAACTTTCATAACTTGCTGCGAAAATCGATTTCCATACCTACAGTATGTAGCGAAATGTTCGCAGTTGTTGGTCTTGACATCATAAACGCCAAAGTCGTGAGGCGATTTTAACGCTTCCTCCGCTTTCTCCTTGACCCTCTTTGCTTCCAAAGGATCTGGGCTGTGTCGGTACGTGACACGAAACAGTGATTTCCCGTCTTTGAACTCGATGAGGCTGACGCGACGTATTTGTGAGTCGTTGTTGTAGTCGATGACATATTTGCCACCTATATAAATTCCGTGGTGGTAGAAGGGAACCGGTATGGTGACGTCACTATATAAATCCCGTGGTGGTAGAAGGGAACCGGTATGGTGACGTCACTTCCCGATGATCCGGATCCGCCTGTTATTATCCGGGCCACTTGGTCTCCTTCGCTGAAATAAATATCAAGTAACTTTTTCGGAAGTGTCCATAAAACAAATGTACGGGAAGGTCGGGTATACTGGACCACACGCTATATTGGACCATAGCCATATATCCCTCACTGCGGTACCGAAAGAAACGTGGCTCCATCTCCCGACTGACTTTGAAATAAAATGAGCATCAAGAGTAAAAAATGGCGGACTCCGCAGAAACTTCGAAAAGGTGAGCATATATTAGTTTTTTCACCTTTTGATGTAACGTTTGTGTGTGTAAACAAAATGACACGGGACAATGGTTTGTAACGCTTCACATAACCGAGGTACATGGGACGTGAAATAGGTATTTAAGCACTGAATTAAGAAGGTTTGAAGAGCAAAGTTTCACTAGCTTCGTAGATATCTACGAACGGGTTCATCTTTGTGTGATCTGCTATATTGGACCACGTTCCGGTATATTGGACCACCGATATTGTGAGCTGTGACACCTCATCTGTGGGCAAACGATGGAGGATGACAAGAAGATACTTGACGGATAATACTGATACCTTCGTTGAATAAAGTTCTTTACACTTTTTGTAGCCAAAACTTTTTTTGTATATATTGGGGCCTATCACTGACGAGTTCACCAAAAAAGGGGTTAAGCAGTTATGCATCATATAAACATAGTTTTATTTATGTCTCTACGCAAGGGGTGTATAGTGATGTGTGGCCGCAGCTCGTCTGATGCAAATTTCAGAACACATGACAATCTTTGTAAAAGGTAAAAAAAAAATGGGCAAATTGTATTGCCAGATTGCCAAGTGGTAATCTGAAAATTCATATGGATATATAAAATACAATAACATATGAATTGAAACCAGCATTATCATATTGCTGTAACACGTCTAAACATTGTCTCTGCAAAGAATGCAAGTTATACAAAGTATGTACACGTCAAAGGTGAGGGGTCAACCGCTTCAACAAACGAATATGTACAATGCAATAGCAACAGAACACAGCATTAAAATATTGCTGTTACAATTACATGTATGAAACTTGACCACACCACGAATACAAGCGCCAGCATGTGTGCTGTCACCTGGTGGTGTGTATATACTCATGTGCTTGGCGGCCCACAGAGTGCGTACCCCGTACCATCGCTTGTCCGGTGTGTGTATCACAAGCCGTAATGCTGCTACTTGTGAAAACTCGATATGCCAGATGTGCTCCTTTAGCAAATAAATAAAACATAGCAATTTACAAAATTGTGTAAGTCGAAGAGTGTCTACTGAAGATATCATCACTGACAATGCCAAACTCCCATTCACCAGCAGGGCTGTCTGGTTATCAATCAAATATGACTTCCAGGATTTGAGACGTACACACGCTCATTTGGTACAGGGTACTCGTCCATCGAAGAAATTAACTGATATCAGGGACGTAACGCGATACCTCAATGTCGCAACTATGTCCAGGAACGGTTTGTTGGTGGCAAAGCGAGATCAACCATTGTCCACTACCCGGGAATGTATCGTCGTGCCTCGTCAAGTTCTGCATGGAAGTGTCAATCATTTCATCACTACATATTACACATGTCTGACGTTTATGGATAGGTATATACCCACCATTCTCGTGTTGGGTGCATATAGTCGACATTCGCTAAAACTACACTGTTTCTGAAAGCATATTCTGAAAGCCACTTAATAAATCTGCTATTGTTCACCTAAATAGCTTTATTCAGTGACACGATAGGAAGTTGAGGTTTCAAAAATGGCCGAAAAAATAAAATGTGATTCATGGATGTGAAAAACCATATTTTCAATCAATCATATATCCAAAACTATTTAGAATTGAGGCTAGACATTTTGCACAGTTCCATTCTACCACCAAAGGGACTGCTATATTTGACATCTGAGAGGGTCACCTGGGAACCACAAGGTGAGTTGACATGGAATGACCCATGAGTGTTCTGCTACATGGTTCATTTATTTCAATTCCCATGCAACCGCCATAGAACAACTCGACTCCACACAACGCACCGCCGCTATTATCATTTATGTAACCCCCGTAGAACAACTCCACTCCACACAACGTACCGCCACTATTATCATTTATGCAACCCCCGTAGAACAACTCCACTCCACACAACGCACCGCCGCTATTATCATTTATGTAACCCCCGTAGAACAACTCCACTCCACACAACGTACCGCCACTATTATCATTTATGTAACCCCCGTAGAACAACTCCACTCCACACAACGTACCGCCACTATTATCATTTATGTAACCCCTGTAGAACAACTCCACTTCACACAACGTACCGCTGCTATTATCATTTATGTAACCCCCGTAGAACAACTCCACTCCACACAACGTACCGCTACTATTATCATTTATGCAACCCCCGTAGAACAACTCCACTCCACACAACGTACCGCTACTATTATCATTTATGCAACCCCCGTAGAACAACTCCACTCCACACAACGTACCGCCACTATTATCATTTATGTAAACCCCGTAGAACAACTCCACTCCACACAACGTACCGCTACTATTATCATTTGAGTAATTTGCCACTCTCCGTTTCCGCTTTCGCTCACCACCAGATGGCGTTCAGGCTGCTACTGGTGCGCCTGGTGGCCGGTGTTGGAACCACTGCTATGATGCGAGCCGGCCGACAGGTTCGAGCCTGTCTGCTGAGTGGTTGGGTTATCATGTTGAAATCCTAGCAGCACCATATCAACCATTTAATCAGTAGATTAGATGCAGACAAGTTATAAGTGAAGAAAGTTTTTTTTTAGTAAAGGGAACAGAGTGAAAAATCCCTACGATGAATGCAGCAGGTCTCTGGTGTACAATTACATAATAACACTACAATGTCTAAATCCTTGGAAACGTGCAAACAAACAAAGGTTTTTTTTTAATCAGATGAAAAATTGTCAGGATGGATGCACTGGTAAGATCTTATGCATGCAGTGGTAAAATATTATGCATTCAATGGTAAGATCTTGATAATACAATGCATTATATATGAGGCAAGCAATTGCTTTATATCGCCCTTGCCAACTATCGTTCTCGCTCCTTACTTTTGACAGAGAAACCATGGCAATTGTTTAAGAAATAAGCATTTATCAGATGATGCAGATGGGCAGGGGTGAGCTTACCCGATCAAAGAACCTAGCTTCCAAGAGTTCTCGTTTACGTGCGTCTATCCCAATACGGTCCAGACTGAAGGCATTGAAAGCGTCAACTGCAACACAGATGATCAGAAACTAAACGGTTATTAGTCACATACCAGAACGTCAACAAAAGGGGGTAGTTGCATACTTTACGTTCTGTTTAAAAACGTGTTCTTGTGCACCTATCATTGTTTGTTCACATTATTTACTTTAGTTCTAAATGTGTACTGTATATAAGTTAACCCAGTCGATAAGTTATATACTTGGAACATGTTCACCCACCAGGCCATATGTATCCTCAGTACATTGATGTTAGGTGGACTATAGCAAGAAGAAAATGGTAGAAATCTAAACATTTCACAAATTACTACAAGTTTGCTAAGTTTATCTCATATAAAATACTCAATTATTCATTTACACGATTTAATTGGAGACATACTTGTCTACACTACTATAGTCTATACATCGCCAGGTGCTGCAAAACATATTTATTCGCATCTGCCCAAATGAAAGTTCACACACGGTTGCACTCTTGCTTATTGAGACATTTCCATTTTAATGTGATATATGAAATTAACTGTCGGCAAATTGGTAATTCAATTGTACGAGGAATGTCAATGTATGCAGAATAATGCTAGGCCACCATGGTATGGGGTAAAACTTTTCACATGGAAAAGGTTAAACAACTTGTTTCTTAGGAGTTGTGCAAAATATTAACACTGCATTCATAGTTTGACCCATATTGTTGCATGGGATGTAAAGATTTGAATTAAAATGGTTCTCCTACAAATCCCTGCACTTAAAACCCAAACCCGAGGCAAACGGGACCCGTCCTACACCACACAGCAAACTTCGAAATGTCAAAGAAACGATAATTATTACTAGATTTTTTATACCTTCGCCCTCCTGTAACCGACCGACCGGGGTAGTCGAAATACTGGTGGTGTTGGCCCCTCCACAGCCAAGGTTGGTTCCACTCACACCTTGGAGTTGGGACGTCGACAACCCCACATGCCCCATGCCCCCACCGCTCTCCGTTGTCCAAGATGGCGCCCCGTGAGGTGGCCCGCCAGAAAACGAATTATACGCCCCGGATTTCTCCATTTTACCGTATAAACCCCCTCTGAGGCACAGGATCGATTGTTGGCGCGTCGTTTTCTTTCGATTTACTGTACGGACAGGGAAAATTCATGGGATGCGCTCCCCAAATCTCACCAAAACCCTGCACACATAACTCCGTTGTCACTGTGATCGTGACGTCACATTCGCTCTCCACAAGTTCGGTAAATTTCGAGATGTCAACAGACGTTGCGACTTTCTTCTGGGTTCAGACCACATCCAGAAATCATCTATCTTCTGAGACTGAGAGCACTTGTGTAGGGTTGACTGAGTAAAACTTTTCTTTTGTTCACCATGGAATCAGAGCTTTCAAGTGATTGTTAGTCAACGACTACTTGCGTAAAAATGCAGGTGTCACTAGGCCAGATGACCTAAGATTTTGAATGAAATCAGCTGCCGCTTGTCATGGCAGAAATGGAGGGGTGTAAGGTTTGGGAGTGATTTTGGGAAAAAGGAGCAACATCAGTTTTATGAATTTTACACAGCGGATGAATTAATAGATGTTTGATGTGCTGTGAAAATTTTAAGAAAATCGTTGCGTAAAACGTATTAGAAAACTGACGTGAGTTTCCCGTCTTTCCGGTGAACGCAGACGAGGTATAGGTATATAGGCCATCATGTTTACATGTTATGCTCCGCCCACTCGGTAGATGTGTGCATGATCTTGTTTAATGGCTGCATTTTTACGAAGTGTAACATTTCTGATCTGTCTGCGGTGATTTAGTGATTAATTAATCAAGCTAAGGAAAAACATGGAATTGAATTTTGTCCTAGCTGTTGTATCACCAACGATATGATTTGCTGAGTGACTATTATTAGCCTTGTTATCCAGGCTCCGTGGTGTGGCGCCACCGTCACACACACACACGCACGCACGCACGCACGCACGCACGCACGCACGCACGCACGAGGATTCAAAATGCATTGTCCATTAATTGTCATTCGCAAACTAAGTCATCAAATAATTGTAAGCTATCTAAAGTCAATACAAAGCATTCGATTAAACCAACTTTAAACATTGGTTTTATTGATACAATAAAATAAAACGGATTTAATATTTAGCGTTTTGGTCGCATATGTTCAAATCACATATAAGAGTATCAACTTTTTTTCGTACTTTTATTTTAGGGCAAGGAGAGGTGGCCTCCTTGAGACGTGGGGTACCAAAAACCAGGGGGCTCTAGCCAAAAGTAATTCAACTTTGAATTTTGTTTCTTGCACGTTATATGATCGATTTGTAAAGATTATTGACCTGCCATGTAAATTTTTTTCGGTAAGTAACTTTTCGTTCTTATCATACATTAACTGTTAGAATACATACTGTTAGGATATATAATTTAGCCAACTAGCGATGCCATCATACCTGATGGTAATTAACATTCAAACCGTAAGTCTTCGCTCAGACTCTACTCCCGCCGAATTCACAAAGCCTGGCGAGAGTCGGCTAAGTGAGGTACCATAATGATTCAAAGTACAAATAGTTCCTGCAGTATCCACCAGGGTTGGTGTAGCTATAATCTACTGGGGGCTGCTGCCACTGATCTATATATAACTATACATAGATATATATATAGATCAGTGGCTGCTGCAGACATAATCCACTAAGGGTTGATGTAGACACAATCCACTAGGTGTTGATGTAGACATAGTCCACTAGGGGTTGTCACAAACATAATCCACTAGGGATCGATGTATACATAATCCACTAGGGGTTGATGCAGACATAACCCACTAGGGGTTGATGTAGACATAATACACGAGGGGTTGATACATATATAATGCACTAGGGATCGATGCTGACATTATCCACTACGGATCGATGCTGACGCAATCCACTATGGGTTGATGTAGATGTAAAAATTGTTTTGTTTCTAAAAGTAACTGGGATTGGTAAAAATGTAATTGGTATTATCAATTACTTTTAAATAACTTTTTTAATTACATCATGCAACTTGTCAACTTATTCCCTAAAAATTTAATAGACAGTAAAAATGTCATATGTTGCACGCACGCACGCACGCACGCACGCACGCACGCACGCACGCACGCACTCACTCACTCACACACACACACACACACACACACACACACACACACACATATTTGTTTGTTTTTATGCACCATAATATGCAGAAATTAAATAAAACTGCTTACAATTTTAAATCAATATTTTATGCCGTTAATCATGTCTATGCTTGGTTGCTCTGTTCACATACTGTGATTTCGATATGGAATTTGTATTTTGGAATTGGTATTTCTGAAGTGGTGTATAAATGGAATTTGAATCAATATGCAAAGTCTGCTGGGAGGTCAGATGTAAGAGCTGTGTCATTATGAAATTCATTAGTTCATATTCAGAGTTACATATTGGTATAATATATTTTTGATATAATGTGCTGTGTTGTGAACATGTCAGTAACACCAGGAAGATAGTCTTGGTTGTCAAGTAAGCACAGTGTACGTGGCAAGGACCTGGAAGATAGTCTTGGTTGTCAAGCAAAGACAGTACAGGTGACATGGACCTGTACTGTCAGTGTGCGACATGTTATGAGCAGTAGACGCAAGACGACATACAGTGTGGGACGTGTTATGAGCAGCAGACGCAAGACGACATACAGTGTGCGACGTGCTATGAGCAGTAGACGCAAGACGACATACAGTGTGGGACGTGTTATGAGCAGTAGACGCAAGACGACGTACAGTGTGGGACGTGTTATGAGCAGCAGACGCAAGACGACATACAGTGTGGGACGTGTTATGAGCAGTAGACGCAAGACGACGTACAGTGTGGGACGTGTTATGAGCAGCAGACGCAAGACGACATACAGTGTGGGACGTGTTATGAGCAGCAGACGCAAGACGACGTACAGTGTGCGACGTGCTATGAGCAGCAGACGCAAGACGACATACAGTGTGGGACGTGTTATGAGCAGCAGACGCAAGACGACATGCAGTGTGCGACGTGCTATGAGCAGCAGACGCAAGACGACATACAGTGTGGGACGTGTTATGAGCAGTAGACGCAAGACGACATACAGTGTGGGACGTGCTATGAGCAGCCGACGCAAGACGACATACAGTGTGGGACGTGCTATGAGCAGCAGACGCAAGACGACGTACAGTGTGCGACGTGCTATGAGCAGCCGACGCAAGACGACATACAGTGTGGGACGTGTTATGAGCAGCCGACGCAAGACGACATACAGTGTGGGACATGTTATGAGCAGCCGACGCAAGACGACATACAGTGTGGGACGTGCTATGAGCAGCAGACGCAAGGCGACATACAGTGTGGGACATGTTATGAGCAGCCGACGCAAGACGACATACAGTGTGGGACGTGTTATGAGCAGCAGACGCAAGACGACATAAAGTGTGGGACGTGCTATGAGCAGCAGACGCAAGACGACATACAGTGTGCGACGTGCTATGAGCAGCAGACGCAAGACGACATACAGTGTGGGACGTGTTATGAGCAGCAGACGCAAGACGACATACAGTGTGGGACGTGTTATGAGCAGCAGACGCAAGGCGACATACAGTGTGGGACGTGCTATGAGCAGCAGGCGCAGGAAGACATCAAGTTTGGGACATGCTATGAGCATGAGGTAACATTAGTAAAGGATCAGTGCAGATTTTATATTAGGAAGTACTCGTTCTCACAGAGACAATCGATGAAAGGAACACATTATCTACAGATTATGTAAATGATACCAGCGTAAATATGTTTAAAAACAAGGTTGACACACATCTCAGGAGGGCGAGGTACACATAGATAAAAAATGTTTGACTCTCGATAAGCCAATGGCTTCCTTGTCCACTTGCCATCTGTACCATCGGGCCTTGGGTGGCTTTCTTGTTAAATCTTTCTTCCAGAGTTATGTAAGCCTACATAAAATCGTTTAATTTGTTCATTACAACACCAACTCAACGTCTCTGGGAAACATTCAGCCACGATGCAATTACTGCGCGAAGACGTAATATACACCACCGTCCAACTTCATGTATTAAGATGATGCGATAAAGAAAGTAAAAAATATGCTATCACCGTGTCACAGTTAATGAAACATTGCTCTCAAAAACATTAAGATATTATATACATGAACTGTAACACGTGGATAACATATTTTTTAACTTTCTTTATCATTGCTCTTAAAACATTAAGATATTATATACATGAACTGTGACACGTGGATAACATATTTTTTAACTTTCTTTATCATTGCTCTTAAAACATTAAGATATTATATACATGAAGGTCTAGGTGGGTAAATGTTCTGCTCATTTCAATACCTTATGCTGTTTTACACAAATTTAACACACATTTAAATCATGATACATCATATGTTTCTTTCAATATAGTCGCTTGATAAAATAAATTTCTGGTCAGATTTATAGGCTTTACCAAAATTGTGTTGTAATATCTCCTCATAATTAGTATTACTGTTGATTCCGCTATATGGAAATAACAACAAGGCACTAGCTAAAAAGCTTTTTTTTGTGTATACACAAAGTTTAATGTTTTATGTAGGCCCTACTACATGCCAAAATAACAAATTTGGAAAACATTATTTTACGTAAAATTAGATGCTTAATGCGTCTAATTCGATGAGATGAGCGATCACGTGGTTTTGTGACGTCATTGATGATACGGGTTCATTCAGTCAGTGATTTATATGCAATGCTTCAATATAGTTTCCCTCGCGTTACTATAGGGAGTGATGGCGATGACAAGTATAATGTAACGATTTCGAACCGCTAGCGGCGAGCGATACCACAGAATCATCTTCGAATTCGAATCTTTCGGAGCAGTTTAATGAAGCCAGTAGCCTTTGATTTCGAACTTATTTACTTTCTGATCGAACCATGAAAACGACCACATAGAACTGTCAAACTTGTCCTCATATATCTATCATACGCATACACATGTGACGTGGTCAAACATTAATCTTACTTCCATATAAACATCAAAATAAAGAAATACTTGTCATATCCTATGCCTAGCTTCGAGGAGCTAGGCATAGAAGACATAGCTAACTTTTGTTTTTGTAATTTGTTATCGTTACATAGCAGTAAGGGTAATGTTTGATCATGTGATATGTGTATATGTATTATGTATGTAAATATATGAGAAGTTTGGCGGCTCTAGTTGGTAGTTTTCGTGGTTAGGTCAGAAAGTAAACATCGCAACAGCAGGAGTTGTGCTAGTGGGTGGTGGTGATTTCGGCCCTCGGAAGTTCGGCCCAACCGCCATGTTATTTCGGCTTGGTGATTTCTGTGACTGATGTGACACGCAAGATCTACTCAGTTCTAGCTAGTAATTGATCAGCCTTCACTTTAAGGGTTTGTTACTCCTGTACTTGTCATCAAAGGGATGCTAAGTTTAACTAGATACTGTTGAAGTACAATGCTTTGACTGTTTCGTGCAGTGAGCAGGTGTGAATAAAAGACAAATACATCACAGATTGGTTAGACCTATTTGTAACTAACTGGGAGCAAAAGATCAGAAATCTTCAGGAATCACCAGTTTTATTAGGGATGTCAGTGACAATTTAAAATTGCAGATCTATTTTGTTTTATATTTTATGATATGGCTGCAGCCACGAGATATGTGGTAGACGGAAACAAAAATGTATTATTTAATTAATAGAAAAAGATTAATTAATTAATAGAACAAGATGAACTATTCAGTAGGGCTGTGGCTCACTATCAGCTCAAACCCAGTCAGTAGGGCTGTGGCCCACTATCAGCTCAAACCCAGTCAGTAGGGCTGTGGCTCACTATCAACTCAAACCCAGTCAGTAGGGCTGTGGCTCACTATCAGCTAAAACCCAGTCAGTAGGGCTGTGGCTCACTATCAGCTCAAACCCAGTCAGTAGGGCTGTGGCTCACTATCAGCTCAAGCCCAGTCAGTAGGGCTGTGGCTCACTATCAGCTCAAGCCCAGTCAGTAGGACTGTGGCTCACTATCAGCTCAAACCCAGTCAGTAGGGCTGTGGCTCACTATCAACTCAAACCCAGTCAGTAGGGCTGTGGCTCACTATCAGCTCTAGCCCAGTCAGTAGGGCTGTGGCTCACTATCAGCCCAAACCCAGTCATTAGGGCTGTGTCTCACTATCACGTCAACGCAGTAATATGATTTTTACTTTGGGCTGTACTGGAACTGAGTTGAAATCATCTTTGATACTGAGCCAAAGTCTGCAATATAGCAATAACGGGAGCGTTTTACTGGCCAATCCTGCCTGTAACTGCATTTGTATTGCTTAATCTTAACTCCAAGAACTCAACAAAGAAATCCATTTATGTCCATAGTCCTACCTCAGTTCATTGATGTCCAATGTTATTGATGGTGTGTACTTACACCATAGCCAGCTTCCTTCATGGTTTCCCAACTGTGACTGACACCTCTCCTGTTGTTTTAAAAGCTAACTGCCTACTGAAACCATGGTACTAGTGAAACCATGGTACTAGTGAAACCATGATACTAGTGAAACCATGAAACCAGTGAAACCATGGTACTAGTGAAACCATGGTACTAGTGAAACCATGATACTAGTGAAACCATGAAACCAGTGAAACCATGGTACTAGTGAAACCATGGTACTAGTGAAACCATGGTACTAGTGAAAACATGGTACTAGTGAAACCATGAAACCAGTGAAACCATGGTACTAGTGAAACCATGGTACTAGTGAAACCATGGTACTAGTGAAACCATGGTACTAGTGAAACCATGGTACTAGTGAAACCATGGTACCACAATTATTTATGTAATCATTACTATGTACTAACAAATCATGCAAATTAATACACAATAATAAAACACAGCGTAAATGTCTTGTATCTGAATGGTGACAGGATAACAGTGCATTAATATATTGATTATAAATTACAGTCTACACCGTAAATAAAATGGCATATTAATTTTTTTTTATGATGCTTTACAGTTACATGTCATAACACATGCTCCGTGGATCTGGATGTTTGTAAAACTTTTGGTCGTTTAAGGCAAGTAGATTGTTTACTATTTGTGTTAAGTAGATCATCTAGTTTATGTGTTATTATTAATTATATACCATTATATCATTATTGTTAATTGAAAGTATACATTTTGGCAAGTGTAAAGATTTCTGGTAGAAATCAGACAGTTATTTTTTGCCCCCCTCTGGAAAAAACATGTTGACGCTCCTGGTGTTACCTGTAGCCCCCTCCTGGTGTTACCTGTAGCCCCCTCCTGGTGTTACCTGTAGCCCCCTCCTGGTGTTACCTGTAGCCCCCTCCTGGTGTTACCTGTAGCCCCCTCCTGGTGTTACCTGTAGCCCCCTCCGTGTGTTACCTGTAGCTTTGTTATAGAATTAATATTGTGTAATTGCAACAAGCAGGTGTCATTAAGTCCTTTCGTAGATAGCGAAGTCAAGACACCCCAGATGTAACAATTGGCGACGAGGGTAACGACGAAATGGAGCAGGTAAGTATGTAACCGTTTTCGGCCGAGCCAGTCTATACAACCGTAACAAGGTGAGACCGCTGGTTGTGATGCCCAGAACACTTTATAGCAGCTAAAGATATCAGGGAATCGAATCAAAAGAAGACAGTGCTCCAACATTAAGCGTATATTAACAAAATAGTTTGCGCCACTGCGCAATGTGGAGTTTGAAGTACTCGTGTTTCTTCAGGAGGCGCATGCTTCGAAAGAGATTTTGGACAACTTTCACGCACGCTTAAAATAAATTTCTAAAAAAACTGCATTTTCTACAACGTAGATTGAGAAATCAAATTAGATATTACCCAGAAAAGCCAGTTAAGCAATGTACGGGAAAAGGACACGAGTGAGCCAAATATAACACTGGCAGAACTGACTAAATACGGGCGTACGTTAGAGGCTACAACGGTACGGGGCGAAGTGATGGTCGGCAGTAGTGTTAACAATGGGGGTGGCGAGGTACGTAAGGTGTATACAAAACCCCAGACACGGCAGTATAATCGGGCAAGTGGCGTTAACGGAAAAGTCCAATCCAGCAGGGGGCGCCACTCTTCGTATCATCTCGAGGCAAGCAGCGGTTATGTCACATTTCGATGTTTAGACTCAGCAGGGGTCGCCAATTCAGCAAGAAATGTAGTGCTGGCAACCACCACATGCAATGGTTGTGGTGACACAAGGCATACTACGAGGGAGAAGTGTAGTGCTGGCAACCACACACGCAATGGTTGTGGTGACACAAGGCATATTACGAGGGAAAAGTGTAGTGCTGGCAACCACACACGCAATGGTTGTGGTGACACAATGCATACTACGAGGGAGAAGTGTAGTGCTGGCAACCACACACGCAATGGTTGTGGTGACACAAGGCATACTACGAGGGAGAAGTGTAGTGCTGGCAACCACACACCCAATGGTTGTGGTGACACAAGGCATACTACGAGGGAGAAGTGTAGTGCTGGCAACCACACACGCAATGGTTGTGGTGACACAAGGCATATTACGAGGGAGAAGTGTAGTGCTGGCAACCACACACGCAATGATTGTGGAGACACAATGCATACTACGAGGGAGAAGTGTAGTGCTGGCAACCACACACGCAATGGTTGTGGTGACACAAGGCATACTACGAGGGAGAAGTGTAGTGCTGGCAACCACACACCCAATGGTTGTGGTGACACAAGGCATACTACGAGGGAGAAGTGTAGTGCTGGCAACCACGCACGCAATGGTTGTGGTAGCACAAGGCATACTACGAGGGAGAAGTGTAGTGCTGGCAGCCACACACGCAATGGTTGTGGTGACACAAGGCATACTACGAGGGAAAAGTGTAGTGCTGGCAGCCACACACGCAATGGTTGTGGTGACATAAGGCATACTACGAGGGAGAAGTGTAGTGCTGGCAGCCACACACGCAATGGTTGTGGTGACACAAGGCATACTACGAGGGAGAAGTGTAGTGCTGGCAACCACACACCCAATGGTTGTGGTGACACAAGGCATACTACGAGGGAGAAGTGTAGTGCTGGCAACCACAGACCCAATGGTTGTGGTGACACAAGGCATACTACGAGGGAGAAGTGTAGTGCTGGCAACCACACACGCAATGATTGTGGTGGCACAAGGCATACTACGAGGGAGAAGTACAATTGATACCAAAGGCGAACAAGACGTTCATATAAAGCCCAACTGTATCGGTAACTGTCCAGTCCAACCAGCTGATCAGCTTAAAAAGAAGGAAACCGGGACCATGGTCATGTCTAACTGTAGTAGAGTCCACCCCGTGAGTCAGGCAGTGAGGTGTCCCAGAGCACAGAGAACGCGCATCCCAATTCAGCAGCCAAACGCCATCAAAGAGTATAACAATACACAGGAGAAATGGATTGACTGGACCAACACGTGGATTGACTGGACCAACGTGGATTGACTGGACCAACACGTGGGGAAATACCGCAGCTGAGTCCATTCCAGGAAGCGGTGTTGACCGGTGTTTGCTTATCTGCTGGATTTCGCTGACCAGAACGTCTGACTGCTCTACCGCAGGAGTGCTGCCAATGCAGACAACCCATGGATCTCCTCCACTCCAGTAGGAAACGCAGCCATGTACACTTCATGAGACAGGCACCGTGCAGATTCACAAGGCAGTCAAAAAGCTTGGACCAGCGTGTTCCAGACGAAGTCCGCTACGATAGCATGGATCACTTCATCACGGAGGATTCTCTTAGATTCGTTGTGTGAGCCCAGGCTGTGGTGGGAAGGCCAACTACAGGTGTAACAAGTGTAACGTTGCGTAGGCCCAGGATGTGGTGGAAGGCCAACTACAGGTGTAAAATGTGTAACGTTGTGTGGACAAGGATGTGTAACGTTGTGTGGGCCAAGGATGTGGAGGGAAGGCCAACCACAGGTGTAACAAGTGTAACGTTGTGTGGGCCAAGGATGTGGAGGGAAGGCCAACCACACGTGTAACAAGTGTAACGTTGTGTGGGCCAAGGATATGGAGGGAAGGCCAACTACAGGTGTAACAAGTGTAACGTTGTGTGGGCCCAGGATGTGGTGGAAGGCCAACTACAGGTGTAAAAAGTGTAACGTTGTGTGGACCCAGGATGTGGTGGGAAGGCCAACCACAGGTGTAACAAGTGTAACGTTGTGTGGACCCAGGATGTGGTGGGAAGGCCAACTACAGGTGTAACAAGTGTAACGTTGTGTGGGCCAAGGATGTGGAGGGAAGGCCAACCACAGGTGTAACAAGTGTAACGTTGTGTGGGCCAAGGATGTGGAGGGAAGGCCAACCACAGGTGTAACAAGTGTAACGTTGTGTGGGCCAAGGATATGGAGGGAAGGCCAACTACAGGTGTAACAAGTGTAACGTTGTGTGGGCCCAGGATGTGGTGGAAGGCCAACTACAGGTGTAAAAAGTGTAACGTTGTGTGGGCCAAGGATATGGTGGAAGGCCAACTACATGTGTAACAAGTGTAATGTTGAGTGGACCCAGGATGTGTAACGTTGTGTGGGCCAAGGATGTGGTGGGAAGGCCAACTACAGGTGTAACAAGTGTAACGTTGTGTGGGCCAAGGATATGGTGGAAGGCCAACTACATGTGTAACAAGTGTAATGTTGAGTGGACCCAGGATGTGGAGGGAAGGCCAACTACAGGTGTAACAAGTGTAACGTTGAGTGGACCCAGGATGTTGTGGGAAGGACAACTGCAGGTGTAACAAGTGTAATGTTGAGTGGACCCAGGATGTGGAGGGAAGGCCAACTACAAGTGTAACAAGTGTAACGTTGAGTGGACCCAGGATGTGGAGGGAAGGCCAACTACAGGTGTAACAAGTGTAACGTTGAGTGGACCCAGGATGTGGTGAGTAGGCCAACTACAGGTGTAACAAGTGTAACGTTGAGTGGACCCAGGATGTGGTGAGTAGGCCAACTACAGGTGTAACAAGTGTAACGTTGAGTGGACCCAGGATGTGGTGAGTAGGCCAACTACAGGTGTAACAAGTGTAACGTTGAGTGGACCCAGGATGTGGTGAGTAGGCCAACTACAGGTGTAACAAGTGTAACGTTGAGTGGACCCAGGATGTGGTGGAAGGCCAACTATAGGTGTAACAAGTGTAACGTTGAGTGGACCCAGGATGTGGTGGAAGGCCAACTGCAGGTGTAACAAGTGTAACGTTTGTGTGGACCCAGGATGTTGTGGGAAAGCCAACTACATATGTAAGAAGTGTAACGTTGTGTGGACCCAGGATATGGAGGAAAGGCCAACTAGATTTAACAAGATTTAACAAGATTTACCATCCAAGCCAAAGGCCCAGATGGCAAGTGGACAAGGAAGCCATTGGCTTATCGAGAGTCCAACAATGTTCACCTACTTATAGCCCGCCCTCCTGATATTACAGGTTGCTTATAGTTTTGCAAGGTATAGTGACTTTACGATTTTAAACATGCGCGAGCTTCCAGGATATATGCGCTGAATTAATCGGAGCCAACAAGTCAACGGCAAGTCACACCATAAACAGAGTGACGGGCGCATTTCTTCGGTGTAGTCCAAATTGGACACGATTCCCAACCTAGCGAGAAACGCAGGCGGCGAAAGACAAGTACTTTAGGATGAACGGCGTTCCAAACGTTTTATGGGTGTTTCGAATGTACCCAAATCGGAATCTAAGCACCGCATAAATACGAACACAAACAAGTCAACAGGAAAAATGATCTCTCACATGACATAAATCCAGTGTTTTCTGTAGTTCAGCTCATACACCATACGGCCACTGCGAAAGTATATAGCAAAACCTGTTAATTAGTGTCATTGTTACGGTTCACCATTTATACTTGTTGGGTCAATATTTTATATAGTATATAGAATATACCATTTTTACAACATTCTGAAAAAACTACACAGCAAGATGTCGATCTTCTAAATCACTGACAATGATTTCATTGATTGAGCGATATATGTGGTGAATATCTGTTGTCTTAATGTTTGTGGAAAAGAAACGTTCTGATTATCATTACGTACGTGTTATGTAAACATCCATAATATATAAACGTGGCATATTTATAAGGTGGAGCTTATTTGTATAATTATGTTATATGTCAACAATCAATTAATGCAAGCTCGTCGTATCCACCAATTGTTTCTGCGGTGTTCTTTTCTTCAGGGACTTTGTGTTATGTTGGTGTCTACGTTGAAGCTTTGGCCGCACTGTTTTATGATGTGTGTCAACAACGTCTGTACATACATCCTGTCCAGTTAACAAGGACAAGTATTTCAATCATTATTGTCAATATGTAATCTAAGCATCATCACACAGCGTCAGTTGTGTAAGTCAATGTTGTACTTCACTGTACAGTGGATGGTGTACGTGCATCAGTATTGTACTTCATTGTACATTTGATGGTGTACATGCATCAGTGTTGTACTTCATTGTACAGTTGATGGTGTACGTGTATCAGTGTTGTACTTCATTGTACAGTGGATGGTCTACGTGCATCAGTGTTGTACTTCACTGTACAGTTGATGGTGTACGTACATCAGTGTTGTACTTCATTGTACAGTTGATGGTGTACGTACATCATTGTTGTACTTCATTGTACAGTTGATGGTGTACGTACATCAGTGTTGTACTTCATTGTACAGTTGATGGTGTACGTACATCAGTGTTGTACTTCATTGTACAGTTGGAGGTGTAAGTGTAGCAGTGTAGTACTTCACTCTACAGTTGGTGGTGTACGTTTATCAGTGTTGTACTTCACTGTACAGTTGGTGGTGTACATGTATCAATGTTGTACTTCATTGTACAGTTGGTGGTGTACGTGTATCAATGTTGCACTTCACTGTATAATTGTTAGTGTACGTGTATCAGTATTGCACTTCACCGTACAGTTTGTGGTGAACATGTATCTGTGTTATACTTCCCTGTACAGTTGGAGGTGTACGTGTATCAGTGTTGTACTTAACTGTACAGAGGGTAGTGTACGTGTATCAATGTTGTACTTCTCTTTACAGTTGGTGGTGTACGTATATCAGTGTTGTACTTCACTGTACAGTTGGTGGTATACGCATATCAGTGTTGTACTTCACTGTACAGTTGCTGATGTACGTTTACTGTACAATTGGTGGTGTACGTGTATCAGTGTTGTACTTATCTGTACAGTTGGTGGTATATGTTCACTGTACAATTGGTGGTGTACGTGTATCAATGTTGTACTTCACTGTACAATTGATGGTCTACGTGTATCAATACTGTACTTCAATGCACAGTTGGTGGTGTACGTGTATCAATGTTGTACTTCACTGTACAGTCGGTGGTGTACGTGTATCAGTGTTGTTCTTCACTGTACAGTTGGTGGTGTACGTGTATCAGTGTTGTTCTTCACTGTACAGTTGGTGGTGTACGTTTATCAGTGTTGTACTTCCCTGTACAGTTGGTGGTACACGCATATCGGTGTTGTACTTCACTGTACAGTTGCTGATGTACGTTCACTGTACAATTGGTGGTGTACATGTATCAGTGTTGTACTTATCTATACAGTTGGTGGTATATAAGTCCACTGTACAGTTGGTGGTGTACGTGCAGCAGTGTTGTACTTCTCTGTACAGTTGGTGGTGTACGTATATCAGTGTTGTACGTTCGCTATTCAGTTGGTGGTGTACGTGTATGAGTGTCATACTTCAGTGTACAGTCGGTGGTGTACGTGTATCAGTGTTGTACTTCACTGTACAGTTGGTGGTGTACGTGTATCAATGTTGTGTGGCAGGTTTAATTCCTGCTGGTGTTTACGTGTTCACTGGTTGTTTACACATTCACTGAGTTCATTACATATTAATATAGGATGTTTTCCTGTCGTTGCTCATTTGCAGGCAATAATGGCAAAACTGAAAATTTTCAAGTAATACTTTGGTGTCAGGACTGAAAAACTCTGTGCAATAGCAGCATGTTGAATTTTGTGGATATTTCATAGATAGTAAATAATGCTACATCATTTTTATAGGTACATTGTAATAATTTGTGTAATTAATTTTTCACTTTTTCTAGTACAACATGATCAATACGTTATCTAACCTTTGTCAGTCTCAATATCAATTCCTTATGCAGGAGATATGCAATGCGGATATGATGTTCATTCACGTCATAGCAAAGTGGACCGGCTGCCTTCACGATGAAAGAATTCTGATAATCATCACTGTTCAAAGCTTTCCAGAGTAACAGCAAACCAGTAAGAGGGTGCCTCTTAGGAGATAGTGGGTATATGTTGAGGGAGTGGTTGCTAACACCCCTGCCTAATCCCACGACAAGGCAAGAAAGAAATTATAACTATTCCCAGAGCTCTACAAGAACACTGCACTGCCTCCGTAGGCTTCGAGTTGGCCCAACCAAAGCATGCCAGAAAACAATTGTTTGTTTGATGTTGCACAACAGATCCATGTTTCTAAATTTTGAGGATCCTGACTCTGATTCAGATGACTCATATACTGACTCCGATGCTGAAAATAATGACTTCAATGCAGGTCAGCAAGGCACAGAACGAGAACGTGTTGCTGCAGAAAAGGCTGTCCGAGACAGACTCACCAACAACTACTTTTAATGGTAATGATATCTTCTTTTGGATTGAATGAACACGAATCTATTTTATCCACAGGTAAAATTATGTTCAGAAATTCTGTGTTGATTAAATGACATATTACATGTATGTTGGATCACGTAAATGAATTGCATCTTGCATCATTTTGGGGTCTGACTGAAACACAATGATGTGTACAGACGGTTAAAATACAAAGTAACATGCTGTCTACAGTCAAGGTGGACAGCTGATCTACAGTCAAGGTGGACTGTTGATCTACAGTCAAGGTGGACAGCTGATCTACAGTCAAGGTGGACTGCTGATCTACAGTCAAGGTGGACAGCTGATCTACAGTCAAGGTGGACTGCTGATCTACAGTCAAGGTGGACAGCTGATCTACAGTCAAGGTGGACTGTTGATCTACAGTCAAGGTGGATTGCTGATCTACAGTCAAGGCGGACTGTTGATCTACACTCAAGGTGGACTGTTGATCTACAGTCAAGGTGGACTGTTGATCTACAGTTAAGGTGGACTGCTGATCTACAGTCAAGGTGGATTGCTGATCTACAGTCAATGTGGACTGTTGATCTACAGTCAAGGTGGACATCTGATCTACAGTCAAGGTAGACTGCTGTTCGACACTCAAGGTGGACTGTTGATCTACAGTCAAGGTGGACAGCTGATCTACAGTCAAGGTGGACTGCTGATCTACAGTCATGGTGGACAGCTGATCTACAGTCAAGGTGGACAGCTGATCTACACTCAAGGTGGACAGCTGATCTACACTCAAGGTGGACTGCTGATCTACAGTCAAGGTGGACAGCTGATCTACAGTCAAGGTGGACTGCTGATCTACAGTCAAGGTGGACAGCTGATCTACAGTCAAGGTGGACTGTTGATCTACAGTCAAGGGGGACAGCTGATCTACAGTCAAGGTGGACTGTTGATCTACAGTCAAGGTGGACAGCTGATCTACAGTCAAGGTGGACTGCTGATCTACAGTCAAGGTGGACAGCTGATCTACAGTCAAGGTGGACTGCTGATCTACAGTCAAGGTGGACAGCTGATCTACAGTCAAGGTGGACTGTTGATCTACAGACAAGGTGGTCTGCTGGTCTACATACAAGGTGGACTGCAAACCTACACTCAATGTGGACTGCTGATCTACACTCAAGGTGGACAGCTGATCTACAGTCAAGGTGGACTGCTGATCTAAACCCAAGATGGACAGGTGATCTACAGTCAAGGTGGACAGCTGATCTATACTCAAGGTGGACAGCTGATCTACAGTCAATGTGGACTGCTGATCTATACTCAAGGTGGACAGCTGATCTACAGTTAATGTGGACTGCTGATCTACAGACAAGGTGGACAGCTGATCTACAGTCAATGTGTTTAGCTGATCTACAGTCAATGTGTTTAGCTGATCTACAGTCAATGTGGACTGCTGATCTACAGTCAAGGTGATCTGCATATTTTAATCAAATTTAATGAGACGTCGGAAGCACACACAGGACACGAGTTGAACACTGCATCACTTCCGCTCGCTACGACATGTGTCTATTGTATTCGAAAGTTGTATTCTTGATTGCAGTCGTTTCAGTACATAAGGCCCATATAGAGTAGGGTGGGGCAAAGCGCATTCCCGGGGCAAAACGCACCCGCTCTATTTCTGCAGATCCAATTATTATCTTCCAACAAACCGATGCACCATGATGCCAAACCAATTTGTGCACGTTCGATTTCAGGAGACGCAACACGTACAGTACCAATATTATAACAAACTGAACAGCTTCAACCGATTTCACAGCAAAAGTACTTTAAGTAATCCAAAATGTGAAATAGCTCACCTATATATTGTTATAATTGGTGTTAATGATTCATGCAAGAGAAAATGTGGCATACGTTATTTTTGTAATTCCAATAACACATTCACTATGGGGCAAAGCACTCTCTCTGTGTGGAGCAAACCGCCTCCTCTTCACCCCACCCCCGGTGTTCTTTGCTCCGAATACGTTGTGGTGATGATATAAAGTAATCTGTTTACTATATGCACTACATTTTCACGAGTATGCGTGGTTAGGTAAACACTATTTATTGACTCCTGTATTCCTAAGTTTGCTATATCATTATATTATTAACATATATGAGATTCATGCGTGCGTGCGTGCGTGCGTGCGTGCGTGCGTGCGTGCGTGCGTGCGTGTCAGGGAGTGGGAGGTGGGAGGTTTGTCCTAAAAAATTGGTGGGAGGTGGGCCTCAGAAATAGGTGTGAAGTGGGGGGTTGGCCTAAACAATAGGGGAGGTGGGGCTTTGAGGTGGGAGGTTTTAACATAATTTATATAAATAACATTACAAATGATGTCAATAACATTACCACACGGCAGTTGTACCGTGCCACGGATGTCCACAATTATGATTCGTCGTTGACCTTTTTGACGGGTGATCAATCCACTGTTATATGTATCGATTTCCACCTTGCGCGTTGTGTGCGAAGCGTATCTTGTGAAAGAGCTGGGGACGGATATTGATGATGATGATGATGATGATGATGATGATGTATGTTGGAACCCAATGGAAAACATACAACTGGATGCACCCGTAGGACCCGTGAACTCGTAATTACCAGTCGAGAACTCGAAATTTTAAAAAGAGCCCTAGTCGACGACCACTACGACATCACGCCACATGTAGTGGCCAATGAACACAAGGCATGTCATGATGTCATTGTGTATTATAAAAATAGCCACACATGTCCCGATCAACGATTTTATTATCCAGCAGATGTGTCCGTGTACTACATCCTCGATGACTCTTAGTCTGTTGTATCCACTGATAAAAAGTATACCCAAAATACATGTACAGCGTTAAGTCTGCGCACTCAACTGATATAATCTTTCATTGTGGGTTTGTCAATGTCGTATATGAGATTACAACATTCTAGTGTGTCTACAAGACTAGTAAAACAGTTCAAAACACGAGATAATTACATCACCATAACAACTAGCCTACGTCATGCACCATCTACTCGTCTAGTCTGAATATTGTACCTGGGGTTGGAAATACAGGTGAAACACTCACGACGGGGTGTCTATGGCAGGCAGGTTGTGTGTACCGCTACTATTGTACATTGTTTATATATATCTGGTACACGCACGCACGCACACACGCACGCACGCACGCACACACACACACACACACGCACGCACGCACGCACGCACGCACGCATGCACGCACGCACACACATTAAAACAAGTAATTTAGGGTAACACAAAATCATTATGTCTGACATAGTGAAGTCTTTTGTCAAAGAAACTAATGTTTAAAACTATAAAATATTCTCCATGGTTACTTTCAACCTACCAATGTGGACTACGTGAGCTGTGTCACGAAGAATACGCTTCGTCGACTGCCGGTTAATTCTAGCAAGAGGAAGTCTACAAACAAGTTGTAACTTGAAAGTGGCTGACATTTTTGTAAAGCCTTGACAACAGCGTGATATTATTCCATTGACTTTTTAAAAAGCACCATATACATATATATGCTACAAATCCACATATTAACATATGTGATTTTATAGCAATATTCTTATAATTAGTCTTATAAAGTGCCATCTGATGGTTTGGCATATAGTTAATTGACTTGAGATATATTGAATATGGCATCAGATTATCTCCCGATGCTGTTTACAGGAATCAGACCTTTGTTGGTAGGTTGATGGCCACGTTAGTGTCGTAAGAAACTGTTATTTACAGGAACTAGACCATCAATACTTAATCTACTACCACCAAACTACTAATATGCCAAGTAAGATTAGTCACAATAACATACCAAAACGTCATTTAATACTACTACGCCACTTCGATTCCATTTCACAGTGCTACTACCAAAGGGCTGAAATATCAATCAATCAATCAAGTTTATTCCCATAATACATACAGTTAGGACAAACATACACTGTATATTACTAAACATGATTACATGTGGAAAAAATAAGCTATGGATTCTGCGTGTGTGTGTGTGTGTGCGAGCGTTGCGTGCGTGCGTGGATGCGTGCGTGCGTACATACCTGTAGTACTAAGCTGAACACAACCAACTGTGAACTAAGGTTAAATAAATGTACACCTACCATCTTATCTAATCAAATAATAATTAATGACAGCTAACTAGAAATATATGTTTTACCTGCAACGTCACTGGGATTAACCAACCGACCACACTTACATAATATGTGGCAGCCACGATAACAAATGAAATCTACTGAATGGCATGTTAGGCATTTTATGACAACCGTTGTGCCAACCATGAGATACTATTATCTTAGTCTGATGTTAAAACAATATTGTGAAGAAAGTCCGCTCTACAATGTATTGTCGTAAATCCTACAAAGACACAGCTTGAGCAGCATAACTTCTAACTTCAGCTCTACCCAACATCGAGTAATGTAGTGTCTCCGATACACGTTTAATCATATCTAGTCGTTTGAAAATTCTTAATTACATGTCATTATTAAATTAACCATCTAAAATGAAGTTCCTCACTCATTGTACTTAAAATAATGCATTTAAAACAGCATGTGCCGCTGTCGTGAGAGTGCACCACCCTCTTATTAAAGACGTCAGGTGTCGTCCACTGTGCAGTACTCGCTGTGGATGTCAGCTTTCAACAACACCGCACAATATTTTCTCATGCGAGAAAATCGCACTCATCGTCGTCGAATCAGCATAGCTACAACAACAACAACAACAGCAACAACTACAAAAGCAACACAGTGTTTAAGAAACGTATCAACTTGCTGCGAACATTGTTTTCCATACTTGCAATGTGTCGCGAAATGTTCGCAGTTCTTATCGAACTTATTATATGAGCCAAAATCATTTTTTGTATAAGCATCCTTCGCCTTCTTCACGACCTCCTTTGATTTCAAGGGTTTCGGGCTCTTTGTGTATCGGACTCGAAGAAGTTGCCCGTCTTTGAACTTATGGAGTTCGACGCGATGTATTTTAGAGTCGTCAGTGTAGTGGATGACCTTGTCTCCACCTACGTAAATCCCGTGGTGATAGATGGTAGGTAGGCCTGATCCCCCGGTCGCGCTACTTCCAAATGATCCGGATCCACCTGTTATTTCGCGGGCCAGTTGGTCTCCTTTCCTGAAATAAATATAATACGTGTTTACATCAACGTTCATCCTTATCACCCTATATAACTTTTAGTCATTGTAAAAATTCATTATATACATATTACAATTCATATCAAGTTTAAAATACAACTAGCAATGCAAATAACGTTAATAAAGAAGTTAACAATAGAAATACCGTTAATAAAGAAGATAGTAAACCAACAATCTAATAAGTAGATTGGTCGACTCTATTGTATGCCGTGTATTCAATTATGTTACGTCTAATGTTACATTTATAATGGGGATCATCATACGATAATGGTCGCTGGGTGGTTGGCCGATGCACTGTGCCCCTGCTAACATCTTGCTATCCCCAAAGGTGTTATGCTGATAAGGTGTAAATGTCAAATCCTGATGCCACACAACACGCAACGATACAGCTGCAACAATTCCCACGTGGCATGTATAATATTTTGACATAAATGGGAGGTGTAGCGAAGTTCAGCCTAATGAACACGAGGAGGACTGAAGCTAGCAAACTTAATAAACTATTTGATAAGGATATGATAGAGATGTCAATGTAATGAAAAAAAACATGCTTATGTAAAAAAAACCTCGAGGTTCTGACTGTTGATTACTCCCCAGCTTGAGTACATACAACAACTGTCACAGCATACAGCATATCATAACGAATCCTCTTGCTGTCGTTTCGAAGCTTTGGCAATTTCGTTCATCCCACGTTGGCACAATTCACTCAGCTGCATAAATGAGTACCTAGCTACAGACAGGTGTGGATATCAGAAAGAATAATCTTCCCATAATTGCAGCGTGGCTGAATGCTTCCAGATAAATAATCATGGTATTGGAATGAACAGGACTGCTAGCGATTTGAGCAGACCCAAGGACTGGATGCCGCGCTATATCAGAACGTACCTTTTTACCTTTACATCAATGTTACAGAAGGAGTTCTTTGGTCATGGTCCAAGAAAGAAAATTTTGCTTTCCAAAAGGTCAAATCACACTTAGTTTCCTTTACAACATAATTTTAATCCTCCCCCCCCCCGTCTCTCTGCAAAGCTCCCCATCTCCACGACCCGCGGTCTACTGTTCACTGCTACACATACTACACTCCTTCCATTACACAACAATAGTACAGTAGAACCATAGAACTGCCCTTTCAGCCAGGACTTGTCTGCTGCCACAGCCACCGTCAGTCACTAGGCTGACTCTAACATCTCCAAAAACCCTTCGTAACACTTATAAACTAAATATCGGTTTCTGAATAGTCAGTAGACAATTTCAGCTATAAGTTGTCTTTCCCAACGTATCTCAATGCTTAGCGAATGGCCTCTAAGTTGAACTTATATCATGCGTAGCCATAATGTAGTTTCAACTATAAGTTTGACGCAGGTAGCTTGCCCAGTAAGCGCTCGTGTGATGGGGTAGGTAGGAAGTTGGAAGTGGTGGGTTGGTCTTAAAATTGGTGGTGGGTTAACCTAAAAAAATAGGTGGTATTGGTGGCAGGTAGACTCTCATAATTGGTAGGATGTGGGAAATTGGCCCTCAAAAAAACAGGTGGGACTTAGATTGAGACCCCTGTCACACACCCCTCTAGTGTATTTCACGGATTTCATCATGTAATTCATTAGTTATTTTCCGCCAGCGGGAATATGGAGTCGTTCTTTTGCGTACAAACGACAGTCACATTACTGTTTTTTCCCCTGTCCTGCTAAGTTATGGCTGTTCTTGGATATTTATATTAAGTCGCACGTAAACCTTAAGCATGTCTTCTTTAAATAACATATACAACTTATAAGTAGCGTAATCACTAATGGAAGCCACTCGTAGACAGTTTCAGCTATCACTTTTTCGCTCTATTTATCGCTTGTACTATAACTTATAAGCCCTGACATCAGCTACATTTGTTATATTATGTTATTTCAAAGACGACATACTTAAGTGTCACGTGCGATGTAATCTAGACATCCAAGAACAGCTACAACGTAACAGGACAAGAAACACACAAATAACGTTACTGTCTTTCATACGTTTAAGAAGGATGGCGGAAAATCACTCATGCATAACATGGTGAAGTCCGAGAAATACATTAGAGGGTGAGTGGCACGGGTCTCAATCTCAGTCCCACCTGTTTCGGTGGGCCGACCTCCCATCTCCCACTAATTGTGAGAGTCCACCTCCCGCCAATCACACCTCCCATTTATTTGTTGAGGCCAAACTTATTGAGCAAGCTCACTGCTTCAAACATTATAGCTGAAACTGCATCATGGCAACGTTTGAGATTAGTTCAACTTACAGGCAATACGTTAAGAATTGAGATACGTTGTGAGCGAAAAAGGTATAGTTGAAACTGTCTCGTATCTCGGCATAACACTTATGGAGAACGTGGGACCGACAAATTCAGCTCACTGCCATTTTGCCATTTGTTCTGACCAGTTTCTGACACATTGCTCTTATGTTAGTTTTACCCCATTCAGCACAATGATTTTGTCTATATTAACACCCTACATCTGCTTGACATTAATTATGTACATTTAAGCATATTAAATTGCTTTGTTTTGCTACTGGCGTTACTCCTGGTCATTCATTTTTCTGTGCCCACATAGAGATGCCAAATGACTCAAAATGACCAACAGTAATGACAGTGGGTGTCACAATAACAAAACAACGCAATTTAATATGAAGATCTGATAAGAACGAAACACCGCAGTCATCAGTGGGGGTCCTTGGCAGATGGCACCACATGATAATGATGATGACGATGATATATGCTGGAACCCAATGGAAAACATACGAATGGATGCACCCATAGGACCCGTCACTCAAGAACACGACATTTTAAAAGGCGTCCTAGTTGTCGACTTGTAATTACGAGTTCACCGGTGTCGTGAACTCTATTTACATGACGTGAACTGAGAAACACGAGCGCACTAGAATGCAGTATCATACTGCACAAGGGTCACACACCACTACGACATCACGCCACATGTAGTGGCCAATGAGCACAAGGCATGTCATGATGTCATTGTGTATTTTAAAAATAGCCACACATGTCCCGATCAAAGACTTTATTATTCAGCAGATTTGTCCGTGTACTACATCCTCGATGACTGTTAGTCTGTTATGTGTCCACTGATAAAAAGTACACCCAAAATACTCACGTACAGCGTTAAGTCTGCGCATTCAACTGATATAATCTTTCATTGTGGGTTTGTCAATGTCGTATATGAGATTACAACATTCTAGTGTGTCTACAAGACTAGTAAAACAGTTCAAAGCAAGAGATAATTACATCACCATGACAACTAGCCTACGTCATGCACCATCTACTCGTCTCGTCTGAATATTGTACCTGGGGTTGGAAATACAGGTGAAACACTCACGACGGGGTGTCTATTGCAGGCAGGTTGTGTGTACCGCTACTGGGGTTATTGTACATTGTTTACATATATCTGGTACACGCACGCACGCACGCACGCACGCACGCACGCACGCACGCACGCACGCACGCACGCACGCACGCACGCACGCACGCACGCACGCACGCACGCACGCACGCACGCACACACACACACACACACACACACACACACACACACACACATTAAAACTGACACACTGACATTACATCAGTGAACAGTGTGAACAACCTGGGTGTTATCTTCGACTCTGCCATGAACATGGAGCAACATTTGAACAGTGTCTGTAGGTATGGATACTATCAGCTCCGCAACATTGGGCACATTAGGCGTTATCTCACAAACGATGCCAATCAATCATTAGTCAACGGGCTTGTAGCATCACGTCTAGACTATTGTAATGTTCTACTCAGTGGACTGCACCAGACATCAATTAACAAGTTACAACGTGTGCAGAACACTGCGGCAGGGATTGTAACCAGAACATCACGCTACAGTGTTGAAAAACCTGCACTAGTTACCTGTAACTATCGAGTGCAATTAAAAATCCTGATGCACACATATAAAGCCCTACATGGACAGGCTCCAGGATATATATTGGACATACTGAATGAACCAACCAAGAAGAACGCTACGATCCATGGATTCAGTGACACTAGAACAGTTACTTACGGCGACAGAAAAGTCCAGTGTTCAGCAGCTAAGTTGTAGAATGCGCTACCGGCTCACATTCGTGAAGCAAAAACACTGAACACATTCAAGTAGCTGCTAAACACACATTTGTTCCTGGCTCATTTTGGTGCTTAACTCTTTCTAGTCAGTTATTCTTTTTTATTACATTTTTAAAACAGTATCTACATATTCATCTTATTATATCCAGTCTTGTATAATATTAAATTTTTCTATCATGTTATCGTTTTTATGCTTTGTTTTTACTGTGTGTGATTATTCTATTCATTATGTACACCGCTTTTGAGCAGGCTTTTATGTATGAAAAGAGCGCTTTATAACTTCGGTATAATAATAATAATAAAAACAAGTAATTTAGAGTAACAAAAAGTAATTATGTCTGACATAGTGAACTTGGACGAGTTTTATGTTTTTTTTTACATACATATTATTATATTGTAGAAACGTCTTCAAATACAACTAACAATGCAAATAACGTTAATAAAGAAGTTAGTAAACCAACAATCTAATAAGTAGTTTGTTCGACTCTAATGTATGCCGTGTATTCAATTCTGTTCAATGTTGCTGATAGTAAACGCATTTATAATGGGGATCATTATTCGATAATGGCCGCTCGAAGGGTCATCAGATGCATTATGTCCCTGCTAACATATTGCTATCATCAACAGATATAAATGTTATGCTGATAAAGGGTAAATGTCAACTCCACATGCCACACATCACACAACGATGCAGCTGCACCAGCTCCAACATGACATGTATAATATTTTGATCCTGCAACCGTTGACACAATTGCACAAATGAGAGGCCTAAAAAAGTTTAGTCTAATGAAGATGAGGAGGACGGAACTCGCAAACTGAACAAACAATTTAATAAGAATGTGATAAAAGTGTCAATATAATCAGAGAAAAAACAACTGATGTAAAACAAATCGTTGTTGTGTCTGTTCATTTTTCCCCAATTGGAATACATGCAACAAATCAAACAGCAGACATTATATCAATACACAGCTTTAATTTCGCTCTCCCTCTCACACACTCTCTCTCTCTCCACACAACTCCCCACCTCCAAGAACACACACTACACTACTTCATCAATGACCATTACACAACTCTCCACCTCCATGACCCGCGGTCTACTGTCCACTTCTACACAGACTACACTACTTCATCAGTGACCATTAGACAACTCTCCACCTCCATTACCCGCGGTCTACTGTCCACTTCTACACAGACTACACTACTTCATCAATGACCATTACACAACTATCCACCTCCATGACCCGTGGTCTACTGTCCACTTCTACACAGACTACACGCCTTCATCAGTGACCATTACACAATTCTCCACCTCCATGACCCGTGGTCTACTGTCCACTTCTATACAGACTACACTCCTTCATCAATGACCATTACACAATTCTCCACCTCCAAGACCCGCGGTATACTGTCCACTTCTACACAGACTACACTACTTCATCAATGACCATTACACAATTCTCCACCTCCAAGACCCGCGGTCTACTGTCCACTTCTACACAGACTACACTACTTCATCAATTACCATTACACAATTCTCCACCTCTATGACCCGTGGTCTACTGTCCACTTCTACACAGACTACACTCCTTCATCAATGACCATTACACAATTCTCCACCTCCAAGACCCGTGGTCTACTGTCCACTTCTACACAGACTACACTACTTCATCAATGACCATTACACAACTCTCCACCTCCATGACCCGCGGTCTACTGTCCACGTCTACACAGGCTGCACTACTTCATCAATGACCATTACACAACTCACCACCGCCATAACCCGCAGTCTACTGTCCACTTCTACACAGACTACACTCCTTCATCAATGACCATTACACAATTCTCCACCTCCAAGACCCGCGGTCTACTTTCCACTTCTACACAGACTACACTCCTTCATCAATGACCATTACACAACTCTCCACCTCCATGACCCGCGGTCTACTGTCCACTTCTACACAGACTACACTACTTCATCAATGACCTTTACACAATTCTCCACCTCCATGAACCGTGGTCTTACTGTCCACTTCTACACAGACTACACTACTTCATCAATGACCATTACACAATTCTCCACCTCCATGACCCGCGGTCTACTGTCCACTTCTACACAGACTACACTACTTCATCAATGACCATTACACAATTTTCCACCTCCAAGACCCGCGGTCTACTGTCCACTTCTACACAGACTACACTACTTCATCAACGACCATTACACAATTCTCCACCTCCATGACCCGCGGTCTACTGTCCACTTCTACACAGACTACACTACTTCATCAATGACCATTACACAATTCTCCACCTCCATGACCCGCGGTCTACTGTCCACTTCTACACAGACTACTCTCCTTCATCAATGACCATTACACAATTCTGCACCTCCAAGACCCGTGGTCTACTGTCCACTTCTACACAGACTACACTACTTCATCAACGACCATTACACAATTCTCCACCTCCATGACCCGCGGTCTACTGTCCACTTCTACACAGACTACACTACTTCATCAATGACCATTACACAATTCTCCACCTCCATGACCCGCGGTCTACTGTCCACTTCTACACATATTACACTACTTCATCAATGACCATTACACAATTCTCCACCTCCATGACCCGCGGTCTTACTGTCCACTTCTATACAGACTACACTACTTCATCAATGACCATTACACAACTCTCCACCTCCAAGACCCGCGGTCTACTGTCCACTTCTACACAGACTACACTCCTTCATCAATGACCATTACACAATTCTCCAAGACCCGTGGTCTACTGTCCACTTCTACACAGACTACACTACTTCATCAATGACCATTACACAATTCTCCACCTCCAAGACCCGTGGTCTACTGTCCACTTCTACACAGACTACACTACTTCATCAATGACCATTACACAATTCTCCACCTCCAAGACCCACGGTCTACTGTCCACTTCTACACAGACTACACTACTTCATCAATGACCATTATACAATTCTCCACCTCCAAGACCCACGGTCTACTGTCCACTTCTACACAGACTATAGTAAGTATCGCGTCCTCAATAGTCAGTAAACAGTTTCAGCTATACGTTTTGGCTCCCAACATATCTCAATACTTAACGTATAGCATATCAGTTGAACGTATCTCATACGTAGCCATAAAGCTGGAAGTTGGTCTTAAAGTTGGTGGGACGTTGGCTTCAAAAATAGGTCGGAGGTGGACTCTTACAATTGGTAAGATGTGGGAGGTTAGCCCTCACGAAACACCCTTGTTTTTCACGGACTTTACCATGTCATACATGAGTGATTTTCCGCCAGCTACGGTATCGACGTGTTCTTAAACATATAAAGATTAGACATTTAGATTATATCGCATGTCTTCTTTGAAAAAAAAAACATCTAAAAACTGATAAGTATCTCGGCTCGACACTGATGGAGAACATGTGATCGGTAAATTCAGCTGACGTCAGTGCCTCTAAGTCACTGATAAATAGAGCGAACAACCTATAGCTGAAAATGTTTATTGTGTATGTCTAAACGATTCAGTGGCATACATTCAATAAACATGATATGGCTGCGTGCTGTTTCATCTTTATTATTACTAGAAACTATTATCTAAATGTTATTCTCTACATATAACACATAGGGAAAGTTAATTTAGCCATGCACCAACGCTCTCTGGTTGCTGAATATGATATAAAGAATAATTATTATAGTCGTCTTTTGCATTGTCGGCAACATTTAGCACATATGTAGCCGCTATTTTTTTTCTGTACACGTTTTCAAACAAATAATGGTGGAATTGAATTCACGTCACGTTTGAAGACGTATAAAAATACATATTAATCTCGTTTCCATTTCATCTGGTCGCAAGGATATGAGAATAAGTCGATTTTAACGATTCCGTTGCGGCCATTTTGGATTTTCCCATTTTTATAGTTTCCCAAGGATAAGAACTCCCACCTGGATGTAATTATACATATGTTAGAAATGAATAGTAAACACAAGAAACTGTATCTAGCGAAAAGGGGTCATCCCTCGGTTGCCCGACTACAGTCGTCGTAGTTGTAGTGCAGCATAGCAACGTTTACAGTCAGACAGGGGCATTGGAGCGTGCCGGTAACAACACCGGACGCAGCGGAGCGTGAACAATTGACACGATAACAGTAGCTTAGCGTGTTGCACCCCCAAGCGTGCATGACCATAGCTTTCCAGGCACAAAAATTCTTTTAGATGGTTGAAAATGTTCCCGTTTTAAAAGCTCAATCTGAACATGTTCCTGCAATATTGTATTGAGGAGGTAGCCATTCCACGCAACGATTATTTCGCATGGAGAGATAACTATATCTGGTTGTTCATAGAATCCCCCTGAATCACATGTCTGAATACAGTTGAGATAAATGGAGGTACCGATTTTGTGATAGCATAAGATTGATTTGTAATGATATCAGTGTATTGGATTTTTAATAACTAGCCAACTGAAAAGTTTGTTTTAAAAATCGGTACCCATGACATAGCTACATATCGGCGTTATGTTGTTACAGAATCGGTACCTTAATTTGTTATAAAAACGGCCTTTTTATTACAAAACGGTTGTAACTATCCGGCATATCCGCGTGTTACCGGCAATGGACACGTTTTACTTGGCGCAATCATACACAATAGCACGCGAAACATTTCTAATGCAATCTTTGTTCCTTTCATGAATTGATTCAGCACCTTGGTGGGACTGACCACGGTTCCCCGAACATTTCTTCGTATACCGGTTCACCGAATGTGACGACGCTGCTTGGCAACGGCATTGCTAAAAGGAGTGAGATCGTTTTACACAAGTTACATATTCTCCAGGCTTTGGTACCGTATGTCTATTAAAAACAACACCCGAAGCCAGCCTGTCAACGGTTACGCCCACTGACATGACTGACACCCGAAGCCAGCCTGTCAACGGTACGCCCACTGACATGATTGACACCTGAAGCCAGCCTGTCGACGGTTACGCCCACTGACATGATTGACACCTGAAGCCATCCTGTCGACGGTTACGCCCACTGACATGATTGACACATAAAGCGGGACGACGACTCGTGGTTGCAGTGACGTATCTAGGATCTCGCAAAGGGGAAGCCAAAGGGAAGTTTAGTCACCCGTTAGTTTACTAGGCCATCATGTAGTGATTCAACATGTTATATAAGATAAGAAAAAATAAGCCAATGGCCCGAAGAAACAATAATCTGAACCTTAAACCACAAAGTTTGCTTCAGCGGAGTCTGTTTGGTAACGATTCGACATAGCGACGACACTTATCAATCGAAGCGAGAACACTGGATCCTCGATAGGTCAAATTGTGAGTTGTTCGAACGATTTTCTGTCAAGCAACGTTCTGTTAATGCTTGGAATATTGTGCACGTGCACAAATGCATTGAACACACTTTATTAATCGATACACAGGTCTGCACACGTTTGCTATAATAGTCAACGAAAAAGAAAAATATCAGTGTCGCGCGTTCACCGCGTCAGCCAAACACTAACAAAACGTTGATTTATATCGAATGTAATTAAAGACCCGCATTTATGTCAACATTGCTGTTGATTCAACACAAAGGTATCACGAATCGGTTTAGTTAATGGAACATGTTATTGCGATTACTCATCTGTGTGTATGACGACCCACAGCGAACAAAGTGAATGCATGCCATTATTTGCGGGAAGACGTTCTGAATACAATTGTTATTTTGAGTCAATATCAATGGACTTTGCTTTGAAAAGACCAAACAACTTCGAGCGACGACTTGCTCGATCGAGTTTCCCTCGCCAACGTTGCATTTAACTAATGTTAACTTTTGTTAAGCGTTCTTGACGAAGTCCGTTCATGACTCACCACACTAGGATATTAAGAGGATATGAATTATGACTTGTTTTAACATCGAATTGTTATTAAAATATTGATAGAAATATTTTTTAAACGTAAAGCATTTAGTAGAACTAGAGGACATCAAATAACACTAAATTGTCCACAGACTACTGAAGAGGACGACTTCTCCATTCTTCGTGAGGAAGTGGAGGCTGCACTAAAGTCTCTGAAAAAGGGAAAGTCAGCTGGAATTGATAACATACCAGCAGAATTGGTTCAAGCTGGGGGAGAAGCCTTGATTACCACACATACAACAATCTGCAACAAGATCTGGCAGACAGAAAAATGGTCCACCCCATGGACTCAGTCATTGATCATCACATTTCCGAAGAAAGGCAACCTACAGATGTGCCAAAATTACAGAAAAATCAGCCTCATCAGCCACCCGAGCAAAGTCGTGTTGAAGATATTACTCAACAGACTCAAACCCCAGGCAGAAGAGATTATCGCTGAAGAACAAGTGGGTTTTCGAGCAGGACGGAGCACCAGTGAACAGATCTTCAACCTTAGAATCTTTTGCGAGAAACACCTTCAACATCAGCAAAGCCTGTATCATGTCTTTATAGATTTCAAGATGGCCCTTGATAAGGTATGGCATGTAGCCCTATGGGCAACCATGAGGAAGTACAACATTGGCTCCAAGCTTGTCCGAATCATTGAACACCTATACGACAATGCCACCAGTGCAGTAATCTTCAACAGCAGCATAGGAGACTGGTTTCGAACAACAGTCGGACTTCGACAAGGATGCCTACTATCACCAACGCTCTTCAACATTTTTCTGGAAAGGATTATGACTGATGCTTTAGAAAACCATCAAGGCACTGTCAGCATTGGAGGCAGGACAATCACCAACCTTCGTTTTGCTGACGACATCGACGGCTTAGCAGGAGATGAACAAGAACTAGTCAGTTTGGTGGAGCGCCTCGAGAAAACATCTACATCATACGGCATGGAGATCAGTGCCGAAAAGACCAAACTGATGACGAACAACACACAAGGCATCAGCACAGAGGTCAAAGTTAATGGACAGAGACTTGAGACAGTAACAAGCTTCAGGTACTTGGGATCAATTATCACAGATGAGTGTTCCAAACCGGAGATACTTGCCAGGATTGCACAGACAACAGCAGCACTAACAAGGTTGAAACCCTTATGGAACGACAGAAACAACACTGTGAGTTCGAAAATAAGGCTGATGCGCTCCCTTGTCATGTCCATCTTTCTGTACGCTTCTGAAACATGGACCCTCTCAGCAGATCTACTGAAGAGGATACAAGCCATGGAAATGAGATGCTTTCGGAAGATCTTGCGCATATCATACAAAGACCATGTTACTAACGAAGCTGTCCGCAACAAGATCAAACAAGCCATCGGACATTATGACGACCTTCTTACAACAGTTAGGAAGCGTAAACTGAAGTGGTACGGTCATGTATCACGATCATCTGGCCTTGCAAAGACTATCTTGCAAGGTACCTTAAGAGGGGGGAGACGAAGAGGTAGACAGAAGAAGAGGTGGGAAGACAACTTCAAAGAGTGGACAGGAATGGAATTCGCTGACTCCCAGAGGGCTGTCAAGAACAGGGAAACGTGGAGAGAGCTGGTTAGAAAGTCATCAATGGTGCCCCAACTATCCTTACGGGTTATGGGAAAGTAAAGTGTGAAGTGAAGATACAACTTATAAGTAGCATAATCACTAATGGAGGCCATCCGTAGACAATTTCAGCTATCACTTTTTCGCTCTATTTATCGCTTGTTCCATAACTTATCAGCACTGACATCAGCTACATTTGTTATATTACGTTATTTCAAAGACGACATGCTTTAGTGTTACGTGCGATGTAATCTAGACATCCAAGAACAGCTACAACGTAACAGGACAAGGGAAACACAACTGACGTTACTGTCTTTCATACGTTTAAGAACGAGTCGACACATTCGGTGGCGGAAAATCACTCATGCATAACATGGTGAAGTCCGAGAAAAACATTAGAGGGTGAGTAGCACGGGTCTCAACCTCAGTTCCACCTATTTCGGTGGGTCAACCTCCGACCTCCAATTGTGAGAGTCCACCTCCCACCGATCATACCAAAGAGTTTATATCAGTATAAGGCTCTTTGACCATACTGCACAAGAGTCACACACCACTACGACATCACGCCACATGTAGTGGACAATGAACACAAGGCTATGTCATGATGTCATTGTGTATTTTAAAAATAGCCACACATGTCCCGATCAACGACTTTATTGTTCAGCAGATTTGTCCGTGTACTATATCCTCGATGACTGTTAGCCTGATATGTGTCCACTGTTAAAAAGTACAACCAAAATACTCATGTACAGCGTTAAGTCTGCGCACTGAACTGACCTAATCTTTCATTGTGGGTTTGTCAATGTCGTATATGAGATTACAACATTCTAGTGTGTCTACAAGACTAGTAAAACAGTTAAAAAAAAAGATATAATTACATCACCATGACGACTAGTCTACGTCATGCACCATCTACTCGTCTAGTCTGAATATTGTACCTGGGGTTGGAAATACAGGTGAAACACACACGACGGGGTGTCTATTGCAGGCAGGTTGTGTGTACCGCTACTGGGGTTATTGTACATTGTTTACATATATCTCTTACACGCACGCGCATGCACACACACACACACACACACACACACACACACACACACACACACACACTCACGCATGCACGCACGCACGCACGCACGCACACAAACACACACACACACACACACACACACACACACACACACATACACACACACATGCACACACACAAACACACGCACGCACGCATACTAAAACAAATAATTTAGGATAACAAAAAGTAATTATGTCTGACGTAGTGAACTTCGACGAGGTTTATGGTTTTTTTACATTCACATTCACAATATTATATTGTAGAAACGTCTTCAAATACAACTAACAATGCAAATAACGTTAATAAAGAAGTTAGTAAACCAACAATCTAATAAGTAATTTGGTCGACTCTAATGTATGCCGTGTATTCAATTATGTTCAATGTTGTTGATAGTAAAAGCATTTATAATTGGGATCATTATACGATAATGGCCGCTCGAAGGGTCGTCAGATGCATTATGTCCCTGCTAACATATTGCTATCCTCAACAGGTATAAATGTTATGCTGATAAAGGGTAAATGTCAACTCCACATGCCACACATCACACAACGATGCAGCTGCACCAGCTCCAACATGACATGTATAATATTTTGATCCTTCAACCGTTGACACAATTGCACAAATGAGAGGCATAAAAAAAGTTCAGTCTAATGAAGATGAGGAGGACGGAAGCTAACAAACTGAACAAACAATTTAATAAGAATATTATAAAAGTGTCAATGTAGTGAGAGAAAAAAACAACTTATGTAAAAAAAAGTCGTTGTTGTGATTGTTCATTTCCCCCCAATTGGAATACATACAACAAATCACACAGCAGGCAGTATATCAATACACACCTTTAATTTCGATCTCCCCCTTTCTCTCTCTCCACACAACTCCCCACCTCCAAGAACACATACTACACTCAATGACCATTACACAACTCACCACCTCCAACACATGCTGTCTACTGTCCACTTTTACACAGACTACACTCCTTCATAATTGACCGTTACACAATTCTCCACCTCCAAGACCCGCGGTCTACTGTCCACCTCTACACAGACTACACTCCCTCATCAATGACCATTACACAAGTCACCACCTCCAAGACCCGCGGTCTACTGTCCACTTCTACACAGACTACACTCCTTCATCAACGACCATTACAAAACTCCCCACCTCCAAGACCCGCGGTCTACTGTCCACGTCTACACAGACTACACTCCTTCATCAATGACCATTACAAAACTCTTCTCCTCCAAGACCCGCGGTCTATTCCCCACTTCTACACAGACTGTAGTAAGTATCGCGTCCTCAGTAGTCAGTAAACAGTTTCAGCTACGTTTTGGCTCCCAACGTATCTTAATACTTAACGTATAGCATATCAGTTGAACGTATCTCATACGTAGCCATAATGCACCTTCATCTATAAGTTTGACGCAGTGCAATTGCCCATTAAGCGTTCGTGAGAGGGTGGTGGCAGGAAGCTGTAAGTTGGTCCTAAAGTTGGTAGGACGTTGGCTTAAAAAATAGGTCGGAGGTGGACTCTCACAATTGGTAAGATGTGGGAGGTTTGCCCCCCGAAACACCCTTGTTTTTCACGGACTTTACCGTATCATACATTACATTAGATTATATCGCGTGTCTTCTTTGAAAAATACATCTAAAATCTGATAAATAGTGCATTCATTAACGGATGCCATTCGGACGCCATTGACGGATCTGTATCTCGGCTCGACACTTATGGAGAACATGTGATCGGTAAATTCAGCTGACGTCAGTGCCTATAAGTCACTGATAAATAGACCGAACAACCTATAGCTGAAAATGTTTATTGTGTATGTCTAAACGATTCAGTGGCATACATTCAATAAACATGATATGGTCGCGTGCTGTTTCATCTTTATTATTACTAGAAACTATGATCTAAATGTTATTCTCTACATATAACACATAGGGAAAGTTAATTTAGCCATGCACCAACGCTCTCTGGTTGCTGAATATGATATTATATAGAATAATTATTATAGTCGTCTTTTGCATTGTCGGCAACATTTAGCACATATGTGGTCGCCATGTTTTTTTCTGTACACGTTTTCAAACAAATAATGGTGGGGTTGAATTTACGTCACGTTTGAAGGCGTATACAAATACATATTAATTATGTTTCCATTTTATCTGGTTGCAAGGACATGAGAATAAGTCGATTTTTACGATTCCGTTGCGGCCATCTTGGATTGTCCCATTTTTATAGTTTCCAGAGGATGAGAACTCCCACCTGGATGTAATTATACATATGTTAGAGATTAATAGTAAGCACAAGAAACTGTATCTAGCGACTACAGTCGTCGTAGTCGCTCACATGCCGTGCAGCATAGCAACGTTTACAGCCAGACAGGGTCATTGGAGCGTGTCGGTAACAACACCGGACGCAGCAGAGCGTGAATAGTTGACACGGAAACAGTAGCTTAGCGTGTTGCACCCCCAAGCGTGCACGACCATAGCTTTCCAGGCACATAAAAATTCTTATACATGGCGGTAGCCATTCCACGCAACGATTTTTTTTATAAAAACGGCCTTTTTATTACAAAACGGTCGTAACTATCCGGCATATCCGCGTGTGACCAGCAATGGACACGTTTTACTTGGCGCAATCATACACAATAGCACGCGGAACATTTCTAATGTAATCTTTGTTCCTTTCATGAATTGATTCAGCACCTTGGTGGGACTGACCACGGTTCCCCGAACATTTCTTCGTACACCGGTTCACCGAATGTGACGACGCTGCTTAACAACGACATTGCTAGTGAGATCGTTTTACAAAAGTTACAGATTCTCCAGGCTGTGGTACCGTGTGTCTGTTAAAAACAACACCCGAAGCCAGCCAGTCAGCGCTACGTCCACTGACATGATTGACACCTGAAGCCAGACAGTCAGCGCCAAGCCCACTGACATGATTGACACCTGAAACCAGCCAGTCAGCGCCACGCCCACTGACATGATTGACACATAAAGCGGGACGACGAATCATGGTTGCAGAGACGTATCTAGGATCTCGCAAAGGGGAAGTTTAGTCACCCGTTAGTTTACCATGCCATCATGTGGTGACTTAGTCACCCGTTAGTTTACCATGCCATCATGTGGTGACTTAGTCACCCGTTAGTTTACCATGCCACCATGTGGTGACTTAGTCTCCCGTTAATTTACCATGCCATCATGTAGTGACTTAGTCACCCGTTAGTTTACCATGCCATCATGTAGTGACTTAGTCACCCGTTAATTTACCATGCCATCATGTAGTGACTTAGTCATCCGTTAGTTTACCATGCCATCATGTAGTGACTTAGTCATCCGTTAGTTTACCATGCCATCATGTAGTGACTTAGTCACCCGTTAATTTACCTTGCCATCATGTAGTGACTTAGTCACCCGTTAGTTTACCATGCCATCATGTAGTGACTTAGTCACCCGTTAGTTTACCATGCCATCATGTAGTGACTTAGTCACCCGTTAATTTACCATGCCATCATGTAGTGACTTAGTCACCCGTTAATTTACCATGCCATCATGTAGTGACTTAGTCACCCGTTAGTTTACCATGCCATCATGTAGTGACTTAGTCACCCGTTAGTTTACCATGCCATCATGTAGTGACTTAGTCACCCGTTAGTTTACCATGCCATCATGTAGTGACTTAGTCACCCGTTAATTTACCATGCCATCATGTAGTGACTTAGTCACCCGTTAATTTACCATGCCATCATGTAGTGACTTAGTCACCCGTTAGTTTACCATGCCATCATGTAGTGACTTAGTCACCCGTTAATTTACCATGCCATCATGTAGTGACTTAGTCACCAGTTAATTTACCATGCCATCATGTAGTGACTTAGTCACCCGTTAATTTACCATGGCATCATGTAGTGGTTCAACATGTTACATAAGATAAGAAAAAATAAGCCAATGGCCCGGAGAAACAACAAGCTAAACCTTAAACCACAAAGTTTGCCTCAGCGGAGTTTGTTTGGTAACGATTTGTCATAGCGACGATAAACAAACTTATCAATCGAATCGAGAACACTGGATCCTCGATAGGTCAAATTGTGAGTTGTTCGAACGATCTTCTGTCAAACAACGTTCTGTTAATGCTTGGAATATTGTGCACGTGCACAAACGCATTGAACACACTTTATTAATCGATACACAGGTCTGCACACGTTTGCTATAATAGTCAATGAAAAAGAAAAATATCAGTGTCGCGCGTTCACCGCGTCAGCCAAACACTAACAAAACGTTGATTTATATCGAATGTAATTAAAGACCCGCATTTATGTCAACATTGCCGTAGATTCAACACATAGGTATCACGAATCGATTTAGTTAATGGAACATGTTATTGCGATTAATCATCCGTGTGTATTACGGCCCACAGCGAACAAAGTGAATGCATGCCATTATTAGCGGGAAAACATATTGAATACAATTGTTATTTTGAGTCAATATCAATGGACATTCCTTTGAAAAGACCAAACCGGTTCGAGTGACGACTTGCTCGATCGAGTTTCCCTCGCCAACGTTGCATTTAACTAATGTTAACTTTTGTTAAGCGTTCCTCGTTCATGATTCACCACACTAGGATATTAAGAGGATATGAAATATTGTTTTTACATCGAATTGTTATTCAAATATTGATAGAAATAGTTTTCAAACGTAAAGCATTTAGTAGAACTAGAGGATATCAAATAGCATTAGCATATTAAACCCTCTCATATCCGCCAAAGTGTGTATATCCAGTGAAATTTTTTTTTTTATTTAAAATAAAAACGCCAAAATAATGTTTTTTTTGTGTAATAAATATCATATAGAGAATACCGTGTTTATATAGAGAACACCGTGTTTCTAAACCCATCACTAGCATTATATTGTTGTACTCCACCCGCCCACAGTCCGTGTTTTCCCCTGGCCACGACGCTTCAGTCCGATGTCTTACCCCACAACTAGGTTAGTCAGCAACTGGTGCTGTGCACCTGTGCATGGGACACGGTGTCTTGTAAGTTACAATCGTCTGGTCTTCAACAGTGCACATGTGGATGGGACACAGTGTCCTGTAAGTTACAATCGTCTGGTCTTTAACAGTGCACCTGTGCATGGGACACAGTGTCCTGTAAGTTACAGTTGTCTGGTCTTCAACAGTGCACCTGTGCATGGGACACAGTGTCTTGTAAGTTACAGTTGTCTGGTCTTCAACAGTGCACCTGTACATGGGACACAGTGTCCTGTAAGTTAAAGTTGTCTGGCCTTCAACAGTGCACCTGTACATGGGACATAGTGTCTTGTAAGTTACAGTCGTATGGTCTTCAACAGTGCACCTGTGCATGGGACACAGTGTCCTGTAAGATACAGTTGTCTGGTCTTCAACAGTGCACCTGTGCATGGGACACAGTGTCCTGTAAGTTACAGTTGTCTGGTCTTCAACAGTGCACCTGTGCAAGGGACACAGTGTCCTGTAAGTTACAGTTGTCTGGTCTTCAACAGTGCACCTGTGCATGGGACACAGTGTCCTGTAAGTTACAGTTGTCTGGTCTTCAACAGTGCACCTGTGCATGGGACACAGTTTTTTGTAAGTTACAGTTGTCTGGTCTTCAACAGTGCACCTGTACATGGAACATAGTATCCTGTAAGTTAAAGTTGTCTGGTCTTCAACAGTGCACCTGTGCATGGGACATAGTGTCCTGTAAGTTACAGTTGTCTGGTCTTCAACAGTGCACCTGTACATGGGACATAGTGTCCTGTAAGTTACAGTTGTCTGGTCTTCAACAGTGCACCTGTGCATGGGACATAGTGTCCTGTAAGTTACAGTCGTATGGTCTTCAACAGTGCACCTGTGCATGGGATACAGTGTCTTGTAAGTTACAGTTGTCTGGTCTTCAACAGTGCACCTGTATATGGGACACAGTGTCCTGTAAGTTACAGTCGTATGGTCTTCAACAGTGCACCTGTGCATGGGACACAGTGTCTTGTAAGTTACAGTTGTCTGGTCTTCAACAGTGCACCTGTACATGGGACACAGTGTCCTGTAAGTTACAAGTTACAGTCGTATGGTCTTCAACAGTGCAACTGTGCATGGGACACAGTGTATTGTAAGTTACAGTTGTCTGGTCTTCAACAGTGCACCTGTGCATGGGACACAGTTTTTTGTAAGTTACAGTTGTCTGGTCTTCAACAGTGCACCTGTACATGGAACATAGTATCCTGTAAGTTAAAGTTGTCTGGTCTTCAACAGTGCACCTGTGCATGGGACATAGTGTCCTGTAAGTTACAGTTGTCTGGTCTTCAACAGTGCACCTGTACATGGGACATAGTGTCCTGTAAGTTACAGTTGTCTGGTCTTCAACAGTGCACCTGTGCATGGGACATAGTGTCCTGTAAGTTACAGTCGTATGGTCTTCAACAGTGCACCTGTGCATGGGATACAGTGTCTTGTAAGTTACAGTTGTCTGGTCTTCAACAGTGCACCTGTACATGGAACATAGTGTCCTGTAAGTTACAGTCGTATGGTCTTCAACAGTGCACCTGTACATGGGACACAGTGTCCTGTAAGTTACAGCCGTCTGGTCTTCAACAGTACACCTGTGCATGGGACACAGTGTCCTGTAAGGTACAGTTGTCTGGTCTTCAACAGTGCACCTGTACATGGGACACAGAGTCCTGTAAATTACAGTTGTCAGGTCTTCAACAGTGCACCTGTACATGGGACACAGTGTCCTGTAAGTTACAGTTGTCTGGTCTTCAACAGTGCACCTGTACATGGGACACAGTGTCCTGTAAGTTACAGTTGTCTGGTCTTCAACAGTGCACCTGTGCATGGGACATAGTGTCCTGTAAGTTACAGTCGTATGGTCTTCAACAGTGCACCTGTGCATGGGACACAGTGTCTTGTAAGTTACAGTTGTCTGGTCTTCAACAGTGCACCTGTACATGGGACACAGTGTCTTGTAAGTTACAGTCGTATGGTCTTCAACAGTGCACCTGTGCATGGGACACAGCGTCCTGTAAGTTTAACAAGATTTAACAAGATTTGCCATCGAAGCCAAAGGCCCAGATGGCAAGTGGACAAGGAAGCCATTGGCTTATCGAGAGTCCAACAATGTTCATCTACTTATAGCCCGCCCTCCTGAGATATGTGTCAACTTTGTTTTTAAACATATTCACGCTGCTAGCAGTTACACAATCTGTAGACAATTTGTTCCATTCATTTATTGTCCTCTGTGAGAACGAGTGCTTCCTGATGTCCAATCTACATTGATCCTTTACTAATTTTATCTCATGTCCTCTAGTTCTGCTATCCTTCTTGAGTGAGAAAAACATATTTCTATCAATATTTTCGTACCCATTCAATATCTTAAAAACTTCAATCTGATCTCCTCTTAACCTCCTTGTCTCTAGAGTTGTTAAACCACATTCTTTCAGGCGTTCTTCATAACTAAGGTCTCTAAGTTCTGGAATCATTTTAGTTGCTCTCCTTTGTATGCGTTCAAGCATATCTATATCCTTCTTACGATATGGTCTCCATGATTGTATACAGTATTCTAAATGAGGTCTAACTATTGTTTTATAAAGAGGTATAATTAACTTTTTTCCCTTGTATGTTATGTTTCTTCTAATCAATCCAAAAATTTGATTTGACTGACGTTAAACTCACTGGTCTGTAATTATCTGACTTATTTCTCGAACCCTTTTTAAATAATGGTATGATGGTTGCGTCTTTCCATTCAAACGGAACAACTCCTTCTTTTAATGACAAGTTGAATACTCTTGCAAGTGGTATACTGATTTGTTCTACTGTTTCCATTAGTAATTTTGGAGGAATCCCATCCACTCCCGGTGATTTGTTATCCTTCATTGCCTTTATTTTCTTAGCTACCAATTCTGGAGTTACAACTAACGGACCTAAATAGTCAGATTTAGCCCCCTGAAATTTAGCATCAGCAACTGGTAATGAACTAATATCTTCTTTGGTAAACACTGAACTGAAGTAACCATTTAGGTCTTCCGCCAGTTACAGTTGTCTGGTCTGGTCAGTGCACCTGTGCAAGGGACACAGTGTCCTGTAAGTTACAGCCGTCTGGTCTTCAACAGTGCAACAGAAGGCGGCCGTTCTATTTGTGCTGATGTCGTATGTGCTCCAGTGGAGATATAATCAATACCTTTCGAAATAAGCGGCGTGTGCTCCCTGTAGCCTGGCAATGCTGATATTATACTCTTGAGTTCATTGCAACAGTGTTGATGATTCATTGTCCCCCGTACGTGCTTGTACATGTTTGTGTTTGTTCATGTGTGGGTGTGTTGTTTGTGCTTGTCATGTGTTTGTGTTAGGGCTGGAGCGAGATGTCGTGCGTGGACGCTCGAATGCGCGTGTCAACATTTGCGTTTACTTGTGATGGTTCTATCGGCCGCCCAGACATGGTTTCGTGTCAATGATGGGCCGTGTCACAAGTAACAGTGACACATTCCAGAGAAAGGTTACGGAAGCATCCACGTACACCACACGTACATTCATCACAAGGGAAATTCCACACAATTTCATCACCGGAAACGTCCAATGAAGCACACTTGCGAGATACGTTTTATAGGACTAAGGGTGTGCATTTTCGTTAGATACAGTTTCATGTTTGCTAAAAATTGAATAGTAAAAGTTTCGCAAACTACATTGACCTTCGCGATGACGTAAAACAGCGCACGCAACAACTTGTCAACGTCAGTGCTGTAAGATATCTTCTTCGCCGGTATATGTCTTTTGCATTAACGTGTGCAAAATTGTTTGGCAAGTGCTAAGGGTAGTTACTTGGTCTTAGACTAGTTATTTTACTGCAATAGAAGTATTTTTTTAAATATATTATTATATAACATTGTGTCACTCACACACACACACGCGCATGCACACCATTATGTATGATATCGTGTGTACCATGCACGCGCACACAATTATAGATAACAGTGTGACCCACACGCTCGCACGCACACAATTATATATAATCATTGTGTGATTCACATATACATGCACGCACGCATGCTCGCATGCACGCACGCACGCACCCGCGCACAAACACATAATTACATATAACATAGTGTGACCCCGATTTTGTTCATTGTCGTTCAAAACGTAGTAAGCGTGGCCGCTGGGTAAGGTTTCTCTTGAAACTAAAGGGCAGTCTAGATTATTTGAATTTTGTTGCACACGTGAAGTAAATGAATCTATGTATGCGATGCCTAATGGTGCTTTAATCCCATTTTGCATGAATTTATCTTAGCAACGCATGTGTCGGCAAGAAAAGAAACATGTGTATCATGCAAATGTGTTTGGTTAGCTTCAACGTTCCACGTCAACGCGAGAAGTGTCCGGTTTAACGGGGACGCGATGGCATGAGGTTAGAACATCGGACTCTCATTCGAGAGAATCAGGGCTCGAATCATCTTGCTGCCGTTTCTAAGCTCTGACAATTTCCTTCACCCCACGTTGCCACAGTTCACTCAGCTGTCTAGAAGAGTACCTGTCTGTAGACAGTGGTAGACGTGTGAACAAAATAGTCTTCGCACAGTAATTGCATCGTGGCTGAATGGTTCACAGAGAAGTCGGGATGACGTTGGAATGAAAAGATTGGATACGGCGCTATGTAAGAACCTTTCCTCGTTCTTGCGTTGACTTAAGTGTGAGCAGTGTTACAGCAGTTAACCGCACTATATTGCATACCATATAGTGTTGTGAATTTCAACACACGCGCGTCTACTTAGCGCAGGTGTTCACGGATTCACAGGTCACAACACGCATTACATTGCTAACGTGGTCTTTGTTCGTTTCAAAAATGCACCACGTAACTCTTGTCGGACTCACCTCGGTTCCCCGACGATTTCTTCGTACGTCACTTCACCCAACGGCGAGACGATGTTTGAAGACGACATGTTGAAGTGTGTGATAACGTATTAGATAGGTACACGTTATGTACATTGGTTTGGTTATGGACTGTCCACACTTTGTTGCGGCGAGTCTACCATGGAGATAACGTCAACAGAGCTACCGCCCACTGTCCACACTGTGTTGTCGCGTGTCTAGTAAGGAGATAACGTCAACAGAGCTACCGCCCACTGAAACGATTGACGCATAACGCCGGCCCGTGACTCACGGCTAGTAAAACGAAAGTATCGTTTTAAAAACACAAGACACCTATTCACGTGGGCTATGCTACCTTAATTATCAACAATTTAACAAATTGAGAAGCCGCAAACAATATTAAATCACGCTGTTATTATATGAGGTCTGATAAAATACAGAACTTTACAAATTCGTCAACGGATTATACCTGGTAATAACTTATTGCATCGAATTACTCGGAAATTAAATAAACAAAGCAAATATAGTCCAAGAGCTCTGCTTAGTGTTTCAATAAATGGATGGATTTTCGGAAGTGTCCATAAAACAAATGTACGGGAAGGTCGGGTATTGGACTGGACCACACGCTAAATTGGACCATAGCCATATATCCCTCACTGCGGTACCGAAAGAAACGTGGCTCCATCTCTCGGCAGACTTTGAAATAAAATGAGCATCGAGAGTAAAAAATGGCGGACTCCGCAGAAACTTCGAAAAGGTGAGCATATATTAGTTTTTTTCACCTTTTGATGTAACGTTTGTGTGTGTGTAAACAAAGTGATGTGGGACAATAGTTTGTAACGCTTCACATAACCGTGGTACATGGGAGGTTAAATAGGTATTTAAGCAATGAATGAAGAAGGTTTGAAGAGCAAAGTTTCACTAGCTTCGTATATATCTACGTTGGGTTCATCTTTGTGTGATCTGCTATATTGGACCACGTTCCGGTATATTGGACCACCGATGTTGTGAGCTGTGACACCCCATCTATGGGCAAACGATGGAGGATGCCAAGAAGATACTTGACGGATAATCCTGATACCTTCGTTGAATAAAGTTCTTTACACTTTTTGTAGCCAAAACTTGTTTTTTTTATATATTGTATATATTGGGGCCTATCACTGACGAGTTCACCAACAAAAGGGGTTAAGCAGTTATGCACCATATAAACATAGTTTTATTTATGTCTCTACCCAAGGGGTGTATAGTGATGTGTGGCCGCAGCTTGTCTGATGCAAATTTCAGAACACATGACAATCATTGTAAAAGGTAAAAAAATTGGCAAATTGTATTGCCAGATTGCCAAGTGGTAATCTGAAAATTCATATGGATATATAAAATACAATAACATATGAATTGAAACCAGCATTATCATATTGCTTTAACATGTCTAAACATTGTCCCTGCAAAGAATGCAAGTTATACAAAGTATGTACACGTCAAAGGTGAGGGGTCAACCGCTTCAGTAAAAACAAACGAATAAGTACAATGCAATAGCAACAGAACACAGCATTAAAATATTGCTGTTACAATTACATGTATGAAACTTAACCACACCACGGATACAAGCGCCAGCATGTGTGCTGTCACCTGGTGGTGTGTATATACTCATGTGCTTGGCGGCCCACAGAGTGCGTGCCCTTACCATCGCTTGCCCGGTGTGCGTATCACAAGTCGTAATGCTGGTACTTGTGAAAACTCGATATGCCAGATGTGCTCCTTTAGCAAATAAATAAAACATAGCAATTTACAAAATTGTGTAGGTCGAAGAGTGTCTGACAATGCCAAACTCCCATTCACTAGCAGGGCTGTCTGGTTATCAATCCAATCCGACTGCCAGGATCTGAGGCGTACACACTCTCACTTGGTACAGGGTACTCGTCCATCGAAGAAACTAACTAATATCAGGGACGTAACGCGATACCTCAACGTCGCAACTATGTCCAGGCACGGTTTGTTGGTGGCAAAGCGAGATCAACCATTGTCCACTTCCCGGGAATGCATCATCGTGCCTCGCCAAGTTCTGCATGGAAGTGTCAATCATTTCATCACTACATATTACACATGTCTGACGCTTAATAAATCTGCTATTGTTCACCTATATATCTTTATTCAGTGACACGATAGGAAGTTGAGGTTTCAGAAATGGCCGAAAAAATAAAATGTGATTCATGGGTGTGAAAAACCATATTTTCAAACAATCATATCTCCAAAACTATCTGGAATTGAGTTTTGACACATTGCACAGCTCCATTCTACCACCAAAAGGATTGCTATATTTGAAATCTGAGAGGGCCACCTGGGAACCACAGTGTGAGTTGGCATGGAATGACCCTTGAGTGTTCTGCTACATGGTTCATTTATTTCAATTCCCATTTATGTAACCCCCGTAGAATAACTCCACTCCACACAACGTACCGCTACTATTATCATTTGAGTAATTTGCCACTCTCCGTTTCCGCTTTCGTTCACCACCAGATGGCGTTCAGGCTGCTGCTGGTGCGCCTGGTGGTCGGTGTTGGAACCACTGCTATGATGCGAGCCGGCCGACAGGTTCGAGTCTGTCTGCTGAGTGGTTGGGGGGTATCATGTTGAAATCCTAGCAACACCATAGCAACCATTTAATCAGTAGATTAGAGGCAGACAAGTTATAAGTGAAGAAAGTTTTTTTAGTAAAGGGAACAGAGTGAAAAATCCCTACGATGAATGCAGCAGGTCTCTGGTATACAATTATATAATAACACTACAATGTATAAATCCTTGGAATCGTGCATAAAAACAAAGGGGTTTTCTTAATCAGATGAAAAATTGCCAGGATGGATGCAATGGTAAGATCTTATGCATGCAGTGGTAAAATCTTATGCATTCAATGGTAAGATCTTGATAATACAATGCATCACATCTGAGGCAAGTAATCGCTTTATATCGCCCTTGCCAACTATCGTTCTCGCTCCTTACTTCTGACAGAGAAACCATGGCAATTGTTTAAGAAATAAGCATTTATCAGGTGATGCAGATGGGCAGGGATAAGCTTACCCGATCAAAGAACCTAGCTTCCATGAGTTCTCATTTATCCCAATACGGTCCAGACTGAAGGCATTGAAAGTATCAACTGCAACAGAAATGATCAGAAACTAAACAGCATGTCAACAAAAACGGTTAGTTGCATATGTTATGTTCTGCCTAAAAACGTGTTCTTTGCACCTATCATTGTTTATTCACATTATTTGCTTTAGTTCTAAATGTGTACTGTATACAAGTTAACCCAGTCGATAAGTTAAGTAGTTGTTTACATGTTAAGCTCCGACCACTCTGTAGATGTGTGCATGCTCTTGTTTAATTGCTGCATTTTTACTACGTGTAACATTTCTGATCTGTCTGCGGTGATTTAGTGATTGATTAATCAAGCCAAAGAAAAACGTGGAATTGAACTTTGTTCTAGTTGTTGTACCACCAATGATGTGCATTGTTGAGTGACTTGTTATCCAGGCTCCGTGATGTGGCGCCACCGTCGCACACACACATGTACGCACGCACGCACGCACGCACGCACGCACGCACACACACACAAGGATTCAAAGTGCATTGTCCATTGTAACAAATATTATTGGTTACCTAGGATCTGGGTAACCAAGCAATGAAACTAGCAAACTAAGTCATCAAGTAAAAATAAACTGTTTAAAGTTAATATAAAGCATTCGATCAAATCAACTTTCAATATTGATTATATTGATACAAAAAATAAAACGGATTTAGTATTTAGTGTTTTGGTCGCACGTTTAAATCACGTAAGAGTGTTAACTTTTTTCATACTTTTATTTTAGGGCAAGGAGAGGGGGCCTCCTTGAGACATGGGGTACCAAAAACCAGGGGGCTCTAGCCAAAAGTAATTAATTGTTCCCCACCATGTTGCAGTGTAAGCATATCCTGGTACATTTACACTAAACTTTTCTGCCATTTGTTTTTTGTTTCTGGCATGCCAGATGATTTGTAAGGATTATTGACCTGCCATGTACATTTTTCTCGGTAAGTAACTTGTTCACTCTTGTCATACATTTCACTGTTAGAATACATACTGTTAGAATATATAATTTAGCCAATTAGTGATGCCATCAGATCTGATGGTAACAGTCAAACCATAAGTGTGTGGCCAGACTCTACTCAGGGCAAGCTCACAATGGCCTATAATGATGCAAAGCACAAATAGTTCCTGCAGTATCCACCAGGGGTTGATATAGATGTAATCCACTGGTGGTTAATGCAGACATAATCCACTAGGGGTTGATGTAGACATAATCTACTAGGGGTTGATGTATACATAATCCACTAGGAGTTGGTGTAGAAAAAAATCCACTAGGGGTTGATGTAGACAAAATCCACTAGGGGTTGATGTAGACATAATCTACTAGGGGTTGATGTAGACATAATCCACTAGGAGTTGGTGTAGAAAAAAATCCACTAGGGGTTGATGTAGACAAAATCCACTAGGGGTTGATGTAGACATAATCCACTAGGGATCGATGTAGACATAATCCTCTATGGGGTCGATGTAGACATAATCCTCTAGGGGTTGATGTATACATTAGCACCTGGAAGAGAGTCTTGGTTGTCAAGCAAGGACAGTATATGTGACAAGGACCTGGAAGAAAGTCTTCACACCCTTTGGTTATCAATCAAGAACAGTACAGGTGATAAGGACTAGGAATATTATCTTCACACCCATTTTATTATCAATCAAGGACAGTACAGGTGAAAAGGACCAGGAAGGTAATCTTCACACCAGTTGGTTATCAAGCAAGGATAGTAGATGTGATAAGGACCTGGAAGATAGTCTTGGTTGTCAAGCAAAAACAGTACAGGTGATAAGGACCTGGAATATTGTTTTCACACCCATTGGTTATCAAGCAAGGACAGTACAGGTGAAAAGGACCTGGAATATTAACTTCACTCCCATTTTATTTTCAAGCAAGGACAGTACAGGTGATAAGGACCTAGAAGATCATCTTCACACCCACTTGTTGTTACAGCAAAACGATTCTATTGAAACAATTGTGACTATATTTTGCTGTGATAGTTTACAGTGGACTCCGCCTAAAGGGAAATAAAAGTCTTGGTTTATGCCCATATAGAAGTTACAAAAACCTAACCATTTGCAACTACAATTAAGAATATCACGCCATTGTTTCACTAAGAAAACTTTGCTGAACACACAGCATCTCTTAATTTCATGGGCCACGCCATATTGTTAGATAACCCTACATCATGCGTGTCATAGTCTAGCAAAATTGCATTGAAGCAAGTGCGACAATATTTTACTGTGATAGTTTACAGAAGATTCTGCTTAACATAATCATGGATAACATAATCGACCGTTTAGTAGAATCAAATATATTGGCTGGGACATAATTATTCCCTATTCCTACTGTAGTAAAACGTGTTGCGTAAGTGATTGAATCATTATATAATAAAACTGCTGTGTTCCGAAGTGACTCTATTAAGCAGAATCCACTGTACACTAACACTACCTTAAAGGACATCTTATGTTTGCTGTCAAAGTGCATTGTAATGTTGTTTTATTATGATTACATTTGTTACGGTATTGTGTTTCAGATATGCAGTAGCGATGACTTAGAAGTGGAAGATGTGACAATGAGCCGCCTGTCAGTGATGGAGTTCTTGATGGAGGTCACAAGAAGACATCAAGTGTGGGACATGTTATGAGCAACAGACGAAAGAAGACATCAAATGTGAGACGTGTTATGAGCAACAGGCACAAGTGTGGGACATGTTATGAGAAACATATGAAAGAAGACATCAAGTTTGGGATGTGTTATGAGCAATAAACACAAGAAGACATCAAGTTTGGGATGTGTTATGAGCAACAAACACAAGAAGACATCAAGTTTGGGATGTGTTATGAGCAACAAACACAAGAAGACATCAAGTTTGGGATGTGTTATGAGCAACAAACACAAGAAGATATTATCAAGTGTGGGATGTGTTATGAGCATCAGACGAAATAATACATCAAGTGTGGGAAAACATACATTTGTACACCATTTGAAGATCTGAGGTGAGGACATTTGTCCAAATTTGAACAAAGGGTCTGTGTGGCAATGTTACCATGTGGCAATTGGCAATTCGAAAAAAGAACTCGAAGAAGTTCGGCTCAAATCAATGCTTACTTTGAATACAATACAGACTGCAGCTCCTGCTGGAAGATAACATTTATTGTCTGTCTGCACATATCTGAAACCATGCCCTTTGTGTGTGTTTGGAAGGTGTGAAGCCATAGCCACCACAAGGGGGCATCTTAACAATTAGTAATTGGCTTGCTACTCTATCATTGTTTCATTGAACAGGTATTTCTGAATGCATCAAATTATCAGCTTACTTTTCTTTTCATGTTACTTGAATAATGGCTCAGCCATTGTCCATACATTGTTTACAATTACTAGCATTTGGAATAACATGCAAGTAAACCTGACCTTTTTGTAAGTTCGCGGCATTAGATGTAATAGAAAAGTAATACTATTATATATTACTTTAGGATCTGTTATTATTACTTTTGAAAAAAATCTAATCTATTACTATTACCGAAAAAACATATATTACCTATTACAATTACTATTACACATTACTATAACCCCATGCCTGATCGCGACTTCTGATGTATGTTGTGTGTGTTATAAGCAATTGTTTTGAATATTTCCCATGCAAAGCAAAACACTGTGGAATTCCTCCAGAGATGAGAGGTATTTAACTGAACTAAAAAACACAAATTATTTCTAGAGGTCTCATTTCAGATGAATTGCTGACATGTGATTTGACATTGATATTCACACAATACATAATTGCTATTGTTGTCCATTAAGTATACATTATTATACACTCGCATCCACATTTCAATGAATCATACAATATTTATTAATTGCTCAAATAGGGCTCTGCCATAACAGAAATGAGGAAGATTGTCACCCAAGGCAAAACACCCAGTTGGCAAGTGAACAAGACAAGGCTTATCGAGAGTCAAAACGCCCGAGCGCTGTTGCAGTTGTAACAATATGCCCCAAACGCATTTGTTTGCAGTTGAACGCAAGTGGACGATAACGAATTCTGAACTTCTACTTGGAACGACCCCTTTAACTATATAGTATATATTTTTCAAGTTTCATTCACGAAACATAAAATGGCTGCGTGACATAATATTATGTGGGCATACCGAAAAAGTTTTAGGTGGTTAAAAAGACATTTTTGTTCACCTCTTTATTTTCGCCTTCTTAACTCCCGATGTTTGGACAGTGTGTCTGCTGGTGGACTTCCAAACAACTACTGTCGATAATATCTCCACATGTGTGCTATGTTTTCGTAAAACGCCAAGTTAACAACGTGTCTCTGTATACAACTATCCCCGGTCTCGGGTCATTATACTTTTAGACCATCAATTGGGCTTTGGAACCAAGCAAAAATAAAAAGTGTCTGAATAACACAAAACGTTGGTCAGTACATGTCTGATATGTGCTGAGTTATGTACGGTACATGGTTACGTTCAATATTTGAAACTAATTTGTTAGTTCATGTTTTAAGATGCCATACTAGAGCAAGGTATCTCAACACCGTTACCTGTTAAAATAAATGCTGCACATATTGCATTCAAACATCAGTATAAATACCTTGATTGTTTTATGTGCATTCTTGTTGTAATTAGTCTAGCTAACCAAATTTGTATTATTTATATGTTTCTAAGCATTTTATAATAAAAAATGCATACAAGTAGTTGTGTCCTTGTTTATATGGAAAATGCTCAACACCGCGCAGTGGTAACGGTGTTGATAGTAACGGTGTTGAGAAATTAATGGTTTTCTTGGGTTTACGCGAAACACGGCGCTTTTTTATCGCCCATTGTTAGGCATATCAAGATGTATTATCATGACCTATCTCACCATATTTTCTATTTTGACCAATAACTGCATCTCATATACAAAATGTTGGTAACGGTGTTGATATTCAATAAACATACGGTGAAATAATTACGTTTCTTACCTGATTTATTCGCAAACTGCAGAAATCACACGGCAAACTCACAATTCACAATGGTCCGGTGATGTCAAGCAAACATTGGCGCCACATAATGAATGAATAAGCATTACTCTGTGAGCTATGGAGTGGATACAAACTTGTCGGTAACGGTGTTGAAAATATTTATGGACACATCTAAATGAGGTCATATCTTATTTAGAAATCTTAAAATAGGAAATCTAGCAACAATAAAATATAGCTTATACATTACATTAACAGAAACATATCACTTAAGTTCGGATAACTTGTAATTTAATTAGGTTTTAGATGCATTTTCAATGAGGAACGCCAACTCGGACAGGCTGTTTTCGCCTACAACGCGTAATGGATGACCCCTTAACAAAAAAATTGTTGACGAAATATAATTTTTTTGCATGCGCCTATAGTATATAGAACATGTTTACAGTCTGCAATACATTATTTTGTTGTAGCTTCGTAAATATAACTTTTAGAGATATTCCTATACGTCGGACAGCAATTGATGGTCTAAAAGTATAATGACCCTCTCCTCTACTTTAGTCCCACCGCGTCGGTGTGCTTCATTGTTCATTCACCAGGTGGCAGCATTAGTCAAGTTGTCAAAGTGTTTATTGTTGTTAATGCTATTGTAATAATGTTTTCTTGCGCTGCACACAAAAATAAGTATTACATAATTACAGTTGTAATGATAAATTGTTCAATTGTAAGAAGACAACAACAGTCATGATGGTAATTTCTGTCACATTCTGTGGAAGGCCCGAACTAACTTCTGTGTCAATTTTATTTAGTAACAATGTTTCCAATGTCACAACGCAGATTAGAGATGTCTCGACGGGACTTGTTCATGTTAAAATTAAGTTCTTTTATAGCGCGGCATCCAGTCCAGGACTGTCCAGAATGTTTTACACTGCACCTCGGCAGACCGTTTAACAACAACAACAACAACGACAATAACAATGAAAATTTATTCAACAACAACAACAACAATATAATACAGGTGCTTAGTACCTATGTCCATAGCTGCTGCTGACTTATAAGGTGCTGTGCTCTTCTGAAACTAAATAAATACAATACAAGTAAAACAAATAAAGTACAAAATAGCATTCACAATACATTTATAAATTTATTACAGTGGTGCTTGTGCTATTAATAAATTGACTTAATTTAACACCACTTTCAGTTCAAATTTGATAAATATGCGGTGAGATAAGTAATAACAACTTGAATGTTTTTGTTAAATTGTGTTAAACTTGGAAGTTGAGTTATTTCATTTGTTAAACTCTTCCACGTTTTATACCTTTGACAGTGGGTTACAATAGTCTGAGGGTGGTGTTTGTTTTTTTAACATAAAATAATTTGCTTTGTCTGGTAGTTTGGAATGAATGATTGTTTGATTTATATAGTATAATCATAGTCTTGTATGTAACTAAATCATGAAGTTTAAGTATTGTTGAGCTATGGAAAAATACAGATGTGTGATCATGGTAATTAAGGTTATAAATAATCCGTATAGCTTTTGTCTGTAACATAAATACTTTCCGGAGTCTAGGTTGATACATACTTCCCCATATCTCACAGCAATATGACATATGTGATTCAACAAGTGATTGATATAAAGTGTGTAACGCTTGACAATTAAGAACATGCATAGTTTTATGCAAAACTGCTATGCTTTGTAATACTTTTGTTTCAACCATTTTCATTTGTTCTCTCCATGTTAAGCTTTCATTAATAATTACTCCAAGGAATTTTTTATGTGTTACCTGCTCAATGTTTGTTCCATTAAAAACTATTTGCACATCTGTTTGTTTGTTTTTTATTGTTAAACATTATAACAATTGTGTTTTTTTTTCACATTGAGCAATAATTTGTTCGCTAAGAACCACAGGCCTTGCTGTTTTAGTACGTTGTTAACTACATTGGTTACATCATCAATGTTACTAGCCGAGTAAATATGTTAGCATCATCTGCAAATAGAATAATATGAAGTAGTTTTTAAACATCACACATGTAATTTATGTACAAGATAAATAGTAATGAAAGGTTGAATTGTGCTCTACAGTGGGTCGTAAAGACAAGGGGTGCTTTGGCCGTGCCACACGTTTTAGATGATTTCATCTTCATTGGCCCTCCTAATTCGGTGAATTCCTTGCATGATCTTAATCGATTTATTGCACTTGCGGAAGAGCTCTCTATTCCAATCAAACATAAGAAAACGTGCTTACCATCAACAATCATCACTGTACATGGCATTGAACTGGACACTGCCAAATGGGAGGCACGCCTCCCTGCTGATAAAATTCAGAAGCTTCAGTCATCAATTGCTAACATGCGCCAATGTCGTTCTGTTACCTTGCAGCAACTCCAGTCTGTCATTGGCCTGTTAAATTGTGCTTGAGTGTCATATCTCCCGGGAGGGCTTTTCTACGTCGCCTCATCAATCTGAGTATTGGTGTTTCTAGACCTGGCCATCATATCAGGTTGAATGCCGAAGTACGGGCAGACCTAGCAGCTTGGCACTGCTTTATTTCCTCTTTCAATGGCGTGACCATGATCATCAACAGTAACTGGATTTCATCTGATGCAATAAAGCTGTACACACATGCTGCGTCAACACAGGGATTTGCAGCAGTCTTCGGTTCTAGATGGTTTAATGGTAGATTCCCACAAATATGGCAGAGTTACAACATTGCTAATCATTCTGTCTTGTTTCTCACTGACAATCAAGCTGTTGTAGAGGTGATCAATAAGCAGTCGGCTAAGAATTCCCACTTGATGCGTTTAGTCAGAAGATTGGTGATTACTGCGCTGAAATGTAATGTTTATTTTAAATCGAAGCACCAGTAAAGACTAAGGTCATTGCTGACAAACTTTCGCGATTTCAGGAGGGCGCAGCAAGGCAGATGGCGCCATGGCTTCAAGTGCAGCCAGCAGTAATCCCAGCAGCGTTGCAACCTTGGCACCAGTAATGGCACATCTTCTCGACGCAGCGTTATCAGAGGGCACTGAACGGGCTTACATAAGAGCAATACTATCATATGTGGAATTCAACAAAACAAATTTTCCCACCTGTAAAACTTTCCCGGCTCCAGCAGGTGTCCTTGCTGCCTTTATAGCAAGCCTCTACTCTAGGCATTACGCTCCAGCTACTCTGATGACATATGTGTCTGCCCTCTCATATATCCATAAATTAGCTGGTCAAGTTGACCCAACCCAGCTTTGTGTTATCAAAAAATTACTAGCTGGGGCTCACAAACTGTCGGGTAAACCCGACACACATCTTCCAATTAGCCCTACAGTCCTTCACAAGATTGTTGACGCAACAAAATATATTGTCTCTTCTGCCTATTTGCGAAACATGTCGCAAAGCATATTTTTATTGGCCTTTCAAGCTTTTCTACGAATAGGGGAAATAAGCGTTCATTCTCGTACCAGGGGTGACTTAGTCATGTCTCGTACCAGGGGTGACTTAGTCACACAGTTAGGAGTCGTGACCATTTCTAGCACAGGCATTACATTAGTCATGTCTCATACCAGGGGTGACTTAGTCATACAGTTAGGAGACGTGACCATTTCTAGCACAGGCATTACATTAGTCATGTCTCGTACCAGGGGTGACTTAGTCATACAGTTAGGAGACGTGACCATATCTAGCACAGACATTACATTAGTCATGTCTCGTACCAGGGGTGACTTAGTCACACAGTTAGGAGACGTGACCATTTCTAGCACAGGCATTACATTAGTCATGTCTCGTACCAGGGGTGACTTAGTCATACAGTTAGGAGACGTGACCATATCTAGCACAGACATTACATTAGTCATGTCTCGTACCAGATGTGACTTAGTCACACAGTTAGGAGACGTGACCATATCTAGCACAGGCATTACATAAGTCATGTCTCATTTTAAGCACAACACTTCTGGACGACCAGTCACTTTATCCATTTCCCATACTAATGATGGGTACTTTCCAGTACAAGCTCTGTCTCGATTCCTGAAGGACCATGGCCCGTTTAAAGGGCCACTGTTTGCATTTGCGAATGCATCCCCTGTCTCTCGAAATTACTTCTGCCAATACTTAGGCAAAGCTTTGCAATGGGCAGGACTAGATCCATCCAAATATAAAGCACACAGTTTTCGAATCGGTGCTGCTACCACAGCAGCTGATATGGGGATAAGTGAACCACATATCCAAGCAATGGGAAGGTGGAAGTCTGCAGCTTTTAAACGGTATATTCGGATCCCTATGCTGCAGATGAACAAACCATGATCTATCGTAGGCAGAAATATGCCTATTTCTGCATTATCGTATAATTTCCTTAGCCTGGAATGGTTAATTCCACATGTCCATAACATCAGGTTGTTTCTGTGTGCAGTGAATGTTTGGGCAATAGTGCACAATTTTCCTTGGTGAGGAATGGTTGATTTTGCTTTTACATAGTCTCAGGCCGTTGCTGTGTGCAGTGAATGTCGCAGTATGACTGGCATTCATCGTATGCATCAATTTGTCTATTTGTGAAATATTGCGCAATTTTCTTTGGTATGGAATGGCTGATTTTACTTCTCCATATTACCAGGCCGTTGCTGTGTGCATTGAGTGTTGCAGTATGACTGGCATTCATTGTATACCAATTGTCGATTTGTTTACACCTATTGGAATGGCTAATGTTTCCATACTACCTGGCAATAGCTGTAGGCGGTGGTTATTGCAGCATGACTGGCATCCATCGTATGCAGTATAACATTTGGGAGCACGACTGATATCACCCTGGCACCTGCTTCATAATGATTAGTCCATATTAATCGGCTGTTGTGTGGGATGGCTGTTACAGTATGACTGACAGTGACCCTGACATCCATATTACAGCGTGTCTGGGGTAGTTAATACCAGTGGTTGACTGTTATGCAATCGCACTAACCATGTTGTAAAGCACATTTATGTGTTATTATGTAGTGAATGGCGTTCATTGCCATCTAGCTTGTCTGTATGCATTGCGTAATATTGAGTGTACAATTGTTAGGGGGACTCTTTCTTAATCGGTTGATTCTTTGGCAGAATCCTGGGGTGGGGGTTGGGGCCTCCCGTACTGGAGGCCTGGTGGGATAAATGATCGCCCCACCTTTGCTACTTTTACATTTCATTTAATAATTGCTTTTCTCGATGAGCTAGTTTGTATTCGTGATTAAGCTATATCTCATCGATTTACATGCATGATATTTTTTTCTATGAACATGTTTGTACCAGCTATTTCTCATTGATACATGTATTTTATTATCACGATCCATTTATTAAATTACCTTTAGCAACAGTTACTCTTTGTGTGTTCCTGTAGCAAACAAGCTCAGGTTTCTGCCATTACGCATCAGCAAGGTGTCAACATTAAGCATCAGCAGTGTATAAAGTTTATTGTTGGATACTCCTATTAAGACTGCAAGCAGTCGCTGGCATAAGAGCCACCACAGAATTGATTATACATATACAGTTTCTGAGTGCAACATATAGAATAAACAAAGTTCAAAATCCGAAACCATCCTCAAAATATTGTATGTGTGTGTGCGTGTTCGCGCGCGTGCGTGCGCGTGCGTGCGCGTGCGTGCGCGTGGGTGTGCGTATGTGTTCTATGTGTGCACAATATCCATGTACCTTACTATGCGAATTTTTAGTACTGTCTTTAGTTGCGCATGCATATGTAACAGTTCACGATCGCACATGAATTTTGATATTTATTTATAAAATTATATTTTGCATAGTTTACGAAACCTTGTAGACTATGCGTATAGAATTTATCTTTCACAATTTGAGTTATTGGTAGATTGTGTTTTAGAGATCGCTTTGCAAATGTATGTTTAATACCAACAATGTGAATTTCATGTTGTCTGCGCGTGTTGTGGTTATGTATGTTTATGTTTGTAATTAACTGCCAGTGTTGTAGGTAGGCAGGTAGTTTATTATGTATGAATTTACAATAAAATTCAAGTTCTTTCAATGCTTACATATCTTTGACTGTCAACATATTCATAGTTTTAAATAGTAGTGAAATGTGTTCATTATATTTGCTCTACGTAATTATCCGTATTGCCTTTTTTGAAGCATATTTATTCTTTTACATTGAAACCCCCATATTGTCAGGCAGTAATTTATTTGTGGCACAAGTAATGTATTATAAAGTATGATTTTTATTCTCAAAGGCAGTTCTTGTTTAAGTCTGTTTAGTATCCTGATCATTCTCGCGCATCTGTTTGATATAATATGTTCAGAGTGTATCTTCCAATTTAAATGTGTCTCCAAAGTCAGTCCCAGACAATTAAATTCATTAACTTTTTCTATAATGATATTATTGATTTTAGGAGCGGGTGCTTCTATATGTTTTCTATGCATGTGGAAGACCATGAATTTAGATTTAGCTATGTTTAGTGAAAGTTTATTTATTACAAGCTATTCGTTAATTTTAAATAGGTCTTTATTAGGAAATCGCTATCTGCATTTTGTGCTTTTACGAATTTACTCAATGAGCTTAAAAGTGTGGTGTCATGTGCATATGATATAAAATGAAACACTTGACTAGCCTATGAAAAATCATCAATATATATTATGAATAATAATGGTCCCAGAATTGAGCCCTGAGGCATACCAGTAGCTATGTGCAGTGTATCAGATTTTATGTCATCAATTTCTACAATTTGTGTTCTATTTGTTAAATAACTTTTGAATAATTGCAATGGTACTCCTTCTATGCCATAATATTTTAATTTATTTAGTAGAATCTTATGATTTAGGGTGTCGAAAGCTTTCGACAAATCAAGGAATATACTAATTGGTACCTCATTATTGTCCATTTTTTATGATTCTGTCTACCAATTCTAGTGCAGCATATTCGGTTGAGTGGCCGTCTCTAAATCCATATTGATTATTGGCAAAGAGTTTCTTGCTTTCAAAATATGAGGACAACTGATTGGCAAGGATTTGTTTCTATAACTTTAGAGACAACCGGTAGGAGGGATATTGGTCGGTAATTATTAATTATTGTTGGATTCCCTTTTTTAAATATTGGGATAACTTTGGCCACTTTTAGTTTATCGGGGAATATCCCTGTATTAAAAACTTTTGTTGCTATAAGCGTCAGAGGTTTGATAATGGTTGGAGCTAGTTTTTTAATAATTTGCTCGAGATTCCAACAAATCCTCTACTATTTTTTGTTGGAAGTGTTTCTATTGTTTTTAGTATTGTTTGTTCATCGATATCGCTTAATTCAAACCTGTAATTTTTTTTCGTCAGGTAGTGTTCAAAGTTTTTTTGACCCGAGTAATATTATTTGCCAGGTTTATCCCAATATTTGTAATAAATGCATTGAATTTATTGGCTATGTCTAGTTTATTTGATATTTCAGTGTTATTTATGTTAATTAGTGTGGGGAAACTTTTCTTGTTGCCGTTTTTTTAAATGATTTCATTTATTGTTTTCCATGTGTTTCTAATATCGGATTTATATTTAGCAAAAGTAGAAGCAAGGAACTGTTGCTTAGCTGCACGTAGGCTTATCTTTAATATTTCATTGTATGTCTTAAGGTTAATATATATTATTTCATACTCTCTTGAGGTGGGATTTGTTAATTTAATTCTTTTATATAGATTGTCGCGGAATCTTATTGAGTTTAGTAGGCCTCTTGTTATCCATTTAGATTTGTTATGTTTATATTTGTTAAATTTAACTAATTTACATGACATATGCTTATTTTTTGCCTTTTCAATTTCATCATGTATGATATTATAACTTACATTGGGATCTGCGGTCTGACTTTTATCTAGTTTATTATAATACATCAGCATTACTAATCTCATTTATACATTTGTTGATAGCTTCATCATTTTGCAGGTGCATTTTAATCAAGTTTGGATTTGGTATTTTGGTGAGAGCAATGTCCAGTAAACCAAAGTAAGGTTAGTGATCGGATAATTTGTTTAGCAGGATACCGGCAGTGGTAACCTTTGTTGTTTGGTAAACTTTGCAGAACACATTATGTATTAACGTAGCACTTGTGTGAGAAAACCTATTTGGAAGGATAATTTAAAAAAAACAGGCTATGGGATGTCAGCAAGTCAAAGAATTCACTACACATTCCATCTTCGTTAATTGTGAATAAATTTAAGTTATAGTCCCCGGCTATATTAATACTTCTCTTGACCAAGTTGTTGTTTTCCTTGACAACAACGTGTCCATTGTGAGTCAAGCAGTCTGCTATCTTTTTCGTGGATGTAGCCGGCTCTGCTGACTTGTGATTCTTTAGGAAACCTCAGGCGCTGTAGACTGAATCGCGCATTCGTTCGGATTTAAATCTTATGATCATACATCTGGGACGTGCGGGGTCAGTCTGGCGTCCGAGTCGATGGCAGCGCTCAATGTCTTGATCAGACAAGGGAGGACACATCTTCATCTTCTGGTTAAAGATTTCTAGCACTTTGGCACGGGCGTCCTCGCCAGTGCCCGACTCAGCAATTCCCTGGATACGCAGGTTGGCTCGTCGGCTATATTGCTCCGTGTCGTCGACGCTCACCTCGAGTTTGTCGACTCTGTCCATCAGTTCATAGATCAATTTGTCTTTTGCATCAATTGTTTGATGCAGACGGGTTATTTCCAGTTTTGTGCTCGAATTTCTTCTATCAACGCATGGGGATGTATTGCAGATTTTATCTTTGCAACAATTTCCTCATCGCCTAGTAACTCTAGGACTCTGAGTGCGAAGATGTTTTGTGGATCTTCTTCGGCATTGGCGCTACCTTTTCGTGATGGCTTATTAGAAGGCATTTTGCCATGTGTAGCTTGGCTGTGGCTTAGCCGTCAAGGGATCTTATGTAACACCACAACGTGGTAACGTAGCTTGGCTGTGGCTTAGCCGTCAAGGGATCTTATGTAACACCGCAACGTGGTAACGTAGCTTGGCTGTGGCTTAGCCGTCAAGGGATCTTATGTAACACCGCAACGTGGTAACGTAGGTTGGCTGTGGCTTAGTCGTCAAGGGATCTTATGTAACACCACAACGTGGTAACGTAGCTTGGCTGTGGCTTAGTCGTCAAGGGATCTTATGTAACACCACAACGTGGTAACGTAGCTTGGCTGTGGCTTAGCCGTCAAGGGATCTTATGTAACACCGCAACGTGGTAACGTAGCTTGGCTGTGGCTTAGCCGTCAAGGGATCTTATGTAACACCGCAACGTGGTAACGTAGGTTGGCTGTGGCTTAGTCGTCAAGGGATCTTATGTAACACCACAACGTGGTAACGTAGCTTGGCTGTGGCTTAGCCGTCAAGGGATCTTATGTAACACCGCAACGTGGTAACGTAGGTTGGCTGTGGCTTAGTCGTCAAGGGATCTTATGTAACACCACAACGTGGTAACGTAGCTTGGCTGTGGCTTAGCCGTCAAGGGATCTTATGTAACACCGGAACGTGGTAACGTAGGTTGGCTGTGGCTTAGTCGTCAAGGGATCTTATGTAACACCACAACGTGGTAACGTAGCTTGGCTGTGGCTTAGCCGTCAAGGGATCTTATGTAACACCGCAACGTGGTAACGTAGCTTGGCTGTGGCTTAGCCGTCAAGGGATCTTATGTAACACCGGAACGTGGTAAAGCGGATCACACAATTGTTGTCTACAGCTTGTCACGCTTGACTGGTCATCGAGTCAACGGTCAGCAGGTCCACTACCCAACTATTCCCCAGGCACTAGGCGTGGGCGACAGAAAGTAAAAAATTCGGCACAAATATCCCCTTTCAAGACTTACCGCCGGCAACACCTGCTCTCTGAACTTTACTCGTTCTAATGTCTCCGACGCACCAACTTTATCTTTTCATATCACCACTGTAACATGTGCTAGCGTTTGTCCGTCCAGGGAGTACGTCACTGTCACTCGGTAACCATTTAACATTTTGACCGCAATGCAACGTGTCCGTGTGAATTTTTACTTTTGCACCCAGACAAAATGACCTGACTTAAATGAAGGAATGATTTTTGCCAATTTCATATCGTTTGGAAATGATCCGCAGTTCAATGATCTGCTAAAAATGTGGGTTAGCGGTTTTACAATTTGTTTTATTACATGCTTAACTGTTGTCAAGCTGATCTCATCGTGTCCGTATGAAGTTTTACTTGTGCACCCAGACACAATGTCAAGTACTTCTCAGTAACTGGGTGTATATATATATATATATATATATATATATATATATATATTGACTGCGATACGTTACTTTTTAAGAATCCAATGGGCTTTGTTCCCGGGGAGGCTTCTATAAAGTTTGATAAGTTAGCACCTATATCAATATAGAAAGTATTGAAATGGTTAGGCATTTCTTTACATTCTAATACTACTCGATTTTCACCAACACGAAATTCGTTAGAATATTTTCTTTCATATTTTCTTTTACCTATTATGTTGTTAAAAATTTTCCAAGTCTCTCTTGTATTAGTTTTACAATCTTCGAGTTTCTTCCTGTAACATTTCTTCTTTTATAGACGTTAGAGTTTTATTAATTTGTTTTTTTACTTTTTGTAGCGACTTAATTCTGACCTATATTTTACAAACGCTAAGTATAGGTTATTTTTCTTTATGCGGGCATTTTCAGCCCTCTGGTTATCATTCCGTTTTGTTTTTGCTATATATGTTGTTATTTTGACAGGACAGGCATTGTTGTAAATATTACTTAGTACTTGCATAAAGCGCCAGAACGCTAAATTAGGGTTTTTCTCATTACAATTTCCCAGTTTATATCATATAGGTCGTCCTGAAGTCTGTTTAACGAATCTTCATCTAATGTGCTTTTATATTTAACTGTTGGATCTTCATGATTAACCACATTAGTGCTGTTGTCACACAGAACGAAAATTGGCATATGATCTGTAGCATCGTTTAAAACAATGCTGCACACAGAAAATGTTATCTATTGTAGTAGCAGTCGTGCCTGTTATCTTGTGTTGGCCTGATGATCAAGGGATATAACCCAGAGCTGAACATTTGATCAAGGACACATTTTGACTCAGCTCGCTCTTCGCAGTACAGTACAGCTGTATTGTAATCAGCACACGTGTATACAATTTTACTGGTGAGATTGCCCTGCACGAATGAGAGATTGTCATCAAATTTGCCGATGTTGGTATTCTGTGCTCTACATACAACCGACATCGATTGTGTCGTGTTTACAAAACTGTAACTCGATACTGATGCTTTCAAAACAGTCATCAGCCACATACGAAATATTCCTTAGACAAATAACAGAAGGATGACAACATTATTATTAAGCAGAGATTCACACACACGTACGCACGCACGCACGCACGCACGCACGCACGCACGCACGCACGCACACACACACATCTATGGAACACCACCACTTTACTTATTTTTGGAATTACGGTACAGTTTGTAACCTAAAAATGCGACTTTAATACAGGTTACTTAATTTCTATCCCAATTGTTTTCATTAAGCCAACCTTGTGGTATTGCAATGATATGAAATTTATACTCCATACTTCGGAGAGTATCCGTTATCTTAGACAAATTTGCTTTTAGACTCCAGGCATTAAAGTGTATAACATTCAGTTTGTTTGGCCGGTTGTTGCTAGCACTGCTAAAACTGGTTGAACATTGTGCTGGTTGTAATATCTGCAGTGTGTAGGCAAATCATGATACAAAAACATTCAGTATCTATCTCGTGTTCATAACAATGTTCGTTGTAATCAAGCGGTTTACCATATGTAAGTGTTAACCCGTGTTTTTTGGGTATCCGATGCCATATTTAAATGAAGAGATCACAACAAGTTTTGGCAAGATATTGCACATGTACTTAGTTATCTATTCACTGTTTGCGACATCGTGCCGCTCCCTTACCACCAGTTTGTCAGGCGTCAAATACGCAATATTCCCCTCTTCCCGGGCTTTCATCATCTTGAGCAACAGTTCTTTCCGCCTCGCCATAACCCTCTGTGAGTAGACTTCATTCACATAGATGCCTCGAGCCCGACTCTACCTCGCCGCCTGTAGCACCAGCTCGCGGTCCTTGTACGATTTGAGCTTGACGACGATAACCCTGGCTCTCGTCCCGCGCCGTCAGTTCGGTGCACGCGTCCGATGTTGAAGGCGTGCAAGTTTTATGGACTGACGCAACGTGGAGTGGACGAAATTGCCGAAAATTCGAACCCAGGTTCTCTTGATTGAGAGTCCGATATTCTAATCACTGCGCCACCGCGTCCCACGGCATATCATAGTGAGGATAATGTAAGATAAAACGTCCCTCAACCGTATGATCAAGATTAATTCATCTAAACACTGAATGTTCAGTTGGCAGGACAAAGGGCGTGGGCAAGTTTAGTTACGCATTATTTTACCTTACGAACTACCATGTGTGTTGGTGGACATAGACCAATGCCCGCCCCACATCAGCCCTAATTGTGCAGGCTTGTAATATGTATACGCCTGTAATATCATGACATAACACAACATTATAACACACGCAAGACAGGTTAGTTTGTGAGTCGAGTTGATCCGGGAATTATTCTGTCCCATTTTGATCATACTATCATGGTATAGCAAGTCTGGTGGAGTAGCGGCGCACTTGAGAGACTGACGGAGGAGCACTGGAGAGACTGACGGAGGAGCAGTGGAGTGGCTGACGGAGGAGTACTGGAGAGACTGACGGAGGAGCACTGGAGAGAGTGACGGAGGAGCACTGGAGTGGCTGACGGAGGAGCACTGGAGAGACTGACGGAGGAGCACTGGAGAGACTGACGGAGGAGCACTGGAGTGGCTGACGGAGGAGCACTGGAGTGGCTGACGGAGGAGCACTGGAGAGACTGACGGAGGAGCACTGGAGTGGCTGACGGAGGAGCACTGGAGAGACTGACGGAGGAGCACTGGAGAGACTGACGGAGGAGCACTGGAGAGACTGACGGAGGAGCACTGGAGAGACTGACGGAGGAGCACTGGAGAGACTGACGGAGGAGCACTGGAGTGGCTGACGGAGGAGCACTGGAGAGACTGACGGAGGAGCACTGGAGTGGCTGACGGAGGAGCACTGGAGTGGCTGACGGAGGAGCACTGGAGAGACTGACGGAGGAGCACTGGAGTGGCTGACGGAGGAGCACTGGAGAGACTGACGGAGGAGCACTGGAGAGACTGACGGAGGAGCACTGGATAGACTGACGGAGGAGCACTGGAGAGACTGACGGAGGAGCACTGGAGATACTGACGGAGGAGCACTGGAGTGGCTGACGGAGGAGCACTGGAGAGACTGACGGAGGAGCACTGGAGAGACTGACGGAGGAGCACTGGAGAGACTGACGGAGGAGCACTGGAGAGACTGACGGAGGAGCACTGGAGAGACTGACGGAGGAGCACTGGAGAGACTGACGGAGGAGCACTGGAGTGGCTGACGGAGGAGCACTGGAGAGACTGACGGAGGAGCACTGGAGAGACTGACGGAGGAGCACTGGAGAGACTGACGGGGGAGCACTGGAGAGACTGACGGACGAGCACTGGAGAGACTGACGGAGGAGCACTGGATTGGCTGAGGGAGGAGCACTGGAGAGACTGACCGAGGAGCACTGGAGAGACTGATGGAGGAGCACTGGAAAGATTGACGGAGGAGCACTGGAGAGACTAACGGACGAGCACTGGAGAGGCTGACGGAGGAGCACTGGAGAGACTAACGGACGAGCACTGGAGAGAATGACCGAGGAGCACTGGAGAGACTGATGGAGGAGCACTGGAGAGACTAACGGACGAGCACTGGAGAGACTGACGGAGGAGCACTGGAAAGACTAACGGACGAGCACTGGAGAGGCTGACGGAGGAGTACTGGAGAGACTGACGGAGGAGCACTGGAAAGTCTGACGGAGGAGCACTGGAGTGGCTGACGGAGGAGCAATGGAGAGACTGACGGACGAGCACTGGAGAGACTGACGGAGGAGCACTGGAGAGATTGACGGAGGAGCACTGGAGAGACTGACGGAGGAGCACTGGACAGGCTGACGGAGGAGCACTGGAGAGACTGACGGAGGAGCAATGGAGAGACTGACGGACGAGCACTGGAGGGACTGACCGAGGAGCACTGGAGAGACTGACGGAGGAGCTCTGGAGAGACTGACGGAGATGCAGTGAGGTGGATGAATGAGGCGTACTGGAGAGACTGACGGAGATGCACTACTGGAGAGACTGACGGAGATGCACTACTGGAGTGGCTGACGAAGGTGCACTGGAGTGGCTGACGGAGAAACTTACAAAAAAAACGTTTAAAATATGACGATATTAGTCTGTCGGTTGACAACCTCAATATTAATTAATAATATATATATATATATATATATATATATATATATATATATATATATATATATAATATAATATATATATATATAATATATATATATATATATATATATATCCACCCGGTCCTTCCTTTCACAACATATATATATATATATATATATATATATATATATATATATATATATATATTTATATATATATGTATATATATATATATATATATATATATATATATATATATATATATATATGTATATATATATATATATATATGTTGTGAAAGGAAGGACCGGGTGGAGACAGGAGATGGCGTGAGAGACCATAGTGTATGATCGGTTGCATGATATTGAAGACGATGATCATGAAGACCAAGAAACTAACAAGAAAATAATCGTGTATTATTATATCGTGAAATCGTGAAACTACCATCCACCAGGTGGTGACGACGACTTGTTGCGGAAGTACCTGATAACTAGTATGGACACCATTTGCCCAGATTGTGCTAAATTTAAGGATGCTAAATCGAACTATTTAAGAGAGTTATTTGTAATTCTAATTCAATGGTAGCTAAGAAAATAAAGGCAATGAAGGAAAATAAATATCTTGGAATGGATGGAATTCCTCCAAAACTACTAATGGAAACAGTAGAACAAATTAGTATACAATTTCCAAATCAGAATCAGATCAGTTTATTATTGGCAGCTTTTCAATTGGATTGTACACACAGTCACGTCAAAATACACAAAGCCACGCAAATATAATCTTGTAATAAAACTCCGGAGATTACGTTAAAATAATTATTTCACATTTTGTACATAATAACAGTAATGCGATTAAATTACATTTATATACATTTAACTAACCGTGAACGCAACACACTCAGTAGGAGGCATTTACATTAAAACTGACTGTATCATTATATATATACATTAATACAGTTCACTATAATCAAAATAATTAAATGACATTAAAATTAAAATAAACACTACTTACTTCCTTTAGATATTAACAGCCAAAACATACCTGATAAATCATTTAAATGTTTTAAATATTTTGACAGTGCACCGAACACAATGGTATTAACGAGTTTTTGTTGCGATTTGTGTTATCCATTGGAACGGGTACGTCGTTAAATGATCTCAGGACATATGAAACCACTCGAGTGTCCGGTAGTACCGTATTCAGTTTGTGGTAACCACGCCTCATTTTACCGAAGTACGCCTGACATATTTCATGACATGACATATGACATGGCATATCTCATGACATGACATATGACATGACATATCTCATTGCGCCTGTCGTGCAGCGTTGGTATGTTTACCATCTGCAGAATATCCTCGCACACAAATGAAATATAATTTTGAGACGTTTTTTTTTATTGTTTTCTCGATATTGTCCGATAAGTATTTAGGCAAGTTCGTGTACCATTCCTGACAATCATATTCAACTACTGGTCTGATCACACATGCATAAATTATAATAAAATCAATTTGATTGATCACAGTACGTTTCAACTGATATATCATTATATATATATATATATATATATATATATATATATATATATATATATATATATATATATATATATATATATATATATATATATATATATATATATATAGATATATATATATATATATATATATATATATATATATATATATATATATATATATATATATATATATAATATATATCCTTTTCCTTGCTTTTGTAATTATTTCATCTACATGTGCATTCCAGAAACATATAACCATTTCTGTTTCTTACTCGTACTAAATGGCATATCATTCAAGCTAGATCACTGCGCAGTAATGTTTGCTGTATGCTGTATGACATATATTCTGCTTTAGTTGCATATTTCAAATATTGTGCTGCCTTCCACATATTTGAAGATAGGGCATGGTGTTCGTAAATCATTGATATGGACCAAAAAATTTCTCTGGGTAGTGCCTCCACTTAGGTAGCCTGGTCTTGATACAGCGTCCCCGATCTTAACTCTCTGCTCACGGTCTACAATAAACGCTGCCATACGTCGGATTAAATGTGCTAGTAATTCCATTGTGATTAGTTTATCGATAAATATATCATCATTAATTATATCAAATGCTTTCCCGTTGTCCAGAAATCACGCTTTCACAGATTTGTCCCTTACACCAGTGGCTACATACCACTTTTTCAACCAGAACACCAGTAGGACAAGTCCCTGCCATAAATCTGAACTACTCATCGTCAATCTGGGGTTTAACACAAATATCGACCCATTTCAGCACAAGTGATTCAAACACCTTTGATGAATTAGAATCAGTGATATAAGTGTGTGTGTGTGTGTGTGTGTGTGTGTGCGTGTGCGTGTGCGTGTGCGTGTGCGTGTGCGTGTGCGTGTGCGTGTGCGTGTGCGTGTGCGTGTGCGTGTGCGTGTGTGTGTGTGCGTGCGTGCGTGCGTTCGTTCTTTCGTGCGTGCGTGCGTGCGTGTGTGTATAGTGGATGTTTCTTTAGCAACGGAAAGACAATTGCTGACTTATATAGCTTGGGTAGTTTTCTTTCCCTGAGTGATCCGTTAAAGATAGATGTGACCGGTGTCGCGAGAAGGTGCCACTGGTCTGCCAATTACCATGGCGGAATGATGTCCGGTTCAGTGGCTTTGTTAACCTTGACCTTTTCAAGTGCCACTTCTGTACCTGTCACGCTGATAATGAACTCAGCTGGCAACGGTTCGTCGGCGTCAAAGATTGGGTGAGAGGACTGCAATCTTGGTAAGTCTTCACACACTGACACAAGGAACCCTTTCATAGAGTTGACCGAGCTGTCCATATCCCCATTTTGGTATTTATTGGCCAGTCCCTGCATCTCATTGCGGTTGCCAGATGACGTTCCCATGAGAGGCTTCATGAATCATGAGTCAGGAATCATGAACTGTTTATTCGACAAGACATGTAACATAAATTAAGAAATACAAAACATACTACGAATTTCTACTAAATGCATAAATTCACAAATATGAATGTTAATTGTATAGGTATGAAACGATGTCGGTCTGGGAGACTGCCACTAAGACCACTATTTGGTCGCTAACGTGACAGCCACCCAATAAAATTATAAATTAAACAAACGAATTGAGTTAGGGATTAAAGAAAAATAACATGAATGTATTGCATGAGTATATGTTTAAATAAAGTGTAAGAATAAGACAATCAATATATAACATATATTATTATAATATGTGAGATGGTATGAAGATGAATTCAGTTAGCAAACATTTAACAACAATTAGTTATCGTATAAGTGGCAAATATAACAATTCCGGATATTACAACTTGGGCTATATTATGACAGAAAGAAATTCTTAGCATAGGAGCTGAAACCTTGCAATGACTGAGACTGAATTTTATCTATAATCAAGGCGGGAGTGTTACTAATTACATGGGCAATACTGAACCTGAGTGACTTCCTGGCAAGTTCAGTATTCGCTCTTTCAACATGTATGTCATGTCGATTTCTTGTGTAATGTGTATGAACATCCTCATTTTCTCTTATGCCTAACTTTGAGCAATATTCAGGTAAATTACAGTTTATGCATCTATGATAAAATTTAAGTTGTTGTAACCTAATAATGTATGTGACCATTAAAATGTTAAGGTGTTTAAATAATTGTATGTGCATTATATCGGCTATAGGTCACTACTCTGATTGCTCTTTTTGGAGTTTTAAGATCCTGTCATGTTGAATCCCCCAAGAAAGCAAACAGTAATTTATATTAGTGAATTATATAGGTTTACTAAAGCATGATGTGGTACAAATTGTTTAATTTTTCTTATAATGCCAATTGATCTTGACATTTTACATGCTAGTTTATCAATAAAAAATTTCCAATTCAGGTGTTTGTTTATAGTAAATCCTAAGAAGTTGAAGTTATCAACACATTCTATAGGTGTGTCATTTATTTCAAGTTGGAATCTGGGAATTGTTTTGCAGGTGGTGAAAAATCATATATTTTGATTTGTTAGCATTTAATGAAAGTTTATTAACTTCCAACCATTCACTAATCTTTTGTAGTTCAACATTAATATTATTAAAGTTAGCAAGCTGCATATTCGAAGAGTCAAGTGTACTAGATAAAGTTGAGTCATCTGCATATAAAATGTATTCAAATAAATTACTTGCATTAGTAATATAATTTATATATATTAAAAACAGTAGAGGGCCCAGTATAGAACCTTGTGGAACGCCAGTGGTTATAGGCTACATAATTATCTGATGTTGTGTCATTTATTTCAACGAATTGTTTCCTGTTTGCTAAATAACTTTTAATAAGTTTATTTGATAGTCCTTTAACACCATAGTATGACAATTTTGTGTGTAAAATTTCATGGTTAAAAGTGTCAAAAGCTTTAGAAAGGTCTAAAATATAGTTATATGAATTTTACCTTTATCCATCTGACATGCAAGTTTATATATTAATTCAAGTGCAGCAAACTCTGTTGAATGTCCTTTCCTAAATCCATACTGACTTTTATAAAACAAGTTCGTTATCATCGAAAACACTGTAAAGTTGATCAAAAATGAGTTTTTCAAAAACGTTTGAGAAAGTAGGTAGTAAGGAAATTGGCCTATAATTTGAGAAAAGTGTTTCCTTATCGTTTTTAAATATAGGAATGACTTTCGCTATTTTTAAGTTATCAGGAAATGTTCCAATAACAAAAGTCTGGTTTATTATTAAGCTTAGCGGTTCAACTAATGCATCTTTCATGAATTTCAATAATTTAGTATATATATACAGTGTACCATCACTGCCAGTACTACATTTTGCATGAAGACGATCAATAACTTTTCCTATATCCATATTGTTTATTTCGTGAAATGTGAATACAGAGTCATGTTTAGTATTTAGGTAGTCTTTGAAATTTTTATTTCCACACTTATTTATTTGATTTGCAAGTTCTTGCCCAATATTGGTAAAATATTCATTAAATTTATTCACAATAATTGGCATCAGCAGTAAATTAGTCTGGGAAAGTTATCTTTTTGTGTGATTTATTTAATATCTCATTTAATGTGGACCACGTTTTCTCGAATCAGTCTTACATGCATTAAGACGTGATGCATAGTATATTTGTTTGGCATGTCTTATAATTTTTCCAACATAGTGTTATAATCATGTAGTTTATTTTTTATTGATATATACTCCTGTGACTCATGTGATATTATTAGGAGTTGTTTATAAAGGCTGTCCCGATATTCTACTGAACGTAGGATACCTAGAGTAATCCATTTACATTTCTTATGTTTATGTTTGTGACATTCACGTTGTTCATGTATTCCACAACGAACAACTCATCTAATTTCTCAATATTCGGTGACCGAGCGTTGACATAAAACAAACTATTATGCCCCAGCGCGAACTGTTCGAGAGCTTCAGTAAATTGTCTGCATTCACATCTGATATTCTGTGTTGTGATACGCTACGACAACGGTTGATTACATACTGAATGTTGCGCAATATACAATACGTGGTATATCCGTGTTATTCCGGCCTCTTTCCTAGTCCCTCTTCCTGTGATGTTTGTTCTTTGGCCCTGCTGACCGTAGACAAAGCACGACACAACATGATCATGTCGACATGTTCGGGTAACATGATTTGTCTCCCCACACTTGTTACACTGGACAATAATACGCAAGTAGCCAGAAACTAAGCTACTCAGCAGCAGGACAGCCAGCCGGCGCGCGGCGGTCGTGTTTCGGCGGGACTCTGCCAGTCGGCCTTGATGAATTGCAGCCACTCTGCCAAGACGACCCAAGAAAAAGCAAGTAGAAAGATGGACACCATAATTTTGGAAGGGTGAATAACGACTGAAGTAATGTGCTTTAACAAACCTAGTGGCAAGGCAATTAAGATGATATAAAATTGAAGCTGTTTAAGATATTGAATGGGTATTAAAATATTGAGCTCCGTCTCACGATGTTTACTGGCCGCTAGTGAGAGGTTACACATTAACCTTTTCACCCCGCAAGTAGAAAGATGGACACCATCATTTTGGAAGGGTGACGTGTC